>JBAKBP010000186.1:114697-360907 GCA_037953745.1 Lithodes maja | reverse complement strand
CTCCACTGTGAATATTCGTCTCGTATCGTGGTCCTCATTTCTCTTCCTATTAAAAAGTTTTCCATCCATTTTAACATCCTACCATGTACACCTCCAACAACTTGCAATTTCCACAATAACCTTTTGTGAGGCACCCTGTCAAAGGCCTTTTTCAGGTCCAGGTAAACACAGTCAACCCATCCCTCTCTCTCCTGTGTAACATCTACAACTCTGCTATAAAAGCTTAATAAATTAGATACACAAGATCTCCCTTCCCTGAATCCAAACTGTTTCTCGCTAAGCACCCCCTGTCCCTCAATGAAGTGTGTCCACTTTTTCCTTATAATTTTCTCACAAATTTTACAAACAATGCTGGTGAGGGACACCGGTCTGTAGTTAAGCGGATTTTCTCTGTCTCCTCCTTTGTAAATTGGTACTATGTTAGCTCTATATGTGTGTGTGTGTGTGTGTGTGTGTGTGTGTGTGTGTGTGTGTTACTCAGTTACTTGTTCGTCAAGGGGAATCCACGCAATGCGAGCTAAGCTCATTATTATCGCGCCTCCTTAACTGGGAATGTATTGCGTGAAATGCATGTTAAGTGTTTTATGTACTGTTGGAATGGCTGTGGATGTGTGTGTAGTCTGTATTTTAGCCAATTGGCGACATCGGAAACGAAGGCTTAGGGTGGATCTGTATGGTACCATTCTCACTATAGACGGTACCGTCTCGCCCGAAGGCTTAGGTAGCCATCAGCTTAGGTGAACATATGATACCCATCTCGCCTTGTACCATTTTTGCCAACCCCAGATGGGACGTCAGAACGTCGTCCACTTATTCCAGGTACCTATTTACAGCTAGGTGAACTGAGGCTAACACATGAAAGGAGACAAGCCCAATTTGTCTCCGCCCGGCCGGGGATTGAACCCCCGACCCCTCGTGTGTGAGACGAGAGCTCTACCTACTAGGCTACTGGCTGTGTGTGTGTGTGTGTGTGTGTGTGTGTGTGTGTGTGTGTGTGTGTGTGTGTGTGTATTTACCTATTTGTATTTACCTATTTGTAGTATACAGGAGTTGAGCTTTTTAGGCTCGTATTGTCCCGCTTCCTGAGTTACAATTATCTAACTTTGCCTTAAAAATATGAATGTTTTTGGCACACACCACTTCCTCTTCCAACTGATTCCATTTACTTATACTTCTGTAAGGGAAACTATACTTTCTCACATCTCCTTTGCATCTTCCTTTCATTAGCTTATATCTATGCCCCCTAGTTCTACCATTATCTTTCACAATATAACCCTTCTTGTCCACCTTTTCGAGTCCTCTCACACATTTGTACATCATAATCATATCGCCTCTCTCCCTCCTATCCATTAGAGATGGTAAATCTAATTTCTTTAATCTCTCCTCATATGGTAATTCTCTCAGTTCTGGTATCATCCTAGTTGCAGCTCTCTGAACCTTCTCCAGCTTCTTTATATGCTTTTTTAGATGTGGTGCCCACACCACTGCCGCATACTCCAGTCTTGGTCTCACCAATGTTTTTATTATTTTCTCCAGCATCTCCTCGTTTATATAGTTAAATGCTATTTGTATTCTGTTTAGCAGTCCATATGTTTCTCCCACTATCTTATTAATATGATTCTCAGGTGAAAGATCACTCCTAACAGTTATCCCTAAGTCCTTTTCTTTCTCTGATGGGTTAATAGTGTTTTCTCCTAACTTATATTCCATATGTGGCCTTCTTTTACTTACTCCCATTTCCACTACATGACATTTATTTGTGTTAAATTCCATTTTCCACTTCTTGCTCCATTGATCTATCCTATCCAAATCCCTCTGTAATTCCCTACCACTGTTTTCATCTTCTATATGCTTCATGATCTTGGCATCATCTGCAAACATATTCATATATGCATTTATATCCTTTGGCATGTCGTTAATGTATATTAGAAACATTATGGGAGCCAGCACCGCTCCCTGCGGAACTCCACTTGTGACATCTTTCCACGTAGAAAATTTATCTCTGATAGTAGTCCTCATCTGTCTCCCTGAAAGATAGTCCTCCATCCAATTTAACAAACTACCCTGAATCCCTCCATACTCTTTTAATTTCCACTTCAGCCTGCTATGCGATACTCTGTCAAAAGCTTTCTTCATGTCAATATATACGCAATCCACCCATCCATCTCTCTCTTGTAATATGTCAACCACTCTGTCATAAAAACTGAGTAGATTTGTAACACATGAGGTACCCTCCCTGAATCCAAATTGCCTGTTAGATAGTAGATTATTCTTTTCCAAGTAAATCATCCATCTTTTCTTAATTATTTTCTCACAGATTTTGCACACTATACTAGTAAGTGACACAGGTCGATAATTCAATGGATGTTCCCTGTTCCCACCTTTATAAATCGGTACAATGTTGGCTCTCTTCCAGTCCATTGGTAATTTTCCCACTTCCAGAGAGTATTTCATTATCTCATATAAGGGTTTCACTAGTTCGTCAGCACATTCTTTCAAAATCCATCCCGCTACATTGTCAGGTCCCACTGCTTTTTTCACATCTAGTCCTTTCATTATTTCTACTAGCTCCTCTGGGAGAAAATTAATCTCTCCCAGTTTATCACCAATTTCACCTACTGGTACTTCTTCAAAGTTATCACCTTTAGTATATACTGAGTGTAGTGTATTGTTCATAATTTCACACATATTCTGGTCGTCATCATAAGTGGTCCCTTCAACCTTCAACCTCACTATTCTATCCCTTACCTTCATTTTACTATTTATAAACCTATAGAACAGCTTAGGATCACTCTTACATTTGTTCACAATGTTCTTCTCATATTCTCTGGCTTCTTGTCTCCTGATTGCAGCATATACATTTCTTAATCTCTTGTATCTGTTCCAAGTTTCTCTATTACACCTTTTTCTAGCTGCCTTCCATGCTTGGTCTCTCTTTTCCTTGGCTTTCCTACATTTTTCATTAAACCAATCCTTTACCTTCGCTGACCTATTACCTTGTTTAGGAACATATTTATTAACTCCTTCTTCATATATTGTTTTAAATACTCCATACTTCTCGTCTACACTATTTCTCTGATGTATTTCACTCCAGTCAACATCTCTAAAGTATTGTCTCAGTGATTGGTAGTCTCCTTTTGCATAGTCAAACCTAGTTTCCTTGTGCTCCTCCCTCTCCTCCATATTGGAATAACCCAATAGGATTTCTATATCCATTACAACATGATCGCTCTTGCCTAAAGGTGGTAAGTATTTTATATCAGAAATTACATCTGGGTCTCTAGTAAACATTAGGTCCAATCTGGATGCTTCATCATTTCCCCTTCTTCTTGTATTTTCCTTTATATTTTGCACCAATAAATTTTCTGTTACCATATCCAGTAGCCTATACCCCCACGAGTTCACGTTGCTACCAGCTTCTCTCTGCTCCCAATCCACCTCTTTACAGTTGAAGTCCCCTACTATAATTAATTCATTGTTTCTACGAGTTAATTTTTCAATACAAATAATCATCTCATCTTTGATAAATTTGTATTCCTCCTCTTCCCAAGCCCCTGTGTAGGGCGGCATGTAGGCCACTACAATATCCGCCTTTTGATTGTCATCATCTATCAATTCTACTGCTAATATTTCCGCTTTACTATTATTCAGATCAATCATTCTGGTTTTCAATTTATTATGTGTAAGAATTAGCACCCCTCCCCCCATCTTGTCTTCTCTATCCCTTCTCCAGATATTATAGTTGTTCCATCCCATTCCCTCCAAACTTATCCCTTTATTTAGTTTAGTTTCACATAGACACAATATTAAGGGCTCTTCCTGTCTGATGTAATCGTTTATTTCTAATTTCTTTGATAGCAGCCCATCCACATTGCTATAGACCATCTTGCACCTGTTGCTTTTACCATTATGATTGATATTCCCTGTCTTTATCCTACCATTTCCCCTTCCTGTTGCACCTCTCCCTCCAATCCTTCTTCCTGTACCACCACTTCTTTTCTCCCCCCCTCCGCCCCTATCCTCTCCCCCTTCTTCAGGTACCACTTCCTTACTTTCCCATCCATGTTTCTGTAGAAAAAAAAACCCTTCTCCACTTCTGATCTATTATCGTTCTTTTCTTTGACTTCTCTATTTATTTCTCTAAATTTTTCCCTCTCTTCCGCATTTAGATCTTTCCTTAGTTTAACATTTCTGTATTCCCCCTCCTGACTTAACTTCCAGCTGGATCTGAGTACCTCCTCTGCTACTTTGGTTGACTTAAATCTAATCTTCATTGGCCTCATTTCTCCTTTCTTGTATTTCCCTAGTCTCCAACAATCCTCTACCTCTCTCTTCCATCCCTCCTTATCTTGTCTATCCATCACATCAATCATCTTCTCAACTTTCTTCATCTCCACACCCTTTCTCGTATTTCTATCTAATATTTCCCCTTCTACATCTCCAAACATAATTACACATCTCTTCTTATCAATAATATCACTGACCTGTTTCTCATTTTGTCTGATGGCATTAACTACCCTCTTGTTCAGGTTCTCCTCCTGCTGTCCCTTTTGCTCCTCAATAATTGCTTTTAGTTGTACCTCTGCTTCGCCCACTCGATCACCCCAGACATTTTTCATTTGAGATACCTCTTCCTCCATTTTTTGTGTCCTGTCCTGATTTGTTTCCACTCCTTGTTTTAGCCTAGCATTCTCCTCCCTCAATTCACGAATCTCTCTCTCAGCCCTCTCCCTATACCCATCATCTATCTCTTTCACTCTCTCATTTAAATGTTCTTTGTATTCCTTAATCTGTTCTTTTAAAGCCACATTCTCAGATACCAATTCGTTGACCCTAGCAGTTAGATCATTTAAACCCTCCCCCGGGACACAGCTCTCTTCCACTACAGTCCCAATGGTCTTCCTCCACCCCTCCATTTCCTTTCTCCACTTTATCAACCCCATCAGATTCCTGTTCAGGAAGATGATCTGGTCCTCCTTACCTTCAGGAAAGCCTGAATAATCCCCTTCCTCGTCATAAAAACATTCCCCACTCACATCTGTGGCTTCTATGTCAGCCATTGTTGTTGTTATGTGACGTCACCAGCCTTACCAGCTGATTTCTCAAAACAAACTCTCTAAGTTTTGTTTAAACATTCATATTTTTTTAAATGGCTTTGACTGAACACTTTCATGTAATAATATTATTAGCGGGACAATACACAATAATCTCCTGTATACCCCACTTTAGGCAAGTCAGATGGTAGGTAGTTTGAGGAGCGCCAGCCAACGACGTCCGCTCCCACTCGTCTCTCGTGTGTGTGTGTGTGTGTGTGTGTGTGTGTCCTTGTAGTAATCACGCGGGGGGTCGACCTATTAGAAGATTACCATGATCACGCCAGTGGTTGGATATATATAACAGTTTAGATCATTTATATTATAGGTAGCGCCAACGAACTTGACAATAATCTTGACCCCCTTACCTTCTCATAACTCAAAATGAATGAAAGCAATCGGGCTGACATTTTTATCATTATGGAAGATCTCACCAGGATATAGGTGTGGATATTTTCAGCCAGTTTGCTCCAGGCCCTTTTGAGTTACAAAGAGGGCAGGAATCAAGATTATTGTCAGGTTCATTGGCGTTTCTTATAGTACGTTATATTTTATTTGATCCGTAGTAATGAAGATTTGTATTTATTTATTCATTTTTTCTCCCTAGACCTCCATCAAACTTAAACAAAAAAATACTCTCAAAATCCCCTTTCGAGATACAGTTTGTGCATTCCTCTGTAGATAATACCGGTATTGACCGAAGGCCGGGATATGCTAAATTGCAGGCTTGCTATCGCTCGCCATTGTATAATACTGTAGACACGTAAATGGAACGAAAAATCTTAAAATTGACAAAGAAATAGGACAAAATGTCATATAATCACCAAAATAAAGGGGGCGAATATCTTAAAATATCAAAACTAGTGAAGTTAAACATATATATATATATATATATATATATATATATATATATATATATACTGTATATAGGAGGCATGTGATGTTAGGGAGGCTTAGGTCGCTGGAGGAAAAATATTGTTCTTAGAGTGAAACAGCGGGTGTGGGACAAAAGGTGGGGGTGGGGTGGGTGGGTGGGGGCAGGGGATGATATATTTATAGGCAAATGTTTCACGACTAGCAATAGCCTACTCTCTCTCTAGGTCTCTGTCTCTCTCTCTCCCCCTCCCTCCCTCTCCCTACCCTTTCCATCACTACCCTCCCTCCTCCCCTTCGCCCCTCGCCCTTTAAGCCACTGTAGTACCGACGGCTGCCTCCGAATATAAAATTTAACTGTTTTGTGTTTCGCCTTTATTATATTTGTTTTACCTAGGAGGGGTTTACACATATTTATCACTCACTGTATTGCCTAGGTGGGCCTTTTTATACATAATATATCCAAGGGTATATTTTGTATTTGTATGTATACTATTTTGTTTGAACTGAATACTAATACATATTTAGGCCTATACCTTACTGTATTGCCTAGGTCTATGTATACTTTGAGTGCACACCAACACACACACACACACACACACACACAAAATCTACATCAGGCGAGACTTACCAGAAGAAGAGAGAAAGAAGGAGGCTGAACTAA
The DNA here is from genome assembly GCA_037953745.1 of Lithodes maja. Classification (NCBI taxonomy): domain Eukaryota; kingdom Metazoa; phylum Arthropoda; class Malacostraca; order Decapoda; family Lithodidae; genus Lithodes; species Lithodes maja. The sequence continues at coordinate 354,277 of JBAKBP010000186.1, read as the reverse complement.
GGAAAACCGCCAAGGAGGAAAATAGCAAGAGGACAGAACAAGAAAAGAATAAGTTTTTTTACGGAGTAAGAAAGGGGAAGATTATGAAACTTTCGGTAAAAAGAAACTAAAAATAAAAGAGGGTAGGGAACAGACCGCCGCAGATAAGGCACTTGGAGCAGGTAATGGGGGACTAGAAAGTATAAGGATTCTATATAGCAATGTCGATGAGCTAATCTCTAAGAAACTAGAACTAACAGACTTACTCAATACTAAGAAACCAGAAATAGTATGTCTCACTGAGACAAAACTAAGAGAAGACCTTGATATAAATTTGCTAGGATGGTCTGAATATAGGATTTGGAGGAGGGACAGAAAATTTCGACATGGAGGAGGAGTGTGCATCCTTACTAGGAAAGATTTGATTGTGTCTGAGATAAAACTAGAAACTTCAACAGCAGAAGTTTTAGCAATAGAGATTGGTGGAAACGAAAAAATAGTGGTGATAGTAGCGTATGTACCTCCCAAGACGAAGACATGGGGTAAGGAGGAGCATAGCCTAATGCGTAAGGAAACAATTAGTGTGCTAGGAAATATCTTGGCTTCAAAGGATGAAATAGTCATGTGTGGGGACTTTAACTGCAAGGAAGTGAATTGGGAAGATCTTGAAGCCGGAGCAGGGGAGGAAAGTTGGGGCTATGAATTTTTAAGTATGGCCATGGAAAATTCTATATACCAACATGTAAAAGAGCCAACAAGAGTAAGGGGAAGTGATCAACCAGCTAGATTGGACCTTCTATTCACAAGAAGGGAGGAGGAGGTTCAAAGTATTCAGTACCTATGCCCACTAGGAAAAAGCGACCATGCAGTTCTAGACATAGACTTACTATTGAAGTACAGTATAATCTACCCAAGGGAAGGGAAAAGCACAAGGAAAATCACTGGATGTATTCCAGAACCGATTTCGAAGGACTACAGGATTTTTTCAAGTCACAAAATTGGGATCAGGTGTTATCTGAAAGTGAGGTAGACAAAAAACTCAAGGCATTCATGGAGATCTATGATACTGGTATAAAAACTTTTGTCCCTAAGTACGTTAATAAAAGGAAAAAAAGTAATCGCAAAGTATGGTTTAACCGCGAATGTAGGCAAGCACAGGAAGCAAAAAACAAAGCCTGGAAAAAGATGAGAAACTGGGATTCGGAAGATAACAGGCAAAAGTATAAAGAGGAGAGAAACAAATACACAGAAATGAGGAGGAGGTCAGAGGCAAACCATGAGAAAGGGATAGTGGAGAACTATGAAAAGAATCCAAAAATGTTTTTCAAGTTTGTAAACGGCAAAAGGAAGATAAAAGCCACGATCGTAAAGATTAAAAGTGGAAACAGAATCATAGAAGAGGATACAGAGATTGCGGAAGAACTAAATAGAAATTTTGCATCAGTATTTACAAAAGAAGGAGAATTCATTGCACCAGAATCCAATGAGATAGGTACAGAGGAAATGCCGGAAGTCACATTTAACAGACCAGAGCTCATAGACAAAATGAGTAAGGTGGATCCAAACAAAGCCGCTGGACCGGACGGAGTATCAGGCTGGATTATTAAAGAAAATGCTAAGGAACTGAGTATACCGTTATATGACATAATGACCAAATCATTGGACACAGGGATAGTACCTACAGAATGGAAAAGAGCAAACATTATTCCTATATTTAAGGGAGGAAGCAGAGATAAACCACTGAACTATAGACCTGTATCACTATTGAGCATCCTCATGAAGATTCTGGAAGGATTAATAAGGGACAAATGGGTTAACTACCTGGAATCCAAAAGATTAATTACTGACCGACAATTTGGATTCAGAGGAGGCAGATCATGTGTAAGCAACTTGTTGAGTTTTTACTCTAGAGTAATAGACACAGTGGACAAGAGGGAAGGATGGGTAGACTGTGCCTACCTAGACTTTAAAAAGGCATTTAGACAAAGTTCCACACAAGAGATTGCTGTGGAAATTAAAACATGAGGGAAAAGTAGGATACAAACTGTTGAAATGGATGGAGAGCTACCTTAGCGGAAGACAGATGAGAACAACAGTAAGGGGGAAATCGTCAAACTGGACTCAAATTACGAGTGGGGACAAGGATCTGTCCTAGCCCCAATCATGTTTCTAATATTTGTAAATGACTTACCTGAGGGACTAACAAGCTACATGAGCATGTTTGCGGACGATGCTAAACTGCTTAAAACGATCAGAACCCAGGAGGATTGCCTTGAGCTCCAAGCAGATTTGCAAAAGATCCATGAATGGAGCATCAAATGGAATATGGAGTTCAATGCAGGGAAATGTAAGACTCTAGAAATGGGTAAAAGCAAGTACAGACCTAGAAAAGATTATAAACTAGGAAACGAAGTGATTCCCAAAGCAGAAAAAGAAAAAGACTTGGGGATAGAATTTAAGGATAACATGTCTCCAGAAAGCCACGTAAATAAGATGGTGAGAGAATCACTAGCACTATTGGCAAATATCAGGATGTCTTTCAATTATCTTAATGAAAACACCATGTAACAAATAATAACGGCAATAATAAGACCCAGGATGGAATATGCATCTGTGGTGTGGTCCCCTCACATGAAGAAACATATCCACAAAATTGAGAGGGTACAGAGAGCAGCTACGAGGATGATCCCAGGTTTGGAAAATTTGGAGTACCAAGAGAGGCTCGAGAGATTGAATCTACCTACACTGGAACAGAGAAGGAAATGAGGACAGCAAATTCAGATATACAAATGTGTTAGAGGTATTGACAAAATCGACCAAGAAAACTTCATAGAGAGGGATGGAGGTGAGAGAACAAGAGGTCACAGCTACAAACTAAAAGTGCTTAATAGTAAATCTGATCTGAAAAGTAAAAGATTTCCTACCAACTCGATTAGTGGGTGGAACAAATTGCCAGCCGAAGTAGTGTCTGCACCATCAGTGCATAGTTTCAAAGCAAGGTATGACAAACATATCTTAGGAGGCGGGAATTAACGAGCATGCTCACTCCCGCAAATACAACTAGTGTAAGTACAACTAGTGTAAGTACACACACACACACACACACAGCCCGTAGCCTAGTAGGTAGAGCTCTCGTCTCACACACGAGGGGTCGGGGGTTCAATCTCCGGCCGGGCGGAGACAAATTGGGCTTGTCTCCTTTCATGTGTTAGCCTCAGTTCACCTAGCTGTAAATAGGTACCTGGAATAAGTGGACGACGTTGTGACGTCCCATCTGGGGTTGGCAAAAATGGTACAAGGCGAGATGGGTATCATATGGTTCACCTAAGCTGATGGCTACCTAAGCCTTCGGGCGAGACGGTACCGTCTATAGTGAGAATGGTTACCATACAGATCCACGCTAAGCCTTCGTTTCCGATGTCGCCAATTGGCTAAAATACAGACTACACACACATCCACAGCCATTCCAACGATACATATAACACCTACACATATAGGAGGCGGGAAATAACGAGCATGCTCACTCCCGCAATACAACTAGAGTAAGTACAACTAGAGTAAGTACATGTAATAGCATAAGTGATCCTTACTACTAAACTGTTCTATAAGTTGTGAACCGCCACTTAGTCCAAATTTCTTTCACACGACATAAGTTACGCGCCGCCAATAAAGGGTTAAAGAATATATTGGGGGGCAGCAGGGGGCTAGGGATCCTCCTCCCCGTGTGAAATGTAAAGTTTACTTTAGAAGACATAGAATCTCGGACCGAGGGCTAGAGAGAAAAGGTGGTAGTATGTATTATTATTATTAAGCCTTACCTGTAGTTATCCTTGGTAGATGTTGAGACCCAAGGTGTTTTGGAGGGCAGGCCCTCAGTATTGATGAGACTGTAAGATCAGCTAGACGACAATTCTTGACGTAACCGTAACCGACCCCCCTCATGGTAGGGATGTGTACTGGGTCGATGTCTTCATTCTGTGGAGAAAAAAAAAATCTTTTAGCCAGTACAATGTAACAGCTATAAAATATAGTAGAAGTGAAGGTGTATTATTAAAAACAACCTGAATTAGACTATATGAAGGATTTGTAGGTGCTAGAGAATTCAGTTTCCTCGAATACTGAAAGTGTTAATATGGCTCACGTAGAACATATTACTGTATATATTATAAAATATAAAAAGTTTGCCTGTACCAAAAGGGCCCCGGACACAGCGATCGGGATCATATGAAGCCCCCCGGATTTCGTGGGTTAATGATATAAAAAAATATGGAATCTAGCCTATATGCTCTAAAGATCATATGAAAATTTGTTTTAACCCTCGGCAAAACCTAAAAAAATATATATGGTACTATAATGTCTTTTTCATAACAAGGGTTGTCAGTACGGTACTTCCAGTTATCGACACCTCTAAAGGAAAGAAAGCAAGATAAAAATAGATGAGGAATTTGGAAGGAATCTGAGTGTAAAATGAAGGGAGTGTAAGAAAGCTTTGCGCAGTGGCAGTATCGTAACCAATGAGGTTTAGAGGTCCTGTCATCTGCGTATAAGTACGGTATTGGTTAAAGTCTTGCTAAAACGCACCTCTGTAGCTTACCGTGACTAGTTACGGTATGTAAGTCCTACCCCGCCTTCTCGAGGTAGCCTCATTATTACACCGTCCTTATTTTAATCCTCCCTTTTAAATTTCTAACATTTTAATTTTTGCTTGACGGTGGAACTAAAGGGGAGGGCGGGTGTGCTATTTTCTTCAGCAGCACACTTTGTTTTTAATTTTAAATCCTCTTTTAATTTCCACTATAAAAATTATCCCCCTTGTAATATTATTTCTGTTGTCCCCTTGTATATTTTTGTTCTCCCTATCTTCTTAATATTTTAATTTTTACTGTGTTGTATGTTTTTTTACTGATGTTGGTATCAGTTTTTAGTTTTTCTTTTAGTATACTTTTGACAATCCGGCGCCCTGTTTGGAGGCATTATGTCCAGGCCCCAAGTCCTCCTGGGAAACAACTGTGCTCGGTATGCTGCCGGCCAGGACCCCCTCGGGGGTGGAGGAACAAAGCAGAAAAGTGGTGGAAGCGTCGTTCGGGTGAAGGAAAGCGTGCTCCGTGTCTGTGCCTTCAATGCCAATGGCATAAATGATTTTAGCAAGAGAGAGTGTCTGATGCGAGAGCTTAAAGATGGATGTGTGGATGTGTGTGGGGTAGGTGAGACGCACCTGTTGGGTTCTGGAGTGTGGGATGGTGAGAATGAGACTAAAAGGAAGAATTTTAGATTCAAAAGCTGTAAGAGGTATGCTGACGGGATCAGACCAGTGCTGACAAAAGTGAGGATAAGGAAAGAGTGGAAATATGAGAGGAAAGAGAGAAAACTGACAGTAGAGAGAATAAATGTGAGAAAATTAAATGAAGAATGTAATGCAACAAAATACAAGGACATCCTGAAAGAGACTATAAAGGACATGGATGTTATGATAGATCTGGGAAATACTGTAGACGAAGTATGGAAAGGTACAAGAGACTCCATGATTAAAGCAGCTGAGAAAGTATGTGGGAAGAAAACCTTTAAAATGTGGAAGAAGAAAGGTAACGCATGGTTTAGTAAAGAGATAGAAGAAATAGTGAAAAAGAAGAAAGAGTTCAGAAAGAGTATGCTGCAAAAGAATATACCTAGAGAAACTAGAGATGCGAGGAAAGAAGAATATAAAAATTTGAAACAGAGTGAAGAGGGCGATACAAGACGCTAAAAGGAAGACAGATGAGGCATATGGGAGAAAGATTAGTGAACAGTTTCTGAATGACAGGAAAGCATACTACAGAGCTGTGAAAGAAGCCAGAGGGAAGAAGACTGAGAGTGTCTCAGGTGGTAGGATGAGGGACATGAATGGGGAAGTGGTAGAGGGTGATGGTGTGGTGAAAGTATGGAAAGATCATTTTAGTAGCTTAGCTGTAAAGAGTAGGGGGAAGGCAAAGATCTCATCCATAGGAATGGAGAGAGGTAGAATAAACAGGGTAGTTGAAAGCCAGATAAGCAGAGAAGAAGTAAAAGAAGCAATCAATAGACTTAAAATGGGCAAAGCTGCTGGAGTAGATAACATCCCAGGTGAAATGCTGAGATATGGAGGAGAAGAAGCTGTTGACATAATGCATAGGTTATGTAAATTAGCATGGGAAAAGGAAAGTGTACCAGAGGACTGGAGGAAAGCAGTGATAGTACCCTTGTACAAAGGGAAGGGTTGTAAAGAAGAGTGTAAGAATTATAGGGGAATTAGCTTGCTTAGCATAACTGGAAAGGTACACGCAAGAGTAGTAACACAGAGGCTACAGAAGATAACGGATGACAAAATAGGCGAGGAACAGGGAGGTTTCAGAAAGGGCAGGGGCTGCGTTGACCAGATAGCCTCAATGCGATTGTTGGTAGAGAAGTATCTGGCCAAAAACAGAAAACTCTATGCAGCATTCATGGATTTGGAAAAAGCCTACGACAAAGTAGACTGGGAGGGCCTGTGGGATGTGTTAACAGTATATGGTGTGGGAGGAAAGTTGCTAATGGCAGTAAAATCTTTTTATAGGAATGCAATGGCAAATGTGAAGGTAGGGGATAAGTTAAGTGAAAGTTTTGAGGTCAATGTAGGTGTAAGACAGGGATGTGTCATGTCAGCTTGGTTGTTCAATATATACATGGATGGATTGATTAGAGAATGTAGGGCGGGATCAATGGATGTAGGAGCTAGACTGGAATCAGAGGGAAAAGCGTGGAAGATTTTTAACATGCCCTATATACGGACAATGCAGTCCTGTTGGCGGAAAATGTAGAAAGTGGTCACAGACTTTGACAGGGTATGCGAAAAGAGAAAGTTAAAGGTCAATGTAGGGAAATATAAGGTAATGGTGTTTGAGAGAAGAATGCATGAAACCATTGGTTTTAAGGCAAATATAGAATTAAGAAAGAACATGAAATTAAGTCGAGTAAGGGGAAAAGGGAGGAAGTTGATGAAAAATTGTATTCATGGCATGTTAAAAATATGGGTGGGAAAGTCACACTCAAGAAGCAGGATAGTAGAATAAGGTATGAGTGTGACAAATACATTCTCTCCTTTGCGAGACGAATGTGAGGGAAAAGATAGTCAGGATAAGGGAGAACCGGTTAGCCGAAGTGCCTGCCACCGACTAGGCTCCAACCGCTGACGCTGTGCTACCACCACCACCACCCCCACCACCAAGGGAGCTTCTGCCACCACCGGGGGTTCTCCAACTGCAGCTGCTGGATCCTCCCGAGGGAAAGGTAAGTCTGTGTCCCGAGAAGGTAAGTCTGTGTCGATTGTGGGCGACTCCATGGTAAGACATTTAGTTAGGGCTACCCGTACTAAACTTAGGAAGGTTGTGTGTCTGCCTGCTTGGGAGGGTTTTAGAGAAGATGGACCACATCTTGGAAGATAGTGGAGATAACCCCATTATCTGTCTCAGTGCCAGGAGTAACGATGTTGGTAAGGGTAGAAGTGAGGAACTGCTGCAGCAGTATCGGGATGTGTTAGATAAAGTTAGGATGAAGGGAGGGATCCCTGTAGTACATTGTATCCTACCCAGAAGAGGAGTTCCCAAGGAATGGACATCCAGGGCGATTGGTGTCAATTGCCGTTTGGAGAAATATTGCAAAGAAAAAGCAATACCATTCATTGATAACTGGGATAGTTTCTATTATTATGTTCTCTCCACCAACCAACTTTACTCCTAAACTCGATTAATGAAATTAACAAACACATGTGGCACTCCGGGGATTCGAACCTAGGATGCTCACATCGAAAATCAACACACTTATGCATTGCACCACGAAGAGAGGAGAGATGGGATGTACGCAAGGGATGGAGTTCATCTTTCACGGTTAGGGGTTTCTACATTAGCTAGTTCTTTAGATAGGGTGGTTGTGGGGTTTTGAACAGAAATATTGAGAGTGTAAATGAGAGGTTAAATGGAACAATTTTAGCGTCAGGCGAAAGCGATAAGGATATTCAGTCTCATGCTAAAAATTATGACTATATTGCAAATGATAGTAGTGATGGTGCAACGGAAGATGGAAATGTCGTTAGAAATAAAGGTAAATTAGGTATAAAGAAAAGAAGTAAATTGAGAGTATATTACACAAACTGTAGGAGTCTATGTAACAAAATGAACGAACTTAGAGCCCTTGTTAGCAAAGAAAATATAGACATAATAGCACTAACTGAAACGTGGATTAATACAGAAACCAGGCATTTTTTAGCAGAATTTTATAAACCAGGATATAGTTTGTTTAAATATGACCGAACAAGTAAGAGGGGTGGCGGTATAGCAGTGTTTGTCAGGAGTACATTAAAAAGCTGTATTAAATCAGGTATTAGCCTAAATAACGATAATGAAAGTGTTTGGGTAGAGGTTAACGAAGGTAGTGAGACCATAGTTATTGGAGTTATGTATAGACCGCCAAATATGAGTAGAAATGACGGAACGTCATTATGGGAGGAAATTAAAATGGCATCAAGGTTTAGCAATGTGTGCATTATGGGGGATTTTAATTTTCCGAATATAGATTGGCAGCATCAAATAGGAGACTCTGGTTCTGAGGAGTTTATAGAGGTAGTACAAGATAGTTTTTTATTTCAATTCATAGATACGCCGACTAGAGGTAATAATATTCTCGATTTAGTTTTCAGTAACAATGAACATATGGTAAATAATGTAGAGATAGGGAACCACCTAGGAAATAGTGACCACAATTCTGTGTATTTTAATATACAATGGAAGGTAATACCAGAGAGAATACAACATTAATACCTCTATTAGCTGACCCTATGGTAAAAAAACTAAGTCGATCCAGGTGTCCAAATGAGTGTACCCCTTCTCAGGCACCTGTCATCTTAAGTCAGGAAGAGAAGTCAACCTTGGTAGATACATACGATAATTTTATCGAGTCAGTATTCAATGCACAAAATAAATACATCCCCAAAAGAAAATTTAGATCAACACAATCTATCAAGACAGGTAAAAAAGGATATTAGGAAAGAAAAAAGAAATTATGAAATTGCCAATGACAAAAAATAATCCTAAAGCTTTTTACCAACTATATAAATCCAAGGTTAGAGATGTAATTCTGTGTATGGCCACCCTCGTAAGGGGAGTAAGGCGTCCGGCAATAGATAGATAGATAGAGATGTAATTGGTCCCCTTAAAACTTCGATAGGAGAAATGACAGAAATTATTTAGAAATGTGCAGTACATTAAATAGTCAATTTCTTTCCGTTTTCACTAATGAAAATTTGGCACAGTTTCCAGAAGTCCACAAGGTATATAGCGATAGTATAGAAAATAGGTTAAGTACGGTTACTATAAGTAGAAATGATGTGCTTAAGGAAATTGACCGACTGAAACCTCATAAATCGCCTGGTCCTGATGAGGTATATGCTAGAGTATTAAAAGAATGTAGGGATGAGTTAAGTTACCCATTAACATTTTTATTTAACAAGTCATTGGAGACAGGTATAGTTCCAGAAGTTTGGAAGCTTCCAAACGTAGTTCCAATCTTCAAAAAAGGTGACAAATCAATAGCATCCAATTACCCGTCCCATTAGTCTTACATCAATCATAGGAAAGCTACTAGAGTCAATTATTGCTAGTAAAATTAGAAACTACTTAGATACATTTAATTTAATAAATTCTTCTCAGCATGGATTCACTCAGGAACGTTCTTGCCTTACTAATTTGCTTAGTTTTTTCTCAAAGGTATATGAAGCAGTAGATAATGACAAGTCATATGATATAATATATTTAGATTTCAGTAAAGCTTTCGAGAGTCCCCCATGAGAGATTGATGAGAAAGGTTGAGGCGCATGGAATAGGTGGGGCGTTGTTGGGATGGATTAGGTCATGGCTAATTGGTAGGAAGCAGAGAGTCGGCATAAATGGTACGAAGTCAGAATGGGGAGCAGTCAAAAGTGGTGTCCCCCAGGGATCTGTATTAGGTCCTCTGTTGTTTGTTATATACATAAATGACCTTGATTTAGGTATAACTAGTAGGATAAGTAAATTTGCAGACGATACCAAAATGGGGAGAAAAATTGATTCAGATAGAGATATAGAGTGCCTCCAAAGGGATCTAGATACCTTACACGAATGGTCAGTAAATTGGCAGATGAAGTTTAACATTGACAAATGCAAGGTATTAAAGATAGGGAAGATGCATACAAATGTTAAATATAAACTAGCTAATATGGAATTAGAAAACTCGAATTGTGAGAAAGATCTAGGTGTGTTTGTTAGCAATGATTTGAAGCCTAGACAACAGTGTATAAGCGTTCGAAACAAGGCAAACAGGATTCTCGGGTTCATATCTAGGCGTGTGAGTAACGGAACTGCTGATGTTATCTTAAAACTTTACTTGTCATTAGTGAGACCCCATATGGATTATGCTGTTCAATTTTGGTGTCCTTATTACAGAATGGACATAGATTCATTGGAGAGAGTACAACGTAGAATGACAAAAATGATCCATAATATTAGAAATCTTCTGTATAAAGAAAGGTTGAAGAAATTATGCTTACATTCGTTAGAGAGACGCAGAGTTAGAGGGGATATGATAGAGGTGTTCAAGTGGGTTAGTGGGATTAACAGGGACATGACAAATGTACTAAAGCTCAGTGATAGCGAAAGAACTCGTACCAATGGTTTCAAATTAGATAAATTTTGTTTCAGAAAAGATATAGGCAAATATTGGTTTGGTAACAGAGTTGTAGATGGGTGGAATGGACTACCAAGTGCTATAGTGGGATTAAAAACGGTAGGGAGCTTTAAAATAAAATTGGATAAGCATATGGACGAGAAGGGTTGGGTGTGAAGGGGGATCAGCAGGGTTGGGCCAATCAGCGCTCTGCAGCCCCCGTAATCCTGCGTTAATCTCTAACCGTTTTGGTAAGATGATCCTCAGGGTATTAGAGTGTTGAGCCTATAATTGGGCTTTGTAATTAGGGTTGTGTGGGACAGGGATCTGCCTTGCTTAGGCCAATCGGCTTTCTGCAGACTTCCATTTTCTTATGTTCTTATGAGAAAAGTTGTAAAATAAAAATGAAAAATGAAGTACTGGAAGAGGTTGAAAGCTTCAAGTATTTCGGAGCTGTACTATGCAAATATGGTAAAATGGAGAGCGAGATAAAAGAGAGAAAAATGCAAGGGAGAAAGGTGATTGTAGAACTTGATAGTATTCTCAAAGGAAGAATGGTTAGTCAGGAAGTTAAAGTCACTGAGAAACAGTGTGCTGCTCCCAACACACTCGTATGGAAGTGAGACATGACAGTAAGTGACGAGGACCTCTCCAAACTGAGAGCTGTGGAGATGAGCTTTTTCAGAATGGCAGCTGGTGTGAATAGGCATGTCTTGACAAAGTAGCTTGGAGACGTTTCTGTCATGGCCATCCTTTAGCGGGGGTTTCCCAGGGGGCAACAAGGCATGGTCCTGATGAGGTATATGCTAGAGTATTAAAAGAATGCAGAGATGAGTTAAGTTACCCATTAACATTTATTTTTAACAAGTCATTAGAAACAGGTATAGTTCCAGAAGCTTGGAAGCTTGCAAATAAAAATGATTCATAATATTAGAAATCTACCATATGAAGAAAGGTTGAACAAATTAGGCTTACATTCGTTAGAAAGACGCAGAGTTAGAGGGGATATGATAGAAGTGTTCAAGTGGTTCAGTGGGGTAAATATAAGAGACATGAAAAATATACTGAAGCTCTGTGATAGCGAAAGAACTCTAACAAATGGTTATAAATTAGGTAAATTTCGTTTCAGAAAAGATATAGGCAAATATTGGTTTGGTAACAGAGTTGTAGATGGGTGGAATAGGCTACCAAGTGATATCAAGAACGATAGGGAGCTTTAAGATAAAATTAGATAGGCATATGGACGAGATGGGTTGGGTGTGAGGGGGATCTACCAGGTGTGGGCCAATCGGCGCTTAGCAGACCCCCATTATCTTGTGTTAATCTCAGACCGTTTTGGTGGGGTCAGTACTCAAGGTATTACAGTAGTGAGTTGGGCCTATAATTGGGCCTTGTAATTGGGTGTGACAGGGATCTGCCTTGTATGGGCCGATTGGCTTTTTGCAGACTCCCATTTTCGTATGTTCTTATGTAAGGCATCGGAGATGATGATGATGATAATTAAGTCTCTGGGCAGTGTGTTGAGTAAAGATGGGACTATGGATGAAGAAGTGCGGGAGAGGGTGCAACAGGGGAAGAGGGTTGTAGGAACGCTGAAAACAGTAACAAGAAAATAAGGTGGTCAGTATGGAAGTGAAAAAGTCCTTGCATGACAGTCTGGTAATCCCGACACTGACTTACGGAGGCGAAAAGTGAGAGGGGTGGAAATGAGTTACTTGAGAAGTGTGTGCGGAGTTTACATGGAGGGATAGACAGACGAATGAGGAAGTAAGGAGGAGGTGTGGTGTGGAAGTAGATGTGCTGGAAAGTGTGAAAAGGAACACCTTGAGATGGTTCAGCCATATGGAACGTATGGGAAGCGAGAGAATGACTAAGAGGGTGTACGAGGGCAAGTAAAGACAAATATGTCAGGGTAAGTGAAAAGAATGTCAGGGTGAGTAAATTTCAGAAGGCACTAGCCCCAGGGAAAGTTGTTGTTGTTGTTGTTGTTGTTGTTCCCTAAGCTGCCTAGCCGAACAGCCCCGAGTCCCTAAGGAAGGCTATGGCCACGGGTCAGGCTTTCCCACAGAGCTCTCATCTATGATGTCCGTATCTCAGCCTGGCCAAGTGGACTCTATCCTCACGAGGAAGGGAGAATTCAGAAGGGTGGATTTTGGGAGGTCGTGCCCGCAGCTGCGTGTTGTCTATGAGTGATTGGGTGGAACGGCGAGAGATAAGAGTATGGATGTGTTTCTGGGAATTCAGCTTAGGAAGATTAGGATTCAGAGGCATCATCTCCATTAACCCCTTTAAGTACTGGGGTAATTTCAGACATCTTCAAAGGTTTTTACTGTATAACAATTTCTATTGACTGTATCATGCCGTTTAAGAAGGACCTATGTTATTTAGAGCGTTAATGGAGATTATATTTGCGCCTTTGAGTTCTTGAGGGAGATTAGAAGCTAAAGAGGATCGTCATTAACCTCTGAAGTGCGCATGGGGGTAATTGAAAACGTCCCCCTGTGCTGACGTATTTGAGGTGTTTCCGTCACTAAAATATTCATTGTACCATTAATAGCATTAATAATTATCCATATGCGCCTATTATGGGTTGATTATAAAGGTATTAACCTGAAACAACAATAAAACGAGTGAAAACAGCGTTTGGATGGTCAAAATCGGAGATATAGCCCGCGAGTTGTATAATGTATGGGTGAGGCAAACTGCTATCCCGCCAATTTCCCCCAAGGCCACTGAGACACAGTCGATCGATACTCTCTCTCTCTCTCTTGCACTCGCTTGCTATCAGTGATGACAACACCCTGCTTGCAACTCGCTAATGTTAGCACGAAAATATACCTCAGAATAAGGGAATAATAGGGAAAATAGGTGATAACTGAAGGAGAGGAGGAAAGTGGGGAAGGAGGGGAGGTAGAGGACTGAGATTTTGCATGGCCCAGGGGCCAAAAAAAAATAAAAAAAATACAAAAATAAAAATAATTTTTTTTTTTTTTCCGATGTCAAAAGTTGATTTTTTATTTTACTTACTCACAAGAGTCTTCCCGCAGTCCGCCGGGGGAACTCTTAAGAGTCTCCCCGCAGCTCCCGGGTTAAGAGCTGAAATGTAATATAAGGGAGAAACAATATAAAACTCTAAAATACGCACCAAAGCTAGCAGTGCAATCTTAATGGGTGATGGCAAAGTAACAAAGATTAAACAAAATTTGCATAGGCTTAAACTTCCGGAAATTAATAATAATAATAATAATAATAATAATAATAATAATAATAATAATAATAATAATAATAATCTGGTCTTTTATTTCTCGCAAGCGCCAGTTCTTCCAGAGGAATTCAATAGCGCTCGTAACACATTGCACCACTATCAAGAGAAGTGTGGTGCAGTTCACCTGTAGTTCAAGCTACAACAACTATTTAACATGGCAGCAGTTAGAGTCTGTAACTACCTGTCACTGTGCCACTTGTAAGATCATAACTCCTACAGAAGAGAAAGGTTTTCAACTGTTTTTTGAAAGAGTCTGTCTAATTGATAAAGGCAATTCATTATATAACCTAGGAGCCACGAAAGAAAAGGGTTGATCAGAGAAAGAGGACTGCTGGATAGCTACCGGTTACATAAACCAGCTATCAACTAACCGTAATGGTGTCATTTTATGATCTTGGATGGACACGACGTGGTGGCTGCTGGGCAGACGGGCCATAACCTGTAAACAAAAAAGCAGATCTCAGTTAGTTAAATATGCTTCAATACATATAGAATATAGCTTATGAAGTGAATATTAGGCTGCTTTTGGGGCCTATTAAAATTAATTAATTCATTCATATATTTTTTTAGTTTCCTCACTAGACATCCCTCAAACTTAGAGAAACATCCCCTAGACACCCCCCCCCCCCCTACCACCCCCTCAAGATATAAATTTGTAAATTTTTCAGTAGAAAAAAGTCACGGCCGATTCCTCTTATAATTAGCCAACAGGCTCACTATCACTCACTACAAACAAAAATTTACTGTATACCAATATGGCACGATAGTTCTTAAAATTGACAATGAAATGGGATGAAAGGTCTTAAAATCGCCAAACTAATGGGCCAAAACATCTTAAAATCGGAAAACTAATGGGGCTTAACACGAGGAAGAAGGGGGACCCAGAAATCTCTCTCCTTAAGAAAACCTGTGTCGAGAAAGAGATGACGCATTTCTTTCTCTCTCTCTCTCTCTCTCTCTCTCTCTCATTAGGGTAAGGTAATTTGTATGGAAGTCAGAGGGTTAGTTGAGATAGTCTTTCTTTACTTATATAAATTCCCACAGATCCTTCCTAAGTTATATAAAATCATCTAATGTGAAAGGCAGAATAAACTTATAATCTTCAAAAGGGATTAGGACACATTTAGACAGTATATATTCCCAAATGATTATATTTAGCTGGATTTATCTAGTCTTATTTGATAGGTGACGAGCAGGGCAGTTTTAAGAAGGAAAAGGTATGTGTAGATCAGATTTTTACCCTGAATTGTATTTTGGAGAAATATCTGGAGAAGCAACAAATGGACTTGGAGAAGCCCTATGACAGAGTGGATAGAGAAGGAAAGTACTTAGAATATACGGAGTAGATGGCAACGAGTTCTTTGATCTGAATGTTGGGTTGAAGCAGGGGTGTGTGATGTCCCCGTGGTTGTTTACTGTATACAGTATATGGATGGAGTCATGAATGAAATACTAGGAAGAGCAATGGATGTTGGTGTGTCGCTGATAAGGGAGGGAAATGAGTGGAAGCTACCTAAGCGGCTCGCTTGGTGTAGTGACTAGCGTCTCGGACTTCCACCCAGAAGGCCCGGGTTCGCGCCCACGCTCGGCGCATTAAAGATTTTTCACAAGCACTGAGTCGTTACCATCCCTCATGAGCAAAGGGATGGGGTAGTAGTACAGGACCCCAATGGAAATACGCCTAATCGGCCTTATTGAGCTATCCTTAGCTAGCTTAGCATGTGCTAGCTTTAAGAACTATTATTATTATTATTATTATTATTATTATTATTACCTGTTTGCTGAAGATACAGTTCTGATGAGCGATAATGAATGGGAGTTGCAGGGTCTGGTAAATGTGTTTGGAACAGTGTGCAAAAAATGGATTCTGAAGGTAAATGTGGGGAAGAGCAAGGTTATGGTCTTCGAAAGGGGTGAAGCCACAGATTGTGAGGTGAAGTTGAACGGTCAGGCTATGGAGATTGTCAGCTCATTTAAGTATCTGGGCAGTGTGTTGAGTAAAGATGGGACTATGGATGAAAAAGTGCGGGAGAGGGTGCAACAGGGGAAGTGGGTTGTAGGAACATTGAAAGCAGTAACAAGAAATCGGGTGGTCAGTATGGAAGTGAAGAAGTCCTTGCATGACAGTGTGGTAATCCCGACACTAACTTACGGAAGCGAAGCATGGACGTTCGGGAAGAGACTCAGACCAAGAATGAGAGCGGTGGAAATGAGTTACTTGAGAAGTGCGTGTGGAGTTACATGGAGGGATAGACAGACGAATGAGGAAGTAAGAAGGAGGTGTGGTGTGGAGGTAGCTGGAAAGTGTGAAAAGGAACAACTTGAGATGGTTCGGCCGTATGGAACGTATGGAAAGCGAGAGAATGACTAAGAGGGTGGCAATATGGGTTAAATCCGGGGAGTTTTCTATTAGTGCGCCAAAATTTATACAGTGCGATAAATTTCCCGCCTGACTCGTGGCATCACTGGTGTTTGTGCAGCTTGGGCATGGAGGGAAACTGGTCAGTAAGACATACTGTGTGACACTATCTTGCATTCTCGGGTTTGTGATCATATCAAGTGTAGAATTTAAGGTAAGGAAAGGTCTAATTTACCACTGATATGCTATATTTATCATTAACAATTGTTCTTGGTATGTTTGTGTCAGTATAAATAACGATATATATATATATATAAGAACATAAGAACATAAGAAAATGGGAGTCTGCAGAAAGCCGATTGGCCTAAGCAAGACAGATCCCTGTCCCACACAATCCCAATTACAAAGCCCAATTATAGGCTCAACACTCTAATACCCTGAGATCATCTTACCAAAACGGTTAGAGATTAACGCAGGATTACGGGGGTCTGCAGAGCGCTGATTGGCCCAACCCTGCTGATCCCCCTTCACACCCAACCCTTCTCGTCCATATGCTTATCCAATTTTATCTTAAAGCTCCCTATCGTTTTTAATCCCACTATAGCACTTGGTAGTCCATTCCACCCATCTACAACTCTGTTACCAAACCAATATTTGCCTATATCTTTTCTGAAACGAAATTTATCTAATTTGAAACCATTGGTACGAGTTCTTTCGCTATCACTGAGCTTTAGTACATTTGTCATGTCCCCTTTGTTAATCCCACTAACCCACTTGAACACCTCTATCATATCCCCTCTAACTCTGCGTCTCTCTAACGAATGTAAGCCTAATTTCTTCAACCTTTCTTTATACGGAAGATTTCTAATATTATGAATCATTTTTGTCATTCTACGTTGTACTCTCTCCAATGAATCTATGTCCATTCTGTAATAAGGACACCAAAATTGAACAGCATAATCCATATGGGGTCTCACTAATGACAAGTAAAGTTTTAAGATAACATCAGCAGTTCTGTTACTCACACTCCTTGAGATGAACCCGAGAATCTTGTTTGCCTTGTTTCGAACGCTTATACACTGTTGTCTAGGCTTCAAATCATTGCTAACAAACACACCTAGATCTTTCTCACAATTCGAGTTTTCTAATTCCACATTAGCTAGTTTATATTTAACATTTGTATGCATCTTCCCTATCTTTAATACCTTGCATTTGTCAATGTTAAACTTCATCTGCCAATTTACTGACCATTCGTGTAAGGTATCTAGATCCCTTTGGAGGCACTCTATATCTCTATCTGAATCAATTGTTCTCCCCATTTTGGTATCGTCTGCAAATTTACTTATCCTACTAGTTATACCTAAATCAAGGTCATTTATGTATATAACAAACAACAGGGGACCTAATACAGATCCCTGGGGGACACCACTTTTGACTGCTCCCCATTCTGACTTATTCCCACCTATTCCATGCGCCTCAACCTTTCTCATCAATCTCTCATGGGGGACTCTGTCGAAAGCTTTACTGAAATCTAAATATATTATATCATATGACTTGTCATTATCTACTGCTTCATATACCTCTGAGAAAAAACTAAGCAAATTAGTAAGGCAAGAACGTCCCTGAGTGAATCCATGCTGAGAAGAATTTATTAAATTAAATGTATCTAAGTGGTTTCTAATTTTACTAGCAATAATTGACTCTAGTAGCTTTCCTATGATTGATGTAAGACTAATGGGACGGTAATTGGATGCTATTGATTTGTCACCTTTTTTGAAGATCGGAACTACGTTTGCAAGCTTCCAAGCTTCTGGAACTATACCTGTCTCCAATGACTTGTTAAATAAAAATGTTAATGGATAAACTTAACTCATCCCTACATTCTTTTAATACTCTAGCATATACCTCATCAGGACCAGGCGATTTGGGTTAGTTCTTTTCCTCAATGCTGTACTAATTTCCCATTTACCTACTAAGTATCGAAAAATCAGTTGTTAACCCATACTATTCATATTTGTTTTCACAAACTCTGCAATTAGTTTACAAAAAAAAAAACTAACTAATAAAATAAATGAAAGTAATTTCCAATACAGTATATTTCATCTTCAGTACCAGGCCAATATGAAAAGAAAACCATAATGACACTCGCACTAAACATCTATCTATTGCCTGATGCCGTGATCCCCGAAGGGGATCTCCATCCTTCCACCTCTCTTTCGGTCTACCTCTCCCTCTCTGTCCCTCCACCTCGCTCTCGTACACACTAATACTGTTGTGAAAATGTACATGTACAGTAAATGATAAAACATATACAGGTACTTAATGGCATACATACTACATAATCCATTGAAATTCATTGAATCCTGATAGCTGATTTCTCGATAATTAATGGAAATATTAAAACTACTATCTCTCTCTCTCTCTCTCTTTTTATTTTTGCGAGCCGCGCAATGAAGACCAATGGTCTATAGTAGGTCAATTTTACAAGGGGAGGAGGATTCCTAGCCTCCCGCCCCCGAAATATAAAAAGTAGTACGGTAGGGTAAGACGGGGTAATTTCGCCGAAAATCGCGTATTTTTACGAATAGACACTGCCACAAATGGAATTTTTAAATGTTTATTTTTTTATCTATACATTCAGCCTTTCTGCTATAGATGCCCAAAAAACAAAATAAAATATAATGTTTTGGTCATGCTGCCACATGACACACGAGCACACAAGCTCTTTTTCACCTAACATTTATCCTTAACATTGGTCTGGCAGCTTATGAGGTCAGAATTTAGAATATTTCGGTCAACTAAATTCGTCAATCATCAGTCTAGTTTCCGATACCAGTGCAAAATATTCCAGAAAAGTTGCCAGAAAAATGTTGATCATCGACGGCTTTCCAGCAGTCTTCTTTCTTTGAGAGGTCATTCTCCTACATGTCTCCGAGGTTGTATAACAGGTTGCCGCTGTCCATGAGACAACTGAGTTCTGTTGAATGCTTCAAGAGACAACTTAAGACTTTTCTCTTTGAGAGAAGCTATTGTGACGCACCCAGTGCGTGGCAACTTAACCTGATTGTACTCCTTGGTACTCCACTGTGCCGCCGCGGTGCAGTGCCGCTGTGCCGCTGTGCCGTGCTGGCTGCTTATATTGAGTGTGACAACGTATAACTATGTTCTTTGTATCTCTGCAAAGGTCTCGTCATTTGCTAACCAGTGGTGGGTTTTGTTTTAAGCCATGTCGAGACCTTCCATTTAATATGTAGTATCAATAGAGAAGTTGATAGATAAGACAATAGGAATTCAGAGAGAGAGAGAGTGAGTTAGACTTCAGAGCGAGAGGGTAGCAATGCGCCACGCTGCCGGGGGGGTGGTTGCCAGACGTATGGACCGGTTGGCAGCCCTGCGCTTATAGCTAGGTGCGACAGGGTTGGTAGTACATTGCCGCCTGCCTATGCTGCCTGGGCTGCCCATGTTGTCGTACAGCACATTGCCTGGAGGCTCGCTGTGTGCTCTATGACCAGGTTGCCTAGAACCTTTGAGATTCTAACATCCCTTGCCCTCTCTCCCAATTTCTCACGGTTGCACTCTTTCTCTCTGACGACATTACTCTCATTTCATTCTTCTCTCTATTTAAATGCATACCCTTCCCTTGAGGTCCTAAAGGAGTTTCAGCACTCACCTCTCGTATTACTCTTAGGACAAGCATATATTTACATGTATTAGATTTAAGGGGTTAATGTGAACAGCGATCTTCTTGATGAGGATAGTTGGTGAACGTTCTACATGTTCACGAGTTATATGCCCAGCTCATCATCCAATTTGTGACTAGACTAGTGCCATGTGTAAGAGCCCGACCATGCCCAGGAGTTGTCTGTAGAGGGGCGAGGACTTAGCCTTGATTTGCCTACCGAGCCAGGAGCGAGTGCAGTACCAGAGACTACAGCTCGCTCGTAGTGCCGGTATAGTAGAGTAACGTAATTTATCTGTCCTTGTGTTCTCTGCAGTCTTTTCCTGGGTTCTCGCTTTCGGTGCTGGGACTCGTTGTTCCTGTGACTTGGCCTGCTAGCTAGAACACATGGGGATGATGAGTGGGTGATATCTTTATTTTACTATGCATTGCAGCTCTCTTTAAGTTTATGTATATAACACTTTACAATACACATTACTCACACACAAGACAACACTATTAATACTTTCATGTATCAATTAACTGCACTGTCGTTTTGCTGCTGTTTCCGGAGTTCTATTGCGTAGGGCGCATACGGACTCAGAGAGGAGACAGAGTGAGAGAAGCGAAGTAGCCTATGCGGTAGTAGGCTACCGGCGCAGTACTGTTGCCTGCAACCTTTTAGTTATTCCAAGTATAGATTCATTATTATAATAAGTGACTACTATTTATGTTCCTTCCATGTGTATTATTAGGTATCTACTGGATCATGAACATCTTGTATGCTACATGCTAGTGCATGTTAGTAGGGGACAGTTATTCTAGTGCACGCGCTTTCAAGTAGGCGTGTACATTTGTCATTTAGCATTTCACTGTCATACCTTTAGCCTGCTTCTATTCTACATTATTAGAGGCTTAATATTAACGTAGTTTCTTGAGTATTGCATTTCTTTAGTCATAACGTAACCTATAAATGTCTGAGGGAGTTTAGCCTCATAGCCTACCCCTGTTGTACACTTTCGCCGAGTTAAGGTACCTCGTTACCATAGACGATAACTCTGTAGGGCGTTGGTGCTTTTGTTGTCTGGAGCATATAGTATTTGGGACTGGAATCGAGCGTGTCGTTGTCACATAAGCCATTTCTGTCCTACGATCAAGAATCCCGAATATGTATTGCCGATCAAGCCGTAACAAAAATGGCGACCTTGCACAAGATTCAGTAGTATCCTATCACATGTTTTTTGGAGAACTATTCTATGCTACCTAGTAGAGCTGGCTAGAATTTTCTTGCATATTGGAGGAATTTTTATTGTGTCATTATTGTATTGGTGGACTTGCAGATTGTTTCGTTAGGGGTGTCTAGAGTAGAGTCATTCAAGCATCTTTAACATTTTGTGAGTCGAGACTGCAATTAGTAATAAGCACTTTTTTTTTTTTATGAACAGCAATTGTATAACCAGCACTATGTCTAATGACTCGTCATTTACGGGGGAGGATAACACGGTACAGCCTAGTAACCAGCAAGTACAACAGATGTTTAGGGAGGGGAGTGTTATAAGTGGAGAGAGGGATGCCCGGGCATTTTTGCAGACACCTTTGACCGAACAGCGCCTGCAGGCTATTGATTGTTACGGTCTTCGCTGTTTAGCCACGGTTTTGGGGCGGGACTGTCCTGACAGTTGGCCCAAGAAGAATTTGGTGGCATGTTTGTTGGGTGATGGCGATGGGGCGGTGGGTGGAGTGGGGTCTTGGGGGGTTCCCTCCAAGCCTCCATTCCACTCTACCCCTGAGCTGGGCCCTCAGCCAGCGAGTCTTAGCACGATGCAGCAGGAGGGTTCTCAAGGGCAAGCTGGCTTACCCGTAAACACGTCTCGGTGTGGATCCCCCATTTTGTGCTCTCCCCCCCCCAGGCCTGTCTCCTGAGATGTTATTTCAGCTAGAACTAGCTAAGTTTAAGCTGCAGGAGACTCAGATACAACAGGCTAGTATAGAACGGATTAAGCTGCAGGAGACTCAGATACAACAGGCTAGTATAGAACGCATAGAGGTTGCTAGAATCCAAGCCAATCAGGATGCAACCAGGTACCAGGCTGAAATGGATGTCGAGAAGTCTAGAGTAGAGACCACGGGGCGTCATCTCGGTGGTGGGCACCGGGTTACAGACTCACTTTCGCATTTAATTAAGTTAGTACCCGCATTTGATGAGACAGCAGTGACCGAGTTTTTTGCTCGTTTCGAAAAGAAGTGTCGTGAGTATGACTGACCGGAGGTTAAATGGGCAGCATTAGTTTCATCACGTCTAGTGGGTAAGGGGTTGAAAGCCTATGATGCACTGTCACTGGACGAGAGTGTAGTGTATGGACTGGTGAAGGAGGCTGTGCTCCGGGCCTACGAACTGCAACCCGAAACTTATAGATTGAAGTTCCGTGGCGTGAATAAGAAGAGCGACGTCAGTTTTATGGAGCACGCACGGGACTTAACAGATGCAGGTAATAACTGGTTTCGGTCCGAGCACGCAGAGTCGGCTGAGGAAATTAAGCAACTTTTCTATCTGGAACAGTTTTACAAATGTACTGGAACCGATCTAACGCTGAACATTAAGGAAAAATGTCCCAAGACAGTAGAGGAGGCTGCCAAGATGGCAGACCTCAGATTATCATTGATTCGTGGTTGCGGTGCCGCTCAGAGGGCTGAGTCAGGGCAGAAGGGGCGCTATACCCCACCCACCAGAGTTTTCGATAATAACAAATCCTATGACACACATAACCACACTAAATGCATTGCACCTAATAACACCTACAAACACAAGCCTCTCCCGTTTACTAAAGGTCAGGCCCCTTCTTCGCCCGCACAAGGGAAGAAGCCCATTGGGGATGTGAAATGTTACAAATGTCAGAAGCTAGGCCATTATTCACGTGAGTGCCCTAGTAACACTCCCGCTAAGCCGGTGTCATTGGTTCACAGTATCGGTGTGTCTCTGAAGGCTGCAGCAACTGCCCGGGGTAGGTTGTCAGCAGCTGAGGCACACGCGGTAAAGAAGCGTACGGAAGGCTCGACACCTGTCCGGGACACTTTCTGTAGCCATCGGGGGCACGGGTTTGTGAGCTGGGGGAGTGAACTACGGAGGGTTGACTTGCTGAGGGATACGGGGGCTTCGCAAACTTTGTTGAGGAACTTCACAGGGAAACCGATAAATGCGGCCAGAGTTGTTGTGGTGCAGGGTATAAATGCTACGAGGTCATACCCACTTGTGAGGTTGGAGTTGAGAGTGGGAGAGGTGTGCAGGGAGCTGGATGTAGGGATCGTTGAGTGTTTGCCAGTTGAGGGCGTCGACCTTCTTCTCGGCAACGACTTTGCGGTGCCCACTTCCGGGACTCCACCCTTAGTCGTTGCCGAGAGGGCGGCCGACGTGGATGGTGAGAATCGGGAATGGGTTGGGAGGTGCCAACAGGATGAGATGGCCTGTGTGGTAACCCGATCTCGCTCTGCGGCTCCTGCACAGCCTAGCACTCAACCTCGGGGACAGTGGAGGAAGGATCAGGAGAAGGTTGCTAAGGGCAGGGAAAGGGACATTGATTCTGCTGCACTTCTCGGTGATTCGGTACTTGGACCTATAATAAACACGGGAGTTGACTCTGGCCCAGATATGGTGTGTAACAAGGCAGAGTTGGGTAAGACTTCGCGTGAGGCAAGAGCTGTAGCGAGAGCCACTAAGGCAGTAGAGCCTACTAGCCGGGGTAATGTCTTATTACAAAACCATCTTGATGCATTGACGCCCAGGGACATTAGTGAGCAGCAGCTGCAAGACGCTAGCCTAGCTCGTTATAACAATGGTGCCATAGAGTTGGAGGAAGATGGGGATGCGAAGCCGGGAGATTTCTTTAGGCTCAACAGGATATTGTACCGCAGATTTCTAGACCCCAAATCGAAGTGGGAGGGCGGTGCGAGGGTAGTAGACCAGGTGGTTGTTCCAAATAAGTATAGAGAGTCCTTATTGTGTCTGGCGCATGATGTGCCGGTGGCGGGTCATTTGGGGGTAACAAAAACATTGGCGGCATTGGGCAGGTTTTTCTGGTGGCCTGGGGTCAAGGCTGATGTCTGTGCATGGGTGGCTGGGTGTGCGACCTGCCAGACAACGGGGAAGCCTAACCAGACAATCCCGAAGGCACCTTTGTTTCCCATACCTGTCACCGGGCCTCCGTTCAGCAAAGTTGTAGTAGATTTGGTTGGCCCTTTCCCGCCTACTAGTAGTGGCAATAAATTCCTGTTGACAATCATGGATGTGGCTACGAGATACCCGGACGCATACCCCATGAGAAACGGCTCGGCAAAGGCAGTTGTTAAAAACTTATTATTGTTCTGTTCCCGTTATGGATTTCCACGTGAGGTGCAGTCAGACCAGGGGAGCAATTTTACATCCAAATTGTTCAAGCAAACCCTTCAGTTGCACGGTATATGTTCTGTAGTGTCGTCAGCCTACCATCCCGAGAGTCAGGGAGTCTTGGAGCGGTGGCACTCGACCCTGAAGAGTATGCTACGCTGTTACTGTGCAGAACATGACACTGATTGGGATTTGGGTCTGCCGTATGTTCTGTTCGCTGCACGTGAAGTCCCAGGAGAGAGCCTGGAGTTCAGTCCAAATCAACTAGTCTTTGGCCATAATGTGAGAGGACCTTTAAGTATGGTGAAAGAGATCTGGGAGGGCGAAGAGAAGCCGGGGTCTGTACTTAAATATATCCTTGAGAGCCGGGAGAGACTTATAGGTTGCATGGCAGCGGCAGGTAATAACTGGTTAATGCACAGGCGGTCATGAAGCACCAGTATGACGCCAAGGTGAAGCTTCGGGAGTTTTCGGTGGGTCAGGAGGTAATGTTGCTTTTACCTTTGCCTGGACACCCCCTTTCTGCCAAGTTTATTGGGCCGTATGTGGTGGCTAAGAAACTGTCCGACCTTGATTATCTCGTTGCAACACCTGACCGTAGAAAAAAACATCAGTTATGTCATGTTAACCTCATGAAAGAGTATGTGAGATGCCCCTCAGAGCCTCTCACTGTCCCTGTGCTGGCCTGCAGCGGCCAGGGTGGAGAAGGAGGTGGGGACAGTCATGCTGCTGAGGAGGATAGCTGGGACTGTGTCATTTCCGCGGAACAGTGGGCGGGGAATACTGAACAAGAGGCTAGGCAAGCTGTAAGTCACCTGCCTGAGCACCAGGGTGCTGCTGTCCTAGGCCTGTTCAGGTCATACCCCTCTGTTTTCGCCGAACACCCAGGTCTCACTACTCAGGTAACGCACGACGTGGACGTCGGTGATAATGTGCCCTTCAAGTCAGTGCCCTACCGTGTGCCCCCGGTAAAGTTGCCAGCTTTACGGGAGGAGTTAAAGTACATGGTTGAGAGAGGGATGATCACTGAAGGTTATGTGAAGTGGACATCACCCGTCACGTTGCAGCCAAAACCTGACGGCAAGGTGCGGTTCTGCATAGATTTTCGTAGGCTAAATGGCTTGACCACTACCAACCCTTACCCTTTGCCTCGAGTTGACGACAGCGTGGACAAGATAGGGAATGCAAAGTACCTTACTAAAATTGATCTTGTAAAAGGCTACTGGCAAGTACCCCTGTCGGACCGAGCTAAGCAAGTTTGTGGTTTTGTGGTAGATGGCAGGACCTACCAATGTAACGTAATGCCTTATGGGCTTAAGAACGCACCTGCCACGTTTCAGAACCTGATGAACGATATTTGTGACGAAATCCCTAACTGCACGGTCTACCTTGATGACGTGATAGTGTATGATGACAATTTTGAAAATCACCTAAGGCACTTAGAGACCCTGTTTGGGAAGTTGCACGATGCTGGGCTGGTGGTGAACCTGAGGAAGTGCGAGTTTGTAAAGGCTACTGTGCAGTATCTTGGCTTCGTGGTCGGGTTAGGCCGGGTGTGCCCCCCCCTGAGCAAGATACAGGCTATCAATATGTTTCCCAGGCCCACCACTAAGCGTCAGGTCATGCGGTTCCTAGGTATGATAGGCTATTATAGGCGCTTCATCCGGGGATACTCTACTGTCTTAGCACCGTTAACTGATCTACTGTCGAAGTCAGTGAAGTTCTGTTGGGCTGCGGAGTGTCAGAGGGCTTTCGACCTAGTCAAGCGCCTGCTGTGTGCACATCCGATTTTGAGAGCCCCAGACTTCTCCAGGAGTTTTCAGCTGGCGACTGATGCCAGCGGTGTGGGTGCCGGGGCAGTGTTACTGCAGACTGATTCCGAGGGCTTGGAACACCCAGTGAGCTTCTTTTCTCGCAAGTTTAATTCGGCACAAAGGAATTACTCGACTATAGAGAAGGAGCTTCTTGCTATCGTTTTGTCGCTCAAACATTTCGAAGTTTATGTTCCAGCCTACGGCCCGGTAGTGACGATTTATACGGACCATCATCCCTTGAAATTCCTAAATCAGTTTCACAATCGGAATATGCGGTTGACCAGGTGGTCCCTAATGCTCCAAGAGTATAATCTCAACATTCAGCATATTGCCGGGAGTGAGAACGTGATAGCAGATTGTCTATCAAGGGTTGATGATCCAGGATAGTCGTGCACGGTGTGTGGGTTGAGCAGGAGTAAAATTAGGCTATCATAACGCCGTCCAAAAAGATTATAAAACAATAAAATAAACGAGAATTTTTTTTTTTAGTTTTGTAAGTCTTTATTGTTGTAGCATGATGCATGCGATATTGTGTTTTATGTATAATTCACACTTCAGTTGTTGTGCACCTTTTGCAATTAGTGGCAGCTAAGGGTAGCAGATCGGGTTGGTTGCCGGTCAGATTTTGATAATGCTTCTAAGGTCGATTATCTAAAATCTTGGGGGGGCTGTGACGCACCCAGTGCGTGGCAACTTAACCTGATTGTACTCCTTGGTACTCCACTGTGCCGCCGCGGTGCGGTGCCGCTGTGCCGCTGTGCCGTGCTGGCTGCTTATATTGAGTGTGACAACGTATAACTATGTTCTTTGTATCTCTGCAAAGGTCTCGTCATTTGCTAACCAGTGGTGGGTTTTGTTTTAAGCCATGTCGAGACCTTCCATTTAATATGTAGTATCAATAGAGAAGTTGATAGATGAGACAATAGGAATTCAGAGAGAGAGAGTGAGTTAGACTTCAGAGCGAGAGGGTAGCAATGCGCCACGCTGCCGGGGGGGTGGTTGCCAGACGTATGGACCGGTTGGCAGCCCTGCGCTTATAGCTAGGTGCGACAGGGTTGGTAGTCCATTGCCGCCTGCCTATGCTGCCTGGGCTGCCCATGTTGTCGTGCTGCACATTGCCTGGAGGCTCGCTGTGTGTTCCATGATCAGGTTGCCTAGAACCTTTGAGATTCTAACATCCCTTGCCCTCTCTCCCAACTTCTCACGGTTGCACTCTTTCTCTCTGACGACATTACTCTCATTTCATTCTTCTCTCTATTTAAATGCATACCCTTCCCTTGAGGTCCTAAAGGAGTTTCAGCACTCACCTCTCGTATTACTCTTAGGACAAGCATATATTTACATGTATTAGATTTAAGGGGTTAATGTGAACAGCGATCTTCTTGATGAGGATAGTTGGTGAATGTTCTACATGTTCACGAGTTATATGCCCAGCTCATCATCCAATTTGTGACTAGACTAGTGCCATGTGTAAGAGCCCGACCATGCCCAGGAGTTGTCTGTAGAGGGGCGAGGACTTAGCCTTGATTTGCCTACCGAGCCAGGAGCGAGTGCAGTACCAGAGACTACAGCTCGCTCGTAGTGCCGGTATAGTAGAGTAACGTAATTTATCTGTCCTTGTGTTCTCTGCAGTCTTTTCCTGGGTTCTCGCTTTCGGTGCTGGGACTCGTTGTTCCTGTGACTTGGCCTGCTAGCTAGAACACATGGGGATGATGAGTGGGATATATCTTTATTTTACTATGCATTGCAGCTCTCTTTAACCCTCCAGCCCCGGTTATGTATTATATATATATTCCTCGAAACCCGGGTGTTTTGGCCGAAAAACGTCTAGGCTAGGCTACCGTATATTCGTTAATCAGACTGCTTCCCGCATTCCCGCGCATTCCCAAGCGTAGCTGTGTTATTTACCTGTAAAATGGCATTAAGTAGAGCTCTCTAAGTCAACTGGGTGAGCTGTGATGATGATTTCATTGGAGATAACTTTATGGCCAAACCAGCCACTTTACACCACTTTTCCATACTGAACAACAACATACAGGCACACAAGAACAAGCGACGCTCTCCTTCTTGTGGCCGGAGATGCGGAGCGTCGGTCCAGCCGGCTGTTGTTTACATGCGTCGGACCGACGCCTCGCACAGCAAGCTCACAGGCTGTGACGTCATGGGTGCATAAGAGGCCTTCCGGGTACCTGTTACATGCTTTTTTATGGGCGTACAAGAGGTCATCCGGGAACCAAGGGTTAAGTTTATGTATATAACTCTTTACAATACACATTACTCACACACAAGACAACACTATTAATACTTTCATGTATCAATTAACTGCACTGTCGTTTTGCTGCTGTGTCCGGAGTTCTGTTGCGTAGGGCGCATACGGACTCAGAGGGGAGACAGAGTGAGAGAAGCGAAGTAGCCTATGCGGTAGTAGGCTACCGGCGCAGTACTGTTGCCTGCAACCTTTTAGTTATTCCAAGTATAGATTCATTATTATAATAAGTGACTACTATTTATGTTCCTTCCATGTGTATTATTAGGTATCTACTGGATCATGAACATCTTGTATGCTACATGCTAGTGCATGTTAGTAGGGGACAGTTATTCTAGTGCACGCGCTTTCAAGTAGGCGTGTACATTTGTCATTTAGCATTTCACTGTCATACCTTTAGCCTGCTTCTATTCTACATCATTAGAGGCTTAATATTAACGTAGTTTCTTGAGTATTGCATTTCTTTAGTAATAACGTAACCTATAAATGTCTGAGGGAGTTTAGCCTCATAGCCTACCCCTGTTGTACACTTTCGCCGAGTTAAGGTACCTCGTTACCATAGACGATAACTCTGTAGGGCGTTGGTGCTTTTGTTGTCTGGAGCATATAGTATTTGGGACTGGAATCGAGCGTGTCGTTGTCACATAAACCATTTCTGTCCTACGATCAAGAATCCCGAATATGTATTGCCGATCCAGCCGTAACATAAGACAGACTGAACTTTCTTTAAAATATAATTTGGAAGACCCACCAACAGGGCATTGCAATAATCAACACGAGAGAAGACCAATGAGTGAACCAACGTCAGGAGGCAAAGTCTGGTTATAAACGGCTTCACCAAATAGAGATTTCTGATGTGCAAGTAACAACTTTTAACTATCTGGTTTACATGCTCTTTGAAATCTAATCGGGAGTTCACATATACACCCAGATTTCGAACAGAGTTGGCCGGTCTCAGCTGAGATCCACCCACATTGATGGAGAGGGCACCTACTATATCATCAGCTCTTCTATTTCCTCTTCTATTTCTGTAGGCTATAGCTATCGCTCGCCATGAATTAAGACAACAGATTGGGGTGAAACGTCATATAATTACCAGACTAATGGAGTCAAACATCTAAAATGTCCAAACTAAGGAGTGAAAGAGAGGTTTAAAAAGACACAACCACGCATAAAATTGTCTAATGATAGTCGTCATGCTCTCTCTCTCTCTCTATTTAACCACGATAGCCTATTATGTCATAAGGACATAAAACAGGCTTGGGTGTGAGAGGGATTTGCCTTGCGTGGGCCAATCGGCCGTCTGCAGACTCCCATTTTCTTATGTTCATATGTTCTTAAAGCCAATTGGCCCACACTAGGCAGATCCTTTTCATACCCAACAGACTCCCATTTTCTTATGTTAAGTTCTTAAAGCCGATTCACCCACACTAGGCAGATCCCTTTCATACCCCAACAGACTCCCATTTTCTTATGTTATGTTCTTAAAGCCGATTGGCCCACACTAGGCAGATCCCTTTCATACCCAACCTGTCTCACACGGTACAGATCCTTCTAAAGCACTATCACCAAACCAGGACTTTGTAGCAGAACCCCAAATAAATGAAAGTGGAAGAAAAGGGTAGCAAATAGACTTAAGGGGAGACTAACCGTTTGTTTGGTCTATTAACCCGGGAACTGCGGGAAGACTCTTTAGAGTTCGGCCGGCGGACTGCGGGAAGACTCTCTGGAGTAAGTAAAACTAAAAATCAACTTTTTACATCGAAAAAAAAAAAAAATTTATTTTTTGTTTTTTTTGTTTTTTTTGTTTTTTTTGGCCCCTGGGCCATGCAAAATCTCAGTCCTCTACCTCCCCTCCTTCCCCACTTTCCTCCTATTCCTCAGTTATCACCTATTTTCCCTATTATTCCCTTATTCTGAGGTATATTTTCGTGCTAACATTAGCGAGTTGCAAGCAGGGTGTTGTCATCACTGATGGCCATCGAGTGCAAGAGAGAGAGAGAGAGTATCGATCGACTGTGTCTCAGTGGCCTTGGGGGAAATTGGCGGGAAAGGAGTTTGCCTCACCCATAGGATTATACAACTCGCGGGCTATATCTCCGATTTTGACCATCCAAACGCTGTTTTCACTCGTTTTATTGTTGTTTCAGGTTAATACCTTTATAATCAACCCATAATAGGCGCATATGGATAATTATTAATGCTATTAATGGTACAATGAATATTTTAGTGACGAAAAACCTCAAATACGTCAGCACAGGGGGAGGTTTTCATTTACCCCCGTGCGCACTTCAGAGGTTAATTAATGTATTCATGTTATGTTTTTAGTTTCCTCCCTAGACCTCCATCAAGCTTAGAAAAACACCCCCTAGACCCCCTTTCAAGATGAATTTGTACATTTTTCGGTAGAAAAATATCCCGGCCGAAGGCCGGTCCCTCTTAAAATTGCAAGCTCGCTATCGCTCGCCAGGAAATAATAGACACCTATATGGTACGAAAGGTCTTAAAATTGACAACAAAATGGTGAGAAAGGTGTTAAAATCGCCAAACTAATGGGGCGAACATCTTATGATCTCAAAACTAGTGGGGCTAAACATTAGGGAGAAGGGAGTCCAGAAAAACAGTCTGCCTCCCCTTACACGAAGAGAGAGAGAGAGAGAGAGAGAGAGAGAGAGAGAGAGAGAGAGAGAGAGAGAGAGAGAGCGAGAGAGAGAGAAAGTTAGTTAGTTTAGAATATACACATAGCGGTAGGAAGGATTTGTGGTAGTTAAAAGGGTGGGTAATTGAGATAGTTTGAAACCTTATCATTGCTAGAGAGGTCCTTCCTAATCTGAATAAAATCGTCTATAGTGAGAAAAATCGGCCATATATTTCATTTGAAAATAAGAAAATGGGAGTCTGCAGAAAGCCGATTGGCCCAAACAAGGCAGATCCCTCTATTATAGTGTCATATTATCCAAACACCGGAGTGCTATTTTATTTTGGATCTTGTAGAAAGGGAGTACAAAGGAGTACAAAGGAGTACAAAGGAAATCAAGCAACAACAGATCTAGTGACCCTTCTAGGCTGCTTGTCCTCCAAAACACTGAGGATCAAGTGTCCAAACAGTGGTTTAGAGTGGGTAAGGGAACATTGGAAAGGGAACTACTGCCCTGCCACTAACGTGGCAGGACTAGGAAGTTAGTAGGGGACATATGGGTTAGTAACTGAGGGGAGGATAAAGTTATTCATTTACAAACGCAGTCAGTCGCGGGTTTGATGCGAGATATTTGTCTAGGCGGAATTTAAATGAATCAACGGTGCTGCAGTCTATAACGTTTCGGGGAAGCCCATTCCACAAGTTGACAACTCGATTGAAGAAGAAATTCTTAGATTCGTGCGAGTTAAAAGATTTACCAATAATTTTGCAACCGTTTCCCCGTGTGTAATTAGATTGGTCGATAGTGAAGTACTTACTACAGTTCATATTGTCGATGCCTTTGATGATTTTGAACACTTGAATTAAGTCGCCTCTTAATCTGCGCTGGGTTAAAGGAAATAGATTTAATTCTCTAAGACGCTCTTCGTATGGTTTGTTCTTTAGGCTAGGTATCATTTTGGTAACTCTACGTTGAACTCGTTCTAGCTTGTTTATATCTTTTTGGTAATAAGGGCACCAGGATTGAACGCAGTATTCCAGAAGAGGGCGGACTAAGGAATTGTAAAGGGTTAGGATAACTTCTTTGGATTTATGCTCAAATGACCTGCCTATAAAGCCAATTATTTTGTTTGCCTTCTTAACAACTTCTGAACATTGTTGACTCGGTTTTAGGTTACTCGATATTGTTACTCCCAGATCAGTTTCTCTGTTTACATTCTTAAGCTGAGTGCCATTCATCGAATAGTTTGCTTTCTCATTTAGGTATCCGACATGTAGTACTTTACATTTATCCGCATTGAAACTCATTTGCCAAATTTGGGCCCAACATGACAATTTATCTAGATTGTGTTGCATATCGTCAACTTGTTCTTTTGAGAGTACGCTATTTGCAATTTTTGTATCGTCAGCAAATTTTGAGATTGTGCAGGTGAGACCCTCATCTATGTCGTTGATGTAAATTAGAAAGAGAATTGGTCCTAGTACCGATCCCTGGGGTACCCCGCTACTTACATTGGTCCATTTAGATGCCTTACCGTTTATGACTACTCTTTGCTTTCTGTTGTTGAGCCAATTTTCTATCCATTTCAACACACCGTCTTGTATTCCATGCGCTTTTAGTTTTAGCAGTAAACGTTTGTGGGGAACTTTGTCAAAGGCCTTTTGAAAATCAAGGTATATAATATCTACAGCTTTACTCTCATCGTAGAGGTTGAGGATATCGTGGAAGAAGTCTAAGAGGTTTGTTAAACAGGAACGTTTTTTACGAAAGCCGTGTTGAGTATCTTTAAGTATGTTATTTTCCTCTAAGTGATTTACGAGTCTGTCTCGTATGACCGTTTCTAGCATTTTACATACAACTGAGGTTAAGCTAATTGGACGATAGTTACTGGGTAGGGATTTGCTGCCTTTTTTGAATATCGGTGTTACGTTGGCTAGCTTCCACTGATCAGGCATAGTTCCAGACTGCAAGGATTTATTGAATAGTAATGTCAGTGGTTTGGAGAGCTCATTCTTAGCTTCCTTTAGAACTCTAGGCGAGATTGTATCAGGTCCTGGCGTTTTATTTACTTTGAGTTTATCTAAACAATTCAATACTTCTCTCTCTGTAACGGTGATATTGCTTAGAACATCTGAATTATCAATCTGAATCGGCGATGGTGTAGGGATATCACTGAGGTCTTCGGTTGTAAAAACTGATGCAAAGAAGGTATTGAGGGCATTACTCATTTGTACTTCGTCTTTGGTGTATTCTCCTTTTTCATCGACTAACGGTCCAACAGTTGAAGTAACTACTTTTTTCTTTCTGATATAACTATAGAATTCTTTCGGGTTTGTTTTACTTTGATTCGCAATATGTAACTCTAAGGTCTTTTTACTTTGCTTAATTAACTTTTTGGCTTTGCGTCGTAGCTCTACAAATTTCACCCGTTCTTCGTCATTTTGTGAGGATTTTAATCTATCATTAGCAAATTTTTTAGCAAGCAGGCAGTTTGAAATATCTTTATTCCACCATTTGGGCTTATTATTATGGCCTGGACGCCGTATTTTCGATGGTATGCAGTCTTGCACTGCTTTTAGGTAAGTGGTTTCGAATAACTTCCAAGATGTATTTATGTCGTTATTGTTAATTAAAAAGCTCCAGTCAGTTTCTTTAAACATAGCTCTAAGTTTATGGAAGTTTGCTTTCTTGAAATTAGGGACTTTTTCGATGCTACTATTTGGTTCGTTACTAGTAAACTTTAAAGTGAAAGTTATCGTACGATGGTCGCTGTTACTGAATTCATCACCAACATTCAAATTCTCTATCAATTCTTCTTTTGTTGCAAGTACAATGTCAAGAACGTTATTACCACGGGTCGGCGTTCGAACAAATTGATAAAGCGAACTCTCTTGCAAGTTCGTATACAAGTCATGTCCGGAGTGTGAAGTAAGAGTATCGCCCCACTTGGTCACAGGTAAATTAAAGTCGCCAAAAATTACGGTATCTTGTGAGTTACTTACATCTGCAATTTGTTCGTAAATTTCTCGGTCAGTTTGCACTGATTGAGCTGGAGGTCTGTATATTAACGCAAGTATTATTTTTGTACCTTTATTATTCTTTATTAGCACAAAAGATGTGTCGACGTTCACAATTTGAGGTTTTGACACGAGGGTCGGGTTAAGACTTTCTTTGATATAAAATAAAACGCCACCTCCATTTTTATTTATTCGGCTGTTCTCAAACATTACATAACCGGGAAGTGAATACTCTGCTAAAAAGTCTCTATCTTCTGTATTGAGCCAAGATTCTGTTATGCCAATCACATCATAATTTTCTGTAAACACTAGTTCCTCTAAATCTGAAAATTTATTGCGTATGCTACGAGCGTTTGCATAGAAAACCTTTAAAGTTGCGGTTTTAGAACTCGCATTACGTTCTTTCATCGAATTATTGGTTCTGGTCGGGTCTACATTTACATTCATGGCTGTCCTCGGTCCTCGGTCGTTATCCCTGACGGTTTTGAATTTGGGTCGTGTTGGTGGAGATTTATCCAAATTCGCGGTTCTTGACGGATTAGTATTTAATTCCTTTGTAGGTTGCCGTCCTCGCTGTCTTCGGTCCTCCTTCCTGGTTGTCCTGTGCTGAGTCGATTTCTTCTCCGAAAATCCTTCACCGCATCGTTGAGAAGACGCCCAAAACGTGCTGCTCCCACCTGGTTCAGATGAACTCCATCGTCCGAAAACAAATAGTCATCGTAGTAGAAATTGTCCCAGGTGTCGACGAATCCCACGTTCTCCTTCCTGCAGAGGTTTGCTAGACAACGATTTGTGCTGGTGGCTATGTTGTAAAATCGGCTCTCTACACCGAGCCGGGGGACGATTCCTGAGACGATGATCCTTGATGACTTCTCCTTAAACGACTTGATCAGCTGCTGGTACTTTAAAAGCAAATCTTCCGACCGGGTTCGCTGCACATCGTTGGATCCAACGTGGATGACGTACATTGTATTAGCAGGGGCCAGCTTTGATACTTCGTCAACTGCTGCAACTACGTCATCCACACCACCACCAGGGATACAAAAACGCTTCCTGGTCTTAGGTGCCCTGGCGCAAAACTCTGTGAGCTGACCACGTATCATCGAGTCTCCCACGAGCCGGACTTCTTCTATTTCCTCTTCGTCATCTGAGTCTGCGAGTATCTGGAAACGGTTTTGACACTCGGTAATCGGTATGTGTTTCCTGGTCTTGGGGCAAACGTTGTTCCTCACGACACGGAAGTTGTCTTGAGGGGGAAGAGAGTCACTATTTGTATCTTGAGTATCGGATACATCAGCTGAAGTGGCTACTGTAGGCGTTGAATTGTTGGCAGTTGACGTTGGGGCGTTGGTGGCTGCTGGAGTTGCGGTGACAATTGAAGTTTGTGGTACTCCAACGTTGAGTGTTACTGGGTTGGGTGTGAGAGGGATCTGCCTTGTGTGGGCCAATCAATCGGCTTTCTACAGACTCGCATGTTCTTATGTTCCTAGAATATGATGGAAAGGACGTCCCTGGTATTGTAGATAGATAGATTAGATAGATAGATTAGATAGATAGATAGATAGATTAGATAGATAGATAGATTAGATAGATAGATAGATTAGATAGATAGATAGATTAGATAGATAGATAGACATATAGATAGATAGATAGATTAGATAGGAAGTAACATAAGAAAATGGGAGTCTGCAGAAAGCCGATTGGCCCACACAAGGCAGATCCCTCACATTTAGAGGTTTTTAGTTTGCTCCCTAAACCTCCATCAAGCTTTAAAAAAGTGGCCCCCAGAAAACCCTTTTCGATATAAATGTGTACATTTTTCGATAAGAAAATGTCCCAGCCGAAGGCTGATTCCTCCTAAATTCCAGGCTAGCTATCGCTCTGCAGGAAAATATAGACACCTAAATGGCATGAGAAGTGTCTAATTTACAGAAATGGAGCGAAATGTTGTAAAATCGCCAAATTAATGGGGCAAACGTCTTCAAATCTCAAAGCATGTGGGAGAAGGGGGTCCAGAAAAAAAACTCTTAAGTGAAAATCTCCCCTTAACTATAGTGTGTTCATTTTCAGATTACGGTAATTTTGTCGTGTCTTCATCTTGATTATGCTACTTGGCTACTGCGAAAATGTTGTACCTAAATATGAGCGATTTTTGCATGAATTCATTATTTTTCTAGTTTCCTCCCTAGACCTTCATCATTTTTGCATGTACAGTATTCATTATTTTTCTAGTTTCCTCCCTAGACCTCCATCATTTTTCTAGTTTCCTCCCTAGACCTTCATCAAATTTAAAAAAAACATCCATTAGATCTAACTCCCTACACACTATAGTCTATTCGCTGTAAGTAGGCGATAAATCATGACCTCTAACCTCTTACCCATAGCTTACTCTGACTGTTCCTTTTACTTATATATCTTCTAGATCTCAAGTGACGGCGTCTTTTCCGTGGATTGACCTCCCTACTGCCAACCGAAGTTGGCAGATTGGGAGCCAAAGCGTCAAATTTTTCCCTTGCCCCTCAACTTTCCCTTCATAATTGCTGAGGGGCACAGGGCCTTGGGTGGGGTTTTGGTTTCCCGGGCATTTCCGCACCCTCCTCAGCTCCCTGCCTTGGAGTGGCTTCGGTCACCCGGGCTTTGTTAGTGGTAAGCAGGAAGGGTTTTGTGGGGGTGCTCGTTTATGGCCTTGGCCTTGCTCGAGACCTTGGGGCTGTTCGGCCAGACAGCCTGGGGAACAACAACAACAACAACAACAATAGATAGACCAAACAACAAACAGTACCCTCTTAAGGGGAGGTATTTAGTTGATTCCCTAGACTTCCATCAAGCTTAAAATTACTCCCCCTAGACCCCCTTTCAAGATAAATGTTTACATTTTTCGGTAGAACAATTTCCCGGCTAAAAGCCGGTTCCTCTTATATTACAGGCTCGCTATCGCTCGCCAGGATAAAATCGACACCTACATGGCACGAAAGCTCTTAAAATTGACAGAAATGGGTCGAAAGTTCTTAAAATCGTCAAAATAATGGGGCGAACGTCTTAAAATTAGAAAAACAATGAGGCTAAACATGAGGGAGAAAGGAGTCAAGAAAAAAATCCTTCAAGTGGAAATCTCCCCTTCATCACGAGTAACCCAAATATCATCCCATCCCGAATCAAAGCTATTATACCTTACTTAACCCTTTCTGTACCGGTGACAAACTAAAGGTTTATAAATACCCCTGGAATTGCTCGGGGCCTTGGGGCTGTTCAGCCAGGCAGCTTGGGGAACAACAACAACATAGAGATAATGTGTGGCCTTTTAACTGGTAGACATGCTTCCTAAGCTGAATGGAAGCGTCTAATAGTTGCCAATATATACCGTAATGAAAATGATGTCACCGGTACAGAAAGGGTTAACCCTCTCCGACATACGACGCAATTTTGAGCCTATTGGGGATACTTTAAAGCCTTTGTAACCCTAACGCCTCCACAGAACCCTCCCTGCCGACCACAATAAAACCTGGGTGACCGAAGCCACTCCATGGCGGGGAGCTGAGGATGGTGCGGAAACGCCCGGGAAACCAAAGCCCCACCCAGGGCCCTGTGCCCCTCAGCAATTATGAAGAGAAAGTTGAGGGGCAAGGGAAAAATGTGATGCTTTGGCTTCCAATCTTGGTAGATTGGGAGGTCAATCCACGGAAGAGACGCCGTCACTTGAGATCTAGAAAATATATAAGTTAAAGGAACAGTCAGAGTAAGCTATGGGTATGGCAGAGATTGCTCACTGCTCAGCCCTCACTCTGATAGACCAGGGCCGGTATTTATAAAATAATTTAAAAATTTCCCTAAAAGTAATTTTAACTAAAAGAAAATCATTAAAAGTTATTCATAAAACATTTAAAAGCAGCTTTTAGTGGAAGCGTTAAGAAGGCTGCCACAACTGCTAGTTCGCTACATCTAGCAAGATTACAATAGATGAATAACGTTTAACCTCTGAAGTGCGCATGGGGGTAATTGGAAACGTCCCCCTGTGCTGACGTATTTAAGGTGTTTCCGTCACTAAAATATTCATTGTGCCATTAATAGCATTAATACTTATCCATATGTGCCTATTATGGGTTGATTATAAAGGTATTAACCTGAAACAACAATAAAACGAGTGAAAACAGCGTTTGGATGGTCAAAATCGGAGATATAGCCCGCGAGTTGTATAATGTATGGGTGAGGCAAGCTGCTTTCCCGCCAATTTCCCCCAAGGCCACTGAGACACAGTCGATCGATACTCTCTCTCTCTCTCTTGCACTCGCTTGCCATCAGTGATGACAACACCCTGCTTGCAACTCGCTAATGTTAGCACGAAAATATACCTCAGAATAAGGGAATAACAGGGAAAATAGGTGATAACTGAAGGAGAGGAGGAAAGTGGGGAAGGAGGGGAGGTAGAGGACTGAGATTTTGCATGGCCCAGGGGCCAAAAAAAAATAAAAAAATAAAAATAAAAAAATATTTTTTTTTCGATGTCAAAAGTTGATTTTTTTTTTCACTCACTCATAAGAGTCTCCCCGCAGTCCGCCGGGGGAACTCTTAAGAGTCTCCCCGCAGTCCGCCGGGGGAACTCTTAAGAGTCTCCCCGCAGTTCCCGGGTTAATAGGTAAGTATAGGCTTCTAATTGCATATACTAATTACTATAAAACATTAGGGTAATTATGCAATATTTTGTTATTGTGAAATCTATTATATATTGCTAAATTGAAAGGGTAATATATTTACCATACGAAAACAATTGCATACTCCGGTGTGGCAGCATCTGAGATAGCTGCCAAATTCGCGAGTTTTCACAATTCGTAAAGTGGGGTAATTTCGGAAATTTTTCGAGTTTGTTTTTTACAATTTTTCATGACTGTAAACACATTGTAGAGATTTAACTAGGTCAAGTGATGTGTAGTGATAATGCGCCGTGCGCCGTAATCCAGAAAGCCTCTTAAAATTATCCCCCATAATATCCTTATCCTATCCGAAATCACCCCAGTTTACGGTAATTTGCAAAAAAATAGGGTGCAAATAGGCTACTTGTTCTCGGATGTTATGAAATAGGCCTATCTTGTGACAATCCAATATTATATCTTAGTCCTTCTACACTCCTTTAATTTGGTCTATTTGTTAGTGTTCTTCCAACAAGTACAGTATAGGCATTTGTCAACGAGGACGCTGGAACTGTCGAGGTTGTGGGCGGAGGACGAGGAGGATTTACCCATCTAAAAATAGAGAGACCGACCGCGGCAAAAAAATGTAGTCGGACATATTATATACATTATGAATCAAAATGTTTAAAGTAGGTTGATACATAAGGTGGTAGGTTACTTTCTAATATAGCTTATTCGTTGGACAACACACAGTGGATCACCTTTGAGTAGTATGATGTGCAGGGTGGTATATGGAATTTATGGATAGAATCAAGAGTTACCTAACATACTGCACTTGATAATATATCTAACCTACAATCATACCACCATGAGTTACTCATTCAGTTACATTTTGACCGTTGCCAAATAACGTAGGGTACTAGGCTTACACACTTTCATCTCTGGGTTAAGAGCTTGGTTCTTCTGTCTCCTTCATGGTTTAAATGGTGTACTTCGATTAACTCGCTATAGGCCTATTAATCCAATTAATCTTTCTAACATGAACATTCCTTGGCAGGGGGTGGCGGATTTGTTATTCAATCATCTTCATCGTCCTCTAAAAGTAACTTTTAAGCGCTAACAGTCCCAAGGGGAGCTTTTAGTTTTCGCTGGGTTTAAAAGCTACTTTTAGCCGCTAAAAGTTTGTTTGCCCAACTTTTAAGTTTTAAAAGTTGGCGCCATCTTTAAAAGCTACTTTTAGGCCTAAAAGTGCTTTATAAATACCGGCCCAGGCCATCACCACATGACTAGAACCCAATCCTCTCAGCATCAGCTAGGAAAGGCCCTAGAAAGCCACCTTTGGCGGGGGGTTGGGGTTGGTGGTGTAATGGTTTAGGTGCTTATGTTCTGGGTGTGGTGTCCCGAGTTGGAATCCCGGGAGGACCATATGCTTTCATTACTGTGTTGGTGGTGTATTGGTTTAGGTGCTTATGTTCTGGGTGTGGTGTCCCGAGTTCCTCATACTAATTTGCGACATAGATACCAACACCAGACACAGTACGGTGTCGTCTTTTGCTGATGACACAAAATTAAGCAAGATAGTAAACACACAAGAGGACACGGGCCGACTGCAGGAAGACATAAATGTAGTGTTCCAGTGGACCAGGGAAAACAACATGCAATTCAATGAGGAAAAATTCCAATTAATACGGTACGGAGATAATAATGGTGTTAAAGAAATTACAAATTACTTAACAGAATCTAACCACATAATAGAACGGAAAGACAGTGTGAAAGACCTTGGGGTATTAATGTCTGAAAATATGAGTTTCAAAGTACATAACCAGGTCAAAGTGGCGGCTGCA
The DNA here is from genome assembly GCA_037953745.1 of Lithodes maja. Classification (NCBI taxonomy): domain Eukaryota; kingdom Metazoa; phylum Arthropoda; class Malacostraca; order Decapoda; family Lithodidae; genus Lithodes; species Lithodes maja. The sequence goes on along the minus strand of JBAKBP010000186.1, from coordinate 313,744 downwards.
AAACGTCTAACGGGTTGGATTCTGCATACTTTTAAAACACGCGGTGAATTGCCTATGATAACGCTCTTCAAATCTCTAGTGCTACCGCGGCTTGAATACTGTAGCGTATTAACATCCCCATACAAAGCAGGTGAAATAAATGACGTAGAGAGTGTACAAAGAAATTTCACTTCGCATATAAGTTTGATAAAACATCTACACTATTGGGAGCGTTTAAGAGCACTGAATCTGTACTCACTGGAACGTAGAAGAGAACGTTACCTAATAATATATACGTGGAAAATCGCAGAGGGTTTAGTACCAAACCTACATACTCCGATAGTCATGAAATTTAGTGATAGGAGAGGCTGGGAATGCGAAATCTCCCGGATGAATAACAGGGGTGCTATGGGCTCTCTGCGAGAGGGCTGGTTATCACACAGAGGCCCACGGCGAGTAAGAGACATGAGGGACATCTCGTTAGACAACTTCAAGAGAGCCCTAGATGTCGAACTGCAAAAAGTGCCAGACGAGCCCATCCTCGCAAGGGAGCGAGCTGTCGCTTCAAACAGTCTACTGCACCAAATCACCACCCATAACGAGGGGCGTCGCGCTCCTTGGTGCCGCTAGAAGAGTGGCGAACACATCAAAAGACATCAAAAGACAAGACATCTCTATTAATTCAGTTAGCTACCATGTATCCTTCTCAAGCTTCATAAAATCGCTTTAATGTAGCTAGATTAAAATTCAAAATACGTCGCCGGTACAGAAGGGGTTAATATTATAGTTAGCTTACACGATACCCTGTTCCAAATAAGTAGGCCAAACCATTTTAATATCAACCTCTATAACTCGCAAACTACTAAAGTAACCGAGGACAAAATCGACACATAAATGACACGAACAGTCTTAATGGTCCTGATGTGGCGGCGTCTACGCCGTGGGACCACCTCCCGGAGCTGCCAACCGCGGATGGCTGCCGACCCTCCACGGCCGGAGACAAGATCAATCGACCAGTGGAGGACAACCGGATGCCGGCCGCGGGGAGCAGTTTCGGGAGCCAAACCGTCACAACTATCCCCTGCCCCCCCCCTGGGGGCACGGGTCCTTGGAGTGGCTTCGGTCGCACCGGGAATTTCCACACCTCTCACACCACACACACACATCACACAGTTTTTCCTACACCGAGAAATGACTCTCCGGCTGTCATTTCTCGAAGACTTCTTCTAGCCGGAGACATTGAGAGCAACCCAGGACCCACGTACACATACATATGTCCAACTTGCTCAAAACCCATCACTTCGAGTCGCCACACTAAGGGTTCAGTTCTCTGCAATTCATGCAGGAACTGGACCCACTTCACCTGTACAACACTTGCCTCCAAGAAACACTACACGAACACCTGGACCTGTTCCTCATGCCCCTCCCTCTCCCAGTCAAATCCCTCGCCTAAAACCCGTCCACCTCTCCTCCCCAACCCACCTAGCCTTCCCATATCATCCACTCCCCCCCCTAAAACCCGTCCACCTCTCCTCCCTAACCCATCTAACCTTCCCATACTATCCACATCCTCAACTCAACACACCATACCCCATCCCAATCCCAATCCATTCCAACCCCCATCTCCTGCTCCCCAATCCCCACCCCCACCTCACCCATCCCAACCTCCAGCCCCTCCCTCACCCCCACCCCATCCTCGTGCAGCAGCACCCAACATACATCGTGCACATAACATTAACATTCTCCAATTGAACATAGATGGCATTAACACAAAGAAACACGAACTCTCACACTTCATCAAACAACACAACATACACATTGCCATCTTACAAGAAACAAAACTCCGCACATCACAAAAAACACCCACATTTCATAATTTCACCACCATCAGACAAGACCGGGCTGTCGGCGGGGGCGGTGGACTCATCACCCTGGTACACAGTGAAATATCATACATAGTAACCAGTGTACAAACCAAATCCCTCCTCCCCCCAAATGATAACACAACAGAAATACAATCAATTAAAATACGCACTGGCAACAAATCCAACATAACCATCATAAACACATACATCCCTCCCCAAACATCCCCTACAGTACCAAATGAATACAGACCACACTTACAACACATCACAAACACCCCACACATCATCCTGGGTGGTGACTTCAACGCCAAGACGTCGGCCTGGTTTGTCGACAACCCTGACACAGACAGAGGGCTGGTACTACAAAACCAAACAGATAACCTCATCATCCTTAACGACATCCATCAACATACCCATATTCCTCACCAAGCCCTCTATAACCCATCATCTCCAGACATCACCTTTTGCTCCCCAGAACTCGCCCCCACAACATCCTGGAGGGTGGTCAGAACCTTAGGCTCTGACCACCTCCCGATCATTATCACCACCAAAACCAGACTCACCCCAGCTAGCCACAAACACACATACACCAATTATAAAAGAGCTAACTGGGTAGCATTTACAAATGAGACCGAACAACACTTCACAACTCTAAACAGTACACCCATCACTAACATCAACAATGCTGTACACATACTCAATAAAACTATCCAAAACGCTGACAAGAAACACATTCCAAGAGGTAACAGAAAAAGACACAACCCCAACTTCACACCAGAAATTCAAAACCTCATCAGACAACGCGACACACTGAAACACTCCCCAGCACCCCACACACAAGACATCACACAACAAATTCAAGCACTCAACACCCAAACTAACAACAAAATACAAGAACAACAAAAACTAAATTGGAATAACTTCCTACAAACACTTGATCACAAAACAAACCCCAAAAAACTCTACAAAACACTAAACAGCATCACACTTTCCAACAGCAACACAACACAATCACATGCTGCAATCACAACAACAGACTCTACTCCTTCATGTAAACAACAAGCAAACACTCTCATCAATCACTTCTCACATGTCAGCCACCTAAAACCTCACAAAGACGACCGACGTGTCATCCGACGTAAGAGACAATTCCCCACAGACCCTGACTATACACCCTTCACCAATCACCAGACAAAGCATATCATCAACAATCTCAAGCACTCACCTGCCTGTGGCCTAGACAACATAAGCAACATACACCTCAGACACCTGGGACCACAAGGCATACAAACACTCACTAACATATCAAACTACAGCTATTCACACAACACAATACCAGACATTTGGAAGCATGGTATCATCATCACATTCCCCAAACCCAACAAAGACCCCACGCTACCCTCCTCGCACCGCCCCATTACACTCCTTTGCTCCCCCTCCAAAGTCATGGAACGCCTAGTATTACAACTAATTACACCCGACCTACCCCTAGCTCCAACACAACATGGCTTTAGGCCACTGCACTCCACAAACACTCTTCTCACAGACCTTACACAAAGAGCTTTTGACGGCATCAACTCAGCTAGACCACCACACAGATCACTATTAGCCACACTCGACATTAGTAAAGCCTTCGATGCCATCCCACGCCACAACCTAACAAACAAAATCTACAACACAAACATGCACAACAACACAAAAAGGTGGCTGGCCAACTTCCTAGCAGGCAGATGTGCACACGTATCTTTTGCCGGTCAGTCATCTAAAATCAGAAACTTTCCAAACGGAGTCCCACAAGGATCCGTCCTATCGCCCGCACTCTTCAATCTGTACATGCACGATATAACTACACCCAATACTCCCCAAATAAACTTAGCCTCCTATGCAGATGACATAACACTCACATGCACACACCATGACCCAAGAAGAGCAACAGATCTCCTTCAACCCTATCTCAACACACTACATGGCTGGTGCACTACAAACAGACTTAATCTAGCCCCAGCCAAATCCACCGCAACCCTGCTCACAAGCTGGACAGGTGAACACGAATACATCCCTCAACTCACCATAAACAACACACCCCTAACACATACACACACACCCAAAATCCTAGGAGTAACATATGATACTCATATGACATTCAAACAGCACACCACAAGCATTAAAAAGAAACTGACGCCCAGACTTAACGCCCTCAGGTCACTTGCTCACACAAAATTTGGACACAACAAAGAAACTACCACCACAGTATATAAACAATACATAAGATCAGTAATGGAATACGCAAGCCCAGCCTGGGCTTCTAACCTAGCTGAAACACATCATAAGACCTTACAGACTATTCAAAACAAAGCCCTGAAGATCATTACAGGCTGCACAGCTACTACACCCACAGATCATCTACATCAAGAAACAAAAATCCTCAAAGTCAAAGACCATCTGGACATGAGAGGCACTCAATTCCTGGCAGCAGCCTCCACGAACCAAGACCACCCACTAAACTACATGGCAACACATCCACAGACACCAAGAAATATCAAAACAACACCCAGCACACGGTATCACACACAATTATTGTCCTCTCTCCCTCCCTGCCCACCCCGAACCAACTTCCAGAAGCACATCCATACTCATATCTCTCGCCAATCCATCCACTCACTCACAGACAACACGCAGCTGCATGCACGACCTCCCGAAATCCATCCTTCCGAATCCTCCCTCCCTCGCGAGGACAGAGTCCACCTGGCCAGGCTGAGATGCGGACACCATCCAGCTCTCCTGAGCTATCAGAAGAGACTGGATGACTCCGTTGTCGACGCCTGCCCTGGATGTAACACAGCACCCCATACCATTAAACACATCATAGAAGACTGCATTTCACACAACCACTTACGCCAACAACACAACCTACACTCAATGAGAGCTCTGTGGGAAAGCCCGATCGTGGCCATGGCCTTCCTCAGGGACTCGGGGCTGTTCGGCCAGGCAGCTTAGGGAACAACAACAACAACAACAACAGTCTTAATATTGACAAAGAAAAGGAGTGAATTAAAGTCGCCAAACTAATGGGTCGAACGTCTTCAAATCTGAAAACTAATGGGTCGAACGTCTTCATCATCATCATCATCATCTCCGACGCCTTGCTTCCCCCTGGGAAGTGGGCCATGACAGAAACGTCTCCAAGCTACTTTGTCAAGACATGCCTCCTTTGCCCGTGCCACAATGCCCCTTCCACTACGTGGAAGTTTTTCTTCAATATATTTTTCCACTTTCTTTTCCCATACCATACACTACTAGCGGTTCCACTCACCTGACTCCCATATATCTTTCTTGGCATTCTGTCTTCATCCATTCTCTGAACATGACCATACCACCTCAAAGTACTTCTCTTTATCCACTCAACCACACCACAATCAATGCCCAAAGCCTGCTCTTCCATTCCAAAGGACTCGTACACTTCCTTATTACTTGGCCCATCTAGCCTATTCATGCCAGCTGCCATTCTGAAAAAGCTCATCTCCACAGCTCTTAGTTTGAAGAGGTCCTCGTCACTTGCCGTCCATGTCTCGCTTCCATACGAGAGTGTTGGGAGCAGCACACTGTTTCTCAGTGACTTTTTGACTTCCTGGCTAACCATTCTTCCTTTGAGAATACTATCAAGTTCTCCAATCACTTTTCTCCCTTGCATTTTTCTCTCTTTTATCTCACTCTCCATTTTACCATATTTGCATAGTACAGCTCCCAAATACTTGAAACTTTCAACCTCTTCTAGTACTTCATTTTTCAATTTTATTTTACAACTTTTCTTGTGTTCTTTCTTGATTCTATATTGTTCCTTAACCCTCCAGCCCCGGGGGCTATAGCTTATGACTGTACTCCTGTACCGGGGGTTTTGAGGATTTTTTACCTATGTTAACTACTCTGTAAAAGAATGAATATTGCATGTAATGTTGTGAATAAAAAAAAATAATGTTCCACAAACCTTCCTCTGTCGAATGGCGTTTAGTAGAGGTCTCTAGCCCCTCTGGTTGCATAATGGTGAGCGCGGGAAGACGAGTGCTTTTTTATGCGGGAATTTCCTCACGCGTCCGAAAGCGTCGGCCCGCCCTGGCTACGACGCACCTAGCCGCTCGCCGCGCCAAAGTATTTATCTCCCTTAGACGATTTTAGTGTTTGATATTGAGAATGTGATGTTTGTTTTGATATTTTCTAGTTATTTTGAGGCCAATTATATAAAATATGTTTATTAGGGTATCAATTTCACTGATATTGGTAATTTTCACTCGATACCGTACATTTTATTAGTAATTGAGGTAGGTTATTGTTGTATTAGGCACTTATTATTCGTTATCACAGGTGTTTATTATACTTTGGCCATCAAATCTTAGGTCTTGTGTCACTTTCACTTTGACAAATAGGCTTTAGAGAGTGTCACTGTCACTGATAATGCTCATTTTCACTCGATACCGTACATTTTATTAGTAATTGAGGTAGGTTATTGTTGTATTAGGCACTGATTATTCGTTATCACAGGTGTTTATTATACTTTGGCCATCAAATCTTAGGTCTTGTGTCACTTTCACTTTGACAAATATGCTTTAGAGAGTGTCACTGTCACTGATAATGCTCATTTTCACTCGATACCGTACATTTTATTAGTAATTGAGGTAGGTTATTGTTGTATTAGGCACTGATTATTCATTATCACAGGTGTTTATTATACTTTGGCCATCAAATCTTAGGTCTTGTGTCACTTTCACTTAGTTATATGATTTGTAAACGTTTTATATACAATTTATTGTGTCTTTTTTCACTGATTTATATATTTCTATAGGTTCTAATCATATGAATGTCACTTGGTATATACATATGTGTCACTTTCACATATTATTATGGTGGAATTGTATTTGTATCAATTTTCTCATAATACTTGACTTTTTTATTATAATACATTGTTTTTCTTCCACTTTTTGCCTATATATAATTATAGTGTACATATTGTCATTTTATTGGGCAATTTCAGTATGATTATTAGAACTCCTGCTTGGTGTGGTAAGCAGCGAAGCACCCTACAGCACAGAGTGCCACCTTGCACTCCACACACTCCGTGGTTGACTTTTTACCTGGGTGCGGCCTCACCCTGCTGTGGTAGCAGACATGGCACCGCTTCTGATTTGTTCTTCCTGCTGCATTCTGAGGAAAGTAACCAAGCTGGTGCCTAAGCAGGTATGGAGCAGACTGCAAGCGGTCGATAACGGCGGGCCCAGGATGTGCCACTGCCCTCTGTGGCGTAGCATACTTCTCCAGGAGCCCCGTCAACACCTGCTTTTGGAACCTCCGCAGGCTGTTGAACTTCAGGGGTGGGTTCTCATTCCGAAGCCTGTATATATTATAGGCATTCAGAATTGACATGTCCACCATATGCAGAAAGAACTTTTTGTACCATCTGCACGAGGTACGCAGGCAGTCAATGAAGCCTATCTGCATGTCGGACTTGTCCACCAGCCTCATGTTGACATTGTAGTCCAGGACAGTATCGGGCTTGGTCACCCTGGCCTGGGTGCGGCGATCCACCTTGCCAGTCTCCACCATTTCCCCCTTGTGGATGGTGGTCAGGAGGTTGACCTTCCGCTGGTCGTGCCAGTGGATAGCCAGAATGGGCCCCGACTTCTTCCTGAAGACATCACCTTTTTTGGTCTTTGCAGGGAAAGTTGGCATGCCCTTCCTTTTCCCTCGTACTGTGCCTACAGTCCCTGTCTTGCGCTCATGCAGGTACTGTGAGAGAGTGGGGGACGTGTAATAGTTGTCCGTGTAGAGGACGTGATTTTTATGGAAGTAGCGGTCCATCATGGCTTGCACCACTGCTCCGCCAAATCCAATGAGGGGGTCCACAAGCACGTCCCCTTCCTTCCCGCTGTACACCAGGAAGTCCAGGACATAGCCAGTTGTGCAGTCGCACAGCACAAAGAATTTTATGCCAAAGCGATGTCTTTTGGAGGGGATGTATTGCCGGAAGCTGAGTTTTCCCCGGAACAGCACAAGAGACTCGTCAATGACGACCTTGCGGAAGGGCTTGAAGTAGGAGGTGAAGCGGTCTCGCATCATCTCATACAACGTCCTAATCTTCCACAGCTTGTCTGGGCGGTGGACGTCGGTGTTGGTGACAAGATGGAGCGCTGCGAGGATATCAAGGTACCGGTCGCGAGCCATATATTTCCCGAAGGCAGGGGTTGAAATCAGATCATTGGTGATCCAATAGTCAGGCAACCTATGCTTCCTGACATGAGGCATTAGCATGGTGAGTGCCAGGAACACCATGAATTCTTGAGGAGTCACTGGGGTCCACTTCCTCATATGGCCCTTGGTCACCTTGCCCAAAAAGTGTACCTGGAATTGGTGCTGCTTGTTTGTCTCTTTGACAACATAGCCTACCACCTCCTCATCAAAGAATGCCTCAAATAGTTCGTGTGGTGGAGCATTGGGGCCTGCAGGAAAATTGGGGGTAATGCCTGAACCCTCCAGTGCCTCATCAAAAGCTGGCACATCAGGGTTGTATCCATCCCCATCAACTACGTCCTGCCATTGAAAAACGTAGAATGGGTCTTGTCTACGCTGACGAGGAGCTCCAACTGGTAGCCCAGTACGCCCACGGCCAACTCGGGAGGCACGCGCCCTAGGGCGGCGGCGAGGGCGTCGGTCAGGGCGGCGGCCAGGGCGGCGGGCAGAAAGACGGGCAGCACGAAGCCGGGCCAAGCGGGTGGGTCGAGGGTCGTCGATGTCCATATAGTCATCGTCATCGTCAGAGTGGTCATCTTGCCCTGACGGTGGACCTATGTAATCATGGCCAGAGTCTTCAGAGCGGTGCCCTTCATCATCAGTGGCCCCCACATAATCTGGCGGGGAACCAGTGATGCGTGGGCGGCGTGCGGGTGGGCGAGGTGGGGAAGGAGTGACAGGTGAGGCTGTGTCCTCCAGAGGTCCCGGGCTCCTTGGCCTGCGACGAGTCACAGAAAGCAATGATTCCGTTTCACTAGGCCCAGGTATTGGTGATGCGACCTCAAATACTTCTGCAGGAAGACATGTTGAAGGCGGGAGAGGTGGGGAGGACCGTGGGGAAAGTTGCGGGGACGTATGGCTGGGGCCGGCAGGGGTGGACGCCGCCGCGGGAGCCTCAAACAAAACTCTCTTACTTTTCTTCATTTTCTTGGTATATTTTCTACCTTTCCCCTTTTCGGCAGCAGTATGTCTCCTGTCGGGGGACCTAGGAGGCAAATAGGCCGAAAGTGGGGGGTCCTCAACCCTTGGCAATGGTGGGGGTGGTGGGGAAGAATGCGGGGCATCCGGGTCATCTTGGGTGGCGTGGGTAGATAAGGGAGACAATGGCGGTCGAGAAGGGTCACCACGCTGACCCTCACTCACAGCCTCATCCTCACCAACTATTTTAGCTTGTTCCCTAGCTGCCGCGGCCGCCTTTTCAAGTATTTTTAACTTGTAGAAATGGAGCTTGAAAGGCGATTTACCTGGGGAAGGGCTTGGAGTCGTGTCACTTATGCGAAATTTTGTTTGTGACCTTGAACTCTCCCACTCACTCACTCTCGCAAGTTCACTTTCTTGAGGTAAACCAGCTTCCTCAACAACTGGTACATCACGTACATCACCTTCATCACTCTCATCACTCTCAAATTCTTTCGCAAATCCCAGGAATTGTTCTTTATCACTCTCATGGCCATAATCACTCGACTTATAATTACTCGAGTGGTCACTCACTTCTTCATCAATCTTATGCTTGGCATCAGCTTTCTCATAAAGTCTCAAAGTCGTCTCAATACCTCCGGGAGATAACACATTTAGGCGATGGCGTCGGGGTAAGGCACGACGCACTATCAAGGGCGTCGTAGGAAGCACGATGTCGGACACGGCGGAATCACTATTTGGTGTACTGTCCATGATGGCGTCGGGGTAGATACTGTTGTTGTGGCGTCGTTGACGCCGGGTGGCGCCACCTACCGCCCAATCATCACAAAATGTGCGCGCGGCTTTCGAAAATCAAGCACGAAAGCAAGGGGCGTACATGAGGCCATCCGGGTTGCGCGGGCCGAGTATGTTATGGGCGTATATGAGGTCATCCGGGTTGGAGGGGTTAAAATCTATAGTTTCATGCATTCTTCTCTCAAACACCATTACCTTACATTTCCCTACATTGACCTTTAACTTTCTCTTTTCACATACCCTGTCAAAGTCAGTGACCACTCTCTGAAGTTCTTCAGCATTTTCCGCCAACAGGACTGCATCGTCCGCATATAGGCATGTTAAAATCTTCCATGTTCTTCCCTCTGATTCCAGTCTAGCTCCCACACCCATTGATACAGCCCTACATTCCCTAATCACTCCATCCATGTATATATTGAACAACCAAGCTGACATTACACATCCCTGTCTTACACCTACATTGACCTCAAAACTTTCACTTAACTTATCCCCTACCTTCACATTTGCCATTGCATTCCTATAAAAAGATTTTACTGCCATTAGCAACTTTCCTCCCACACCATATACTGTTGACACATCCCACAGGCCCTCCCAGTCTACTTTGTCGTAGGCTTTTTCCAAATCCATGAATGCTGCATAGAGTTTTCTGTTTTTGGCCAGATACTTCTCTACCAACAATCCGCATTGAGGCTATCTGGTCAACGCAGCCCCTGCCCTTTCTGAAACCTCCCTGTTTCTCGCCTATTTTGTCATCCGTTATCTTCTGTAGCCTCTGTGTTACTACTCTTGCGTGTACCTTTCCAGGTATGTAAGCAAGCTAATTCCCCTATAATTCTTACACTCTTCTTTACTATCCTTCCCTTTGTACAAGGGTACTATCACTGCTTTCCTCCAGTCCTCTGGTACACTTTCCTTTTCCCATGCTAATTTACATAACCTAAGCATTATGTCAACAGCTTCTTCTCCTCCATATCTCAGCATTTCACCTGGGATGTTATCTACTCCAGCAGCTTTGCCCATTTTAAGTCTATTGATTACTTCTTTTACTTCTTCTCTGCTTATCTGGCTTTCAACTACCCTGTTTATTCTACCTCTCTCCATTCCTATGGATGAAATCTTTGCCTTCCCCCTACTTTTTACAGCTAAGCTACTAAAATGATCTTTCCATACTTTCACCACACCATCACCCTCTACCACTTCCCCATTCATGTCCCTCATCCTACCACCTGAGACACTCTCAGTCTTCTTCCCTCTGGCTTCTTTCACAGCTCTGTAGTATGCTTTCCTGTCATTCAGAAACTGTTCACTAATCTTTCTCCCATATGCCTCATCTGTCTTCCTTTTAGCGTCTTGTATCGCCCTCTTCACTCTTTGTTTCAAATGTTTATATTCTTCTTTCCTCGCATCTCTAGTTTCTCTAGGTATATTCTTTTGAAGCATACTCTTTCTGAACTTTCTTCTTTTTCACTATTTCTTCTATCTCTTTACTAAACCATGCGTTACCTTTCTTCTTCCACATTTTAAAGGTTTTCTTCCCACATACTTTCTCAGCTGCTTTAATCATGGAGTCTCTTGTACCTTTCCATACTTCGTCTACAGTATTTCCCAGATCTATCATAACATCCATGTCCTTTTAGTCTCTTTCAGGATGTCCTTGTATTTTGTTGCATTACATTATTCATTTAATTTTCTCACATTTATTCTCTCTACTGTCAGTTTTCTCTCTTTCCTCTCATATTTCCACTCTTTCCTTATCCTCACTTTTGTCAGCACTGTATAGTGGTCTGATCCCGTCAGCATACCTCTTACAGCTTTTGAATCTAAAATTCTTCCTTTTAGTCCGGAGTCCATCATGGCGTAGTCAATTAGAGATTTCTGTTCCTGCTCACCTTCACCTCTGTGCCATGTATATCTATGAATGTGACGATGTTCAAAAAATGTGTTAGCCAGAAACATCTCTCTCTCCGCACATACTTCTAAAAGGAAGTCACCATTCATATTCCTACCCTCCACACCCCATTTACCTACTATACCTTCTATCTCCTCGTTTCCAACTCTACCATTCATGTCGCCTACTAATATTACTTGTGTACACTCTTGCCTTTCTCTTATACATTTATTGACTTTATTCCAAAATTTTCTATTTTCTTCCGCACCTTTCCCAGTTTCTTGGCGGACTGGTGCATAGACACACATAAAAGTATACCTATCTATCCCAATCTTGCACTCACACCATACAATTCTTGAGTCCACGCATCCATAGTTTTTCACACACTTCCTCAACCTTTCTGACAAAATTACTGCTACCCCTTCCTTTTTCTTACGTTTATATCCTGCATCCAATCCAGACCAGACAACCATCCTTCCCCACCCCACAAATCATGCTCACTCTCACCATCCCACACTCCAGAACCCAACAGGTGCGTCTCACCTACCCCACACACATCCACACATCCATCTTTAAGCTCTCGCATCAGACACTCTCTCTTGCTAAAATCATTTATGCCATTGGCATTGAAGGCACAGACACGGAGCACGCTTTCCTTCACCCGAACGACGTTTCCACCACTTTTCTGCTTTGTTCCTCCACCCCCGAGGGGGTCCTGGCCGGCAGCATACCGAGCACAGTTGCTTCCCAGGAGGACTTGGGGCCTGGACATAATGCCTCCAAACAGGGCGCCGGATTGTCAAAAGTATACTAAATAAAAATAAAAAACTGATACTAACATCAGTAAAAAAACATACAACACAGTAAAAACGAAAACACAAGTTTAAGAAGATAGGGCGAACAAAAATATACAGGGGACAACAGAAATATAAAGTTACAAGGGGGATAATTTTTATAGTGGAAATTAAAAGAGTTGAATCAGTTGCTGTTCGCTGATGACACAGCATTGGTGGCGGATTCTGATGAGAAACTGCAGCAGGTAGTCAAAGAGTTTGGTGTGGTTTGTGGAAGGAGGAAACTGAAGGTGAACGTCAATAAAAGTAAAGTAATGGTGTGTAATAGGGGAGAGCATAGGGTGAATCTAGATGTGAGGCTGGATGGGGAAATATTGGAACAAGTAGAGTGTTTTAAATATCTAGGAGGAACAATAAGCAGGAGTGGAGGTATGGAAGTGGAGGTAAAACAGAGTGTGTGAAGGAAGGAAGGTTTTCGGAGCAATGGGAAGTATGTGGAAGACGAGAAATCTCGGAGTGAAAGTAAAAAGTGCACTGTATCAAGGAATTGTTGTGCCAACAGTGATGTATGGGGCTGAGACATGGGCTCTGAAGAAAAAGGAGAAAAGAGGGCTGGATGTGATGGAGATGAGCTGCTTGAGGAGTATGTGTGGAGTTACTCGTAGAGACAGATTGAGGAATGAAGAGATACGTAGGAGAGTGGGGCAGCAGGAACATTTGTCAGCCAGAGTGGACAGAAGGGTGCTGAGCTGGTATGGTCATGTTGAACGAATGGGAGATGAAAGGCTTACAAAGAGAATATGTGAGTCAGATACAAGGGGAGATAGAAGGGCAGGAAGACCCCCATTGAGATGGAGAGACTGTGTAAGAAAGGCTTTGGATGATAGAGGAATGACTATAGATCAGGCAGGGGAAGTGGTGGTGGACAAGAGTGAATGGAGAATGCTTGTGAATAGTTGAGTTGAACACGTGGTCATTTGGAGTAAGGGGTCGGGCGCAAGTTGGACTAGATAATAGTCCATCAGGCGCCTGGCCCGGGGAGACGATTAATATGAAGGGTGTGCCTGGAAGTGTGGTGGGAGAGCTTGTGGCTTTGGCTCCGCTGCATGTCTGCCTGCCGAGATCGGAACCTCTCCGGGTGGTCAGGGGCCGGGGGAGTGCTGGAGCGACCTTGGTAACCCTGGTCTCTGGGTCTTCTCCTGGGTGACCTGGATGTGTGAGAGTTTGTGTTTTTTATCTGTGTTTATTTTTTGTTTTATGATGTTTTTGTGTTTTCCCTGTTCTTGCTCTGTCTTGAGTCGGCTACCCCCAAAATGGGGATTGGGCCTGAGCATATAGATAGATAGATAGATAGAAAAGAGGATTTAAAATTAAAAACAAAGTGTGCTGCTGAAGAAAATAGCACACCCGCCCTTCCCGTCTTCAAATCTGGAAACTAATGAGGCTAAACATGAGGAAGAAGGTGGTGTCACACGAGTACCTTTTACATCAATTTTTATGGGCAATTATAGTCTCGCAGCTTTACAATTTAAGGGACCCCACCTCGCTTTTTTTTGCTATTCCTCTCCCTCTCTCTTTGGCTTGTATCCATTCGGCCTCATTCAGTCTACTGTTTTAAGATGTTTACCCCCATCCAGGTGTCAATATTTTCCTGGGGAGCTACACGGCATATACAGTATATATTTTTGTTTTGACAGCAAGCTAAATTTGTAAATTTGTCGATAGAAAAATGTCTCCGGTGGAGCCGGATTCCTGATAAGAGTAGCGTAGAATGACAAAAATGATCCATAATATTAGGAGTCTTCCGTATGAAGAAAGGTTGAAGAAATTAGGCTTACATTCGTTAGAGAGACGCAGAGTGGGATTAATAAAGGGGACATGAAAAATGTACTAAAGCTCAGTGATAGCGAAAGAACTCGTACAAATGGTTTCAAATTAGATAATTTTGTTTCAAGAAATATTGGTTTGGTAACAGAGTTGAGGATAGGTGGAATAGGCTGCTAAGTGATATAGTGGGATCAAGAACGATAGGGAGCTTTAAGATAAAATTAGATAGGCATATGGACGAGATGGGTTGGGTGTGAGGGGGATCTGTCAGGTGGATACAAGCCAGGGAAAGAGAAAAGGAGAGAAAGATAAACAAAAAAGCCGGTGACCCCCCTAAGAATATAAGAAAATGTGAGTCTGCAGAAAGCCAATTGGCCCACACAAGGCAGATTCCTCTCACACCCAACCCTAATTATAGTAGGCCCAACTCACTAACACCAAACAAAATCTAGCCTCACAATATTAACCCCTTCTGTACCGATAACGTTCTTTTAACTTTATTCTGGCTACTATTAGACGATTATATTCAGTTTAAAAAGGGCTTCCATCAATTAACAGGCTTTGAGTTATCTCACTTAAGCCTTTGTACTACCACAGATCCTTCTTAACCTACATAAAATCGTCTAAATATTGCTAGAATGATATAAAAAAAATACGTCACCGGTACAAAAGGAGTTAAAATTTACCTCTAGGACTCAAAGGGGTGAATACAATCTCGACAAACCCTCTGAATAACACAGGTCCCTCTTAAGCTGCATAAAGTAGACTATTGTAAAGGTAAAAAGACATCGCCAGTTACAGAAAGGGTTAACAGAAAGTACTTGCTCATCGTAAATTGCCGGAAAAATCGCTGGTGTGAACCGGCCTTAGCTTGGTAACTCCATAATAGGCTATCTGTACGGTACAGTCCCGTTCAATAACGACTATACCGTACATTATATAACTACCCTTATGTTTAGCCCCATTGATTTTCAGATTTTAAGACATTCGCCCCATTAGTTTGGCGATTTTAAGAACTATCGCCCCATTTTCTTGTCAATATCAACACCTTTCGTGATATTTAGGTGTCGATTTTGACCCTGTAATTTTGGAAGAACAGACCTTCGGCCGGGATATTTTTTCTATCGAAAAATGTACACATTAATGTAGAAGGTACGGTAGCTAATGAATGTTTGTTTTTAAAGTTTGATGGAGGACTTGGGAGGAAACTAATACAATACTAAAAAAAATACACAAATGAGCAAATAAATACGTCCATCTCCCCTTAACCCCTTCTATACTGACGACGTCTTTTCATTGTATTTCTATATACAGTATTATTATATTTTTTAATTAATGAGGTCTTCGGAGGACACAAATAAATAATAAATATACTGTACTGTATACGGTATATGAACAAATGAATACAACCCCCCCCCCCCTCCCTTAATTATATCAATAGTATAATTATGTTTCATGTAGTAAAAGTATCCAATTAATCCTATTTGGATGTCATTTCCATATCACCCGTTATGCTTCATTAGTTTGGAGATTTTAAGATGTTTTATCCCATTAATTTGGCGATAATAAGCTGCTTCACCCCATTCAGGTATCATTTTCTCAGGCCGAACGATAGCGAGCCTGTACAGTATATTCGAAGAAATCTATCGAAAATCTAACGAAAAAATATACAAATTTAGCTTGAAGGGAGTGCAGGTGGGCATTTCTAAGTTTGAAGGAAATCTGGCAAGGCGTTTTTATTAGCCTAGGGGACAAACTATAATACATTGCTGGAAATAACAAAAGCAAGCAAGATTCTCAATAATAATTAACCTCTTCTTTACCGGGGACGTCCTTTGTATTTCATTCTAGCAATATTTAGAGGATTTTGTGCAGCTTAAGCAGGATCTGTGGTAGTACATAGGGTTGGTTGTTGTTGTTGTTCCATAAGCTGCCTGGCCGAACAGCCCCGAGTCCCTGAGGAAGGCCATGGCCACGATCAGGCTTTCCCACAGAGCTCTCATTGAGTGTATGTTGTGTTGTTGGCGTAAGTGGTTGTGTGAAATGCAGTCTTCTATGATGTGTTTAATGGTATGGGGTGCTGTGTTACATCCCGGGCAGGTGTCGACAACGGAGTCATCCAGTCTCTTCCGATAGCTCAGGAGAGCTGGATGGTGTCCGCATCTCAGCCTGGCCAGGTGGACTCTGTCCTCGCGAGGGAGGGAGGATTCGGAAGGATGGATTTCGGGAGGTCGTGCATGCAGCTGCGTGTTGTCTGTGAGTGAGTGGATGGATTGGCGAGAGATATGAGTATGGATGTGCTTCTGGAAGTTGGTTCGGGGTGGGCAGGGAGGGAGAGAGGACAATAATTGTGTGTGATACCGTGTGCTGGGTGTTGTTTTGATATTTCTTGGTGTCTGTGGGTGTGTTGCCATGTAGTTTAGTGGGTGGTCTTGGTTCGTGGAGGCTGCTGCCAGGAATTGAGTGCCTCTCATGTCCAGATGGTCTTTGACTTTGAGGATTTTTGTTTCTTGATGTAGATGATCTGTGGGTGTAGTAGCTGTGCAGCCTGTAATGATCTTCAGGGCTTTGTTTTGAATAGTCTGTAAGGTCTTATGATGTGTTTCAGCTAGGTTAGAAGCCCAGGCTGGGCTTGCGTATTCCATTACTGATCTTATGTATTGTTTATATACTGTGGTGGTAGTTTCTTTGTTGTGTCCAAATTTTGTGTGAGCAAGTGACCTGAGGGCGTTAAGTCTGGGTGTCAGTTTCTTTTTAATGTTTGTGGTGTGCTGTTTGAATGTCATATGAGTATCATATGTTACTCCTAGGATTTTGGGTGTGTGTGTATGTGTTAGGGGTGTGTTGTTTATGGTGAGTTGAGGGATGTATTCGTGTTCACCTGTCCAGCTTGTGAGCAGGGTTGCGGTGGATTTGGCTGGGGCTAGATTAAGTCTGTTTGTAGTGCACCAGCCATGTAGTGTGTTGAGATAGGGTTGAAGGAGATCTGTTGCTCTTCTTGGATCATGGTGTGTGCATGTGAGTGTTATGTCATCTGCATAGGAGGCTAAGTTTATTTGGGGAGTATTGGGTGTAGTTATATCGTGCATGTACAGATTGAAGAGTGCGGGCGATAGGACGGATCCTTGTGGGACTCCGTTTGGAAAGTTTCTGATTTTAGATGACTGACCGGCATACATAGGGTTAAGTGAGATACTGTAGTTCGAAGCCTGTTCATTGCTGGAGACCCTTTTTAAACTGAATAAAAATGTCAAACAGTGGCCAGAATAAAGTTGAAAAGACGTCGCCGGTACACAGGGGGTTAAACAAGACATCCTAATAACCCACAAGACGTCGGATCAGATAGTGTTAATGTCCCGTTCATTAGTTTTACAACTAATTATTATCAAGGTTTTCGGTGAAGTATTGATTTTGACTGCTTAGCATAAGTTTTAAGCAGCCTCGGAAGGATCAGTGTATCTGTTTTTGCTTTATTTCTTTTGCACTCCTCTGTACGTAGGTGTGTGAGTGAGTGAGTGAGTATGTGAGTATGTGTTTGTGTGTGTGTGTGTGTGTAAGCACAAAGCATTTAATGTAGAATAGTATTATACATAGGTGTGTGTGTGTGTGTACACAATGCATTTAATGTGGAGAATAGTATTATACGTAGGGTGTGTGTGTACTCACCTCATGAAATAGTTGTGTCCCTCTGTCTAAGTCAATGGTGTCATCACCGATTCACCAGGGTGGCGGCCGTCGAGGCTGACGGACGAGTCACTGCAAAAAACACACAAAATTAAAAACTTTTACTAATGGATAGATAGACATGTTGATGGAAGAATATATTAGCACTATCTAACTATCTATCTATCTATCTATTGCCTGACGCCGTGATCCCCGAAGGGGTGGCCACGAACAAACCACCCCCATGCATCTCTGTCCCCAGTCAGTCGACACCCCTCCCCCCAACCAGCACCGCCTTCGTTCATATAGTTCCTCACTCCATCTATATACCACTAAATAGCTAGGAAAGGGGTCTTGTAAGAGAGAGAGCAAAGGAATTAACGTGACTCAGAAGTTTAAGTTAGCTTGAGAGAGTGGTGGGTGCCCTACTCAGCAGCGTTGCCAGATTCAAAATACAAAATTATCGTATAGTGACCACAAAATTATGGAATTTGCATCAAAATTATCGTACACACTAATAATATATACTGTCTATATATGTCTATATATATATATATATATATATATATATATATATATATATATATATATATATGTTCTTCAAAATTCTCACTCAGCCTTTGGCCCAGATGTTCTGGAAGGAGGTAAATAAAGTAAGGAAAGGAGGACAAAAGAGGGAAGAGTCAGTGAAAGATGAAAATGGAGAATTACTAGTGGAAGTGAGGAAAAGATATGCAGAGTATTTTGAATCTTTGTTAAACACAAGAGATGGAAGAGAAGCAGTGATTCCCAGGCCACCCAGGTGGCAGGGAATGAATGAAAGGATTGAGGAAAATGAGGTGAAAGAAGCAGTGAAACAAATGAGAGCGGGAAAAGCAGAAGGTTTGGATGGTATTGCTGTGGAGTGTATAAAGAAGGGTGGAGATGTGATAATAGATTGGTTGGTGAGACTTTTCAATGTGTGCTTTGTTGTGTCAATGGTACCAATAGACTGGAAGAGTGCATGTATTGTGCCGTTGTACAAGGGGAAGGGAGATCGGCAGGAGTGTTCAAGTTATAGAGGTATTAGTTTATTGTCAGTGGTTGGAAAGCTGTATGGCAGGGTGTTGATAGAGAGGATAATAAAGTGTACGGAAGTTGCAATAGGAGAAGAACAGTGCGGTTTTAGGAGGGGAAGAGGGTGCGTGGATCAGATGTTTGCAGTAAGACAAGTTGAGTGAACGGTTTGAGGTAAAGGTAGGTTTGCGTATGAAGAAAGGTTGAAGAAATTAGGCTTACATTCGTCAGAGAGATGCAGAGTTAGAGGTGACATGATAGAGGTATTCTAGTGGGTTAGTGGAATTAATAAAGGAGACATGAAAAATGTACTAAAGCTCAGTGATAGCGAAATAACTCGTACAAATGGGGTTTTCAAATTAGATAAATTTTGTTTCAGAAAGATATAGGCAAATATTGGTTTGGTAACAGAGTTGAGGATAGGTGGAATAGGCTACCAAGTGCTATAGTGGGATCAAGAACGATAGGGAGCTTTAAGATAAAATTAGATAGGCATATGGACGAGATGGGTTGGGTGTGAGGGGAATCTACCAGGTGTGGGCCAATCGGCGCTCAGCAGACCCCCGTAATCTTGTGTTAATCTCTGACCATTTTGGTGGGGTCAGTACGCAAGGTATTAGTGAGATGGGTCTATAATTGGGCCTTGTAATTGGGGTTGGGTGTGACAGGGATCTGCCTTGTATGGGCCGATCGGCTTTTTGCAGACTCCCATTTTCTTATGTTCTTATGTTCTTAACCCTCCGACCCCGGCTAGGGAATATCGTGACTGTACTCTGTGTCCGGGGGTTTTCAGGAATTTTGGTCCCTGTTGATTCACATGTTACTCCTGAAATACATTACACAAAGTTATAAAAAAAACAGAAAAATGTAGCACAAACCTTCATGTGTAGAATGCCGTTGAGTAGAGGTCTCTAGCCCAAGTGATTGCATAATGGTGAGCGCGGGAAGTGGAGTGATTTTTATGCGTGAAAATCATCCCGCGTTCGGATGCGTCGCCTTGGCCCAGGCCGCGGCTCGTCGCGCCAAACTTTTTACCTCCCGGAGGCGATTTTATGTATTGATAGTGATGTTATTATAGTTATTTGGAGTCCAATTATATAAAATATGTGTATTAGGCTATCATTTTCACTAATATTTCACATTTTCACTCGATACCGTAGTTTTTATGAGTAATTGAGGTAGGTTATTGTTATATTAGGCACTGATTATTCGTTATCACAGGTGTTTATTATACTTTGGCCATCTAATATTAGTTCGTGTGTCACTTTCACTTTGGTAAATATGCTTGAGAGAGTGTCACTTTCACTGATAATGCTCATTTTCACTTGATACGGTACATTTTATTAGTAATTGAGGTAGGTTATTGTTATATTAGGCACTGATTATTCGTTATCACAGGTGTTTATTATACTTTGGCCATCTAATATTATGTCATGTGTCACTTTCACTTAGTTATATGCTTTGTAAACGTTTTATATACAATTTATTGTGTCTTTTTTCACTTATTTATATATGTTTTCATAATACATGACTTTTTTATCACAATACACCTGTACATTGTTTTATTTCCACTTGTTGCCTATATACATACATATTGTCAGTCTTTGGTACTTTCACTATGATTATTAGTTGTTGTTGTTGTTGTTGTTCCCTAAGCTGCCTGGCCGAACAGCCCCGAGTCCCTGAGGAAGGCCATGGCCACGATCGGGCTTTCCCACAGAGCTCTCATTGAGTGTAGGTTGTGTTGTTGGCGTAAGTGGTTGTGTGAAATGCAGTCTTCTATGATGTGTTTAATGGTATGGGGTGCTGTGTTACATCCCGGGCAGGCGTCGACAACGGAGTCATCCAGTCTCTTCTGATAGCTCAGGAGAGCTGGATGGTGTCCGCATCTCAGCCTGGCCAGGTGGACTCTGTCCTCGCGAGGGAGGGAGGATTCGGAAGGATGGATTTCGGGAGGTCGTGCATGCAGCTGCGTGTTGTCTGTGAGTGAGTGGATGAATTGGCGAGAGATATGAGTATGGATGTGCTTCTGGAAGTTGGTTCGGGGTGGGCAGGGAGGGAGAGAGGACAATAATTGTGTGTGATACCGTGTGCTGGGTGTTGTTTTGATATTTCTTGGTGTCTGTGGATGTGTTGCCATGTAGTTTAGTGGGTGGTCTTGGTTCGTGGAGGCTGCTGCCAGGAATTGAGTGCCTCTCATGTCCAGATGGTCTTTGACTTTGAGGATTTTTGTTTCTTGATGTAGATGATCTGTGGGTGTAGTAGCTGTGCAGCCTGTAATGATCTTCAGGGCTTTGTTTTGAATAGTCTGTAAGGTCTTATGATGTGTTTCAGCTAGGTTAGAAGCCCAGGCTGGGCTTGCGTATTCCATTACTGATCTTATGTATTGTTTATATACTGTGGTGGTAGTTTCTTTGTTGTGTCCAAATTTTGTGTGAGCAAGTGACCTGAGGGCGTTAAGTTTGGGTGTCAGTTTCTTTTTAATGCTTGTGGTGTGCTGTTTGAATGTCATATGAGTATCATATGTTACTCCTAGGATTTTGGGTGTGTGTGTATGTGTTAGGGGTGTGTTGTTTATGGTGAGTTGAGGGATGTATTCGTGTTCACCTGTCCAGCTTGTGAGCAGGGTTGCGGTGGATTTGGCTGGGGCTAGATTAAGTCTGTTTGTAGTGCACCAGCCATGTAGTGTGTTGAGATAGGGTTGAAGGAGATCTGTTGCTCTTCTTGGGTCATGGTGTGTGCATGTGAGTGTTATGTCATCTGCATAGGAGGCTAAGTTTATTTGGGGAGTATTGGGTGTAGTTATATCGTGCATGTACAGATTGAAGAGTGCGGGCGATAGGACGGATCCTTGTGGGACTCCGTTTGGAAAGTTTCTGATTTTAGATGACTGACCGGCAAAAGATACGTGTGCACATCTGCCTGCTAGGAAGTTGGCCAGCCACCTTTTTGTGTTGTTGTGCATGTTTGTGTTGTAGATTTTGTTTGTTAGGTTGTGGCGTGGGATGGCATCGAAGGCTTTACTAATGTCGAGTGTGGCTAATAGTGATCTGTGTGGTGGTCTAGCTGAGTTGATGCCGTCAAAAGCTCTTTGTGTAAGGTCTGTGAGAAGAGTGTTTGTGGAGTGCAGTGGCCTAAAGCCATGTTGTGTTGGAGCTAGGGGTAGGTCGGGTGTAATTAGTTGTAATACTAGGCGTTCCATGACTTTGGAGGGGGAGCAAAGGAGTGTAATGGGGCGGTGCGAGGAGGGTAGCGTGGGGTCTTTGTTGGGTTTGGGGAATGTGATGATGATACCATGCTTCCAAATGTCTGGTATTGTGTTGTGTGAATAGCTGTAGTTTGATATGTTAGTGAGTGTTTGTATGCCTTGTGGTCCCAGGTGTCTGAGGTGTATGTTGCTTATGTTGTCTAGGCCACAGGCGGGTGAGTGCTTGAGATTGTTGATGATATGCTTTGTCTGGTGATTGGTGAAGGGTGTATAGTCAGGGTCTGTGGGGAATTGTCTCTTACGTCGGATGACACGTCGGTCGTCTTTGTGAGGTTTTAGGTGGCTGACATGTGAGAAGTGATTGATGAGAGTGTTTGCTTGTTGTTTACATGAAGGAGTAGAGTCTGTTGTTGTGATTGCAGCATGTGATTGTGTTGTGTTGCTGTTGGAAAGTGTGATGCTGTTTAGTGTTTTGTAGAGTTTTTTGGGGTTTGTTTTGTGATCAAGTGTTTGTAGGAAGTTATTCCAATTTAGTTTTTGTTGTTCTTGTATTTTGTTGTTAGTTTGGGTGTTGAGTGCTAGAATTTGTTGTGTGATGTCTTGTGTGTGGGGTGCTGGGGAGTGTTTCAGTGTGTCGCGTTGTCTGATGAGGTTTTGAATTTCTGGTGTGAAGTTGGGGTTGTGTCTTTTTCTGTTACCTCTTGGAATGTGTTTCTTGTCAGCGTTTTGGATAGTTTTATTGAGTATGTGTACAGCATTGTTGATGTTAGTGATGGGTGTACTGTTTAGAGTTGTGAAGTGTTGTTCGGTCTCATTTGTAAATGCTTCCCAGTTAGCTCTTTTATAATTGGTGTATGTGTGTTTGTGGCTAGCTGGGGTGAGTCTGGTTTTGGTGGTGATAATGATCGGGAGGTGGTCAGAGCCTAAGGTTCTGACCACCCTCCAGGATGTTGTGGGGGCGAGTTCTGGGGAGCAAAAGGTGATGTCTGGAGATGATGGGTTATAGAGGGCTTGGTGAGGAATATGGGTATGTTGATGGATGTCGTTAAGGATGATGAGGTTATCCGTTTGGTTTTGTAGTACCAGCCCTCTGTCTGTGTCAGGGTTGTCGACAAACCAGGCCGACGTCTTGGCGTTGAAGTCACCACCCAGGATGATGTGTGGGGTGTTTGTGATGTGTTGTAAGTGTGGTCTGTATTCATTTGGTACTGTAGGGGATGTTTGGGGAGGGATGTATGTGTTTATGATGGTTATGTTGGATTTGTTGCCAGTGCGTATTTTAATTGATTGTATTTCTGTTGTGTTATCATTTGGGGGGAGGAGGGATTTGGTTTGTACACTGGTTACTATGCATGATATTTCATTGTGTACCAGGGTGATGAGTCCACCGCCCCCGCCGACAGCCCGGTCTTGTCTGATGGTGGTGAAATTATGAAATGTGGGTGTTTTTTGTGATGTGCGGAGTTTTGTTTCTTGTAAGATGGCAATGTGTATGTTGTGTTGTTTGATGAAGTGTGAGAGTTCGTGTTTCTTTGTGTTAATGCCATCTATGTTCAATTGGAGAATGTTAATATTATGTGCACGATGTATGTTGGGTGCTGCTGCACGAGGATGGGGTGGGGGTGAGGGAGGGGCTGGAGGTTGGGATGGGTGAGGTGGGGGTGGGGATTGGGGAGCAGGAGATGGGGGTTGGAATGGATTGGGATGGGGTATGGTGTGTTGAGTTGAGGATGTGGATAGTATGGGAAGGTTAGATGGGATAGGGAGGAGAGGTGGACGGGTTTTAGGGGGGGGGAGTGGATGATATGGGAAGGCTAGGTGGGTTGGGGAGGAGAGGTGGATGATTATTAGTTAGTACTCCTGCTTGCTGTGGTATTCAGCAAAGCACGGTATAGTACATAGTGACACCTGGCACTCCACACACTGCATGGTGGTCTTTTTGTGCTTCCTCGGCCTCACCTGGCTGTTCCAGCAGACATGGCACCGCCTTCTGCTAATGGTGACTCCATCTCGTTCCAGAGGCAGGTAACCGAGCTTGTGCACATTTAGATACTGTGCACACTGCATGTGGTCCTGAACGGGGCGCCCAGGTTGTGCCACTGCCCTCTGTGGAGCTAGAGCGGGGGCAGCACGCCCACGAACTTTGGCGGCGCGCCCCCTAGGGCGGCCAGGAGCGCGACGGCGCCCAGGCCCAGCCCGGCGGCCAGCCCGGCGGCCAGGGCGGCCAGGAGCACGACGGCCCTGGGCAAAGCGTCTGGGTTGAGGGTCGTCGATGTCCATAAAGTCGTCGTCATCGTCGTTGTCGTCAGAGCCGTCATCTTGCCCTGACGGTGGACCCAGGTAATCATGGCCAGAGTCATCTGTGAGGTGCCCTTCATCTTCAGAGCCCCCCTCATAATCTCGCGGGGAACGAATGATGCGTGGGCTGCGTGGGCGGCGTGTAGGTCGGCGAGGTGGGGAAGGAGTGGCAGGTAAGGCTCGGTCATCTTCATGCAGAGGTTCGGGGCTCCTTGGCCTACGACGAGTCATAGACAGCACTGGTTCAGTGTCTGTAGGTGCAGCTAGGGATGCGAGGTCGAACACATCATCAGGAACCTCTGTTGTAGGCTGGAGAGGTGGGGTGGACCCTGGGGAAACTTGCGGGGGCGTATGGCTGGGAGCGGCAGGGGTGGAAGCCGCGGGAGCCTCGACCAAAGAGCGCCTACTTGTAGCTCCCTTTTTAACATATTTCATCCCTTTTCCCTTTTCTCTAGTAGTATGTCTCCTCTCGGGGGAAATAGTGGGTAAATAGGCCGAAAGTGGGGGGGTCCTCAACCCTAGGGAGTGCTGGTGGTGGTGGGGAAGAATGGTGGGAGCCTGGGGCAACTTGGGTGGCGTGGGTAGATAAGGAAGACAATGGCGGGTCAACCTCAGCCTCCCGCTCAGCCTCACTATCATCACTTTCATCGTCATGGTCAAATCCCCTAAAAAATGCGTATCTTTCATTGATTTCGTCTAGATCGTCAAAATCTTCACTATAGTGAGACTCATAAGACTCGGAGCTATCACTACCCAACTCATCAACACTATTTTTGCCTTCACCACGTTCATAACTCCTCAAAGCTATCTCAATACCTCCGGGAGTCAACGCATCTTGTACGTGCCTTTGCGTTAGGGCGCGACGAACATGGGCAGGCGTCGAAGGGAGCGTAGAATCGGACACAAGGGAATAACTTTTTGGGCTAGTATCCATGTTGGCGGCAGGGTAGAGACTGTTTTGGTGGCGTACATGCTGTCTGGTGGCGTCGCCTAGCGACGCCTGGTGACCACGGAGCGAAATTTTTACGCGCGCCATTCGAAAGCACACACGCAAGCAATGGTACAGTGTTGTACCACCCGGGTTCCTCGGGCCAAAAAAAAATGGTACACACGTGTACCACCCGGGGTCGAAGGGTTTAATGAATGGAGAGTCGTATAGGCCTATTGTCTATGAATGACAGCCACAGATAGCTAAATATTGGACGAAAGGTCTTAAAATCGACTAATTAATGGGGCAAACATCTTAACATCTGAAACTAATGGGGCTAAACATGAGGGAGAAAGTGGTCCAGAAAACCGGCCCATCCCCCCTTAACCCTTTGAGTACCTTTGGGTAATCTGGTTAATATTTCTACCATTTGGGAAGAGTCAGCCAGGGAATGTGTGTGGACATTTCGGCCCATTTGCACTAGCCCCTTATATTGAGCTACAAGAGGTAATAGTCAAGCTTTCTGGACTACACACACACATACATATATAGGCCTACACACACAAACTAATACTATCAAGTGTTATAGCCTACATACCCACCCACTCCCTCCCTCCCTCCCGCCCTGCTTGATTGGTCATGATTTCTCGCCTACTTACAGCGAACAGACTATAGTCTATATATAATAATTAGTATGCCCTAATTCCCCTTCAAGCTACATATGTACATTATAGGTAGGTAAATATCCCGATTGTAATAATAATAATAATAAGCATGTTACATTTTCTCATAAGCGCCAATTTTTCCGAAGAATTCACTAGCGCTCGGAAAGAGAAAGAAAAAAGAACAAAATCAAATGCATCAAAAGAAGGCTTATATACAACACACATTTAACAATCACTAGCAGTGGAAAAATAGCCTAAACTCTATAGCCATCTGTCATGACACCTCTCTCAAGATCATAGCTTCTCTCAAAGAGAAAAGTCTTAAGTTGTCTCTTGAAGCATTCAACAGAACTCGGTTGTCTCATGGACAGCGGCAACCTGTTATACAACCTCGGAGCCATGTAGGAGAATGACCTCTCAAAGAAAGAAGACTGCTGGAAAGCCCTTGGTTCATCAAGACGAAAAGGGTCATTGTCATGACGCACAACTACACCATGGTGTGCCGGTGGGCGCCTGAGCAGCTCCGCAAGGTACCTAGGCTCACCAAATTTGAGAACCTTAAAAGTCACCAAACACAACTTAAATTCTATTCTTGCTCTTACTGGCAGCCAGTGCAGTTCTATGTGAAGAGATGTAGTAGGAGTTCTAGGTGGAACACCAAAAATTAGTCTTACGGCCCTGTTAAGACAGACTGAACTTTCTTTAAAATATAATTTGGAAGACCCACCAACAGGGCATTGCAATAATCAACACGAGAGAAGACCAATGAGTGAACCAACGTCAGGAGGCAACGTCTGGTTATAAACGGCTTCACCAAATAGAGATTTCTGATGTGCAAGTAACAACTTTTAACTATCTGGTTTACATGCTCTTTGAAATCTAATCGGGAGTTCACATATACACCCAGATTTCGAACAGAGTTGGCCGGTCTCAGCTGAGATCCACCCACATTGATGGAGAGGGCACCTACTATATCATCAGCTCTTCTATTCCCTCTTCTATTTCTGTAGGCTATAGCTATCGCTCGCCATGAATTAAGACAACAGATTGGGGTGAAACGTCATATAATTACCAGACTAATGGAGTCAAACATCTAAAATGTCCAAACTAAGGAGTGAAAGAGGTTTAAAAAGACACAACCACGCATAAAATTGTCTAATGATAGTCGTCATGCTCTCTCTCTCTCTCTATTTAACCACGATAGCCTATTATGTCATAAGGACATAAAACAGGCTTGGGTGTGAGAGGGATCTGCCTTGCGTGGGCCAATCGGCCGTCTGCAGACTCCCATTTTCTTATGTTCATATGTTCTTAAAGCCAATTGGCCCACACTAGGCAGATCCTTTTCATACCCAACAGACTCCCATTTTCTTATGTTAAGTTCTTAAAGCCGATTCACCCACACTAGGCAGATCCCTTTCATACCCCAACAGACTCCCATTTTCTTATGTTATGTTCTTAAAGCCGATTGGCCCACACTAGGCAGATCCCTTTCATACCCAACCTGTCTCACACGGTACAGATCCTTCTAAAGCACTATCACCAAACCAGGACTTTGTAGCAGAACCCCAAATAAATGAAAGTGGAAGAAAAGGGTAGCAAATAGACTTAAGGGGAGACTGACCGTTTGTTTGGTCTATTAACCCTTCGACCCCGGGTGGTACACGTGTGTACCATTTTTTTTTGGCCCGAGGAACCCGGGTGGTACAACACTGTACCATTGCTTGCGTGTGTGCTTTCGAATGGCGCGCGTAAAAATTTCGCTCCGTGGTCACCAGGCATCGCTAGGCGACGCCACCAGACAGCATGTACGCCACCAAAACAGTCTCTACCCTGCCGCCAACATGGATACTAGCCCAAAAAGTTATTCCCTTGTGTCCGATTCTACGCTCCCTTCGACGCCTGCCCATGTTCGTCGCGCCCTAACGCAAAGGCACGTACAAGATGCGTTGACTCCCGGAGGTATTGAGATAGCTTTGAGGAGTTATGAACGTGGTGAAGGCCAAAATAGTGTTGATGAGTTGGGTAGTGATAGCTCCGAGTCTTATCAGTCTCACTATAGTGAAGATTTTGACGATCTAGACGAAATCCATGAAAGATACGCCTTTTTTAGTGGATTTGACCATGACGATGAAAGTGATGATAGTGAGGCTGAGCGGGAGGCTGAGGTTGACCCGCCATTGTCTTCCTTATCTACCCACGCCACCCAAGTTGCCCCAGGCTCCCGCCATTCTTCCCCACCACCACCAGCACTCCCTAGGGTTGAGGACCCCCCACTTTCGGCCTATTTACCCACTCCTTCCCCACCTCGCCGACCTACACGCCGCCCACGCATCATTCGTTCCCCGCGAGATTATGAGGGGGGCTCTGAAGAAGAAGGGCACCTCACAGATGACTCTGGCCATGATTACCTGGGTCCACCGTCAGGGCAAGATGACGGCTCTGACGACAACGACGATGACGACGACTTTATGGACATCGACGACCCTCAACCCAGACGCTTTGCCCAGGGCCGTCGTGCTCCTGGCCGCCCTGGCCGCCGGGCTGGCCGCCGGGCTGGGCCTGGGCGCCGTCGCGCTCCTGGCCGCCCTAGGGTGCGCGCCGCCAAAGTTCGTGGGCGTGCTGCCCCCGCTCTAGCTCCACAGAGGGCAGTGGCACAACCTGGGCGCCCCGTTCAGGACCGCCTGCAGTGTGCACAGTATCTAAATGTGCACAAGCTCGGTTACCTGCCTCTGGAACGAGATGGAGTCACCATTAGCAGAAGGCGGTGCCATGTCTGCTGGAACAGCCAGGTGAGGCCGAGGAAGCACAAAAAGACCACCATGCAGTGTGTGGAGTGCCAGGTGTCACTATGTACTATACCGTGCTTTGCTGAATACCACAGCAAGCAGGAGTACTAACTAATAATCATAGTGAAAGTACCAAAGACTGACAATATGTATGTATATAGGCAACAAGTGGAAATAAAACAATGTACAGGTGTATTGTGATAAAAAAATCATGTATTATGAAAACATATATAAATAAGTGAAAAAAAACACAATAAATTGTATATAAAACATTTACAAAGCATATAACTAAGTGAAAGTGACACATGACATAATATTAGATGGCCAAAGTATAATAAACACCTGTGATAACGAATAATCAGTGCCTAATATAACAATAACCTACCTCAATTACTCATAAAAACTACGGTATCGAGTGAAAATGTGAAATATTTGTTACAATCATAGCCTAATAAACATATTTTATATAATTGGACTCCAAATAACTATTATAACATCACTATCAATACATAAAATCGCCTCCGGGAGGTAAAAGGTTTTGCGCGACGAGTGGCTAAGAAAACAGTAGGTTAGCCGAGCCGGGGCCTGGGCAAAGGTGACGCATCCGAACGCGGGATGATTTTCACGCATAAAAATCACTCCACTTCCCGCGCTCACCATTATGCAATCACTTGGGCTAGAGACCTCTACTCAACGGCATTCTACACATGAAGGTTTGTGCTACATTTTTCTGTTTTTTTTATAACTTTGTGTAATGTATTTCAGGAGTAACATGTGAATCAACAGGGACCAAAATTCCTGAAAACCCCCGGACACAAAGTACAGTCACGATATTCCCTAGCCGGGGTCGGAGGGTTAATTAATGTATTCATGTTTTTAGTTTCCTCCCTAGACCTCCATCAAGCTTAGAAAAACACCCCCTAGACCCCCTTTCAAGATGAATTTGTACATTTTTCGGTAGAAAAATATCCCGGCCGAAGGCCGGTCCCTCTTAAAATTGCAAGCTCGCTATCGCTCGCCAGGAAATAATCGACACCTATATGGTACGAAAGGTCTTAAAATTGACAACGAAATGGTGAGAAAGGTGTTAAAATTGCCAAACTAATGGGGCGAACATCTTATGATCTCAAAACTAGTGGGGCTAAACATTAGGGAGAAGGGAGTCCAGAAAAACAGTCTGCCTCCCCTTACACGAAGAGAGAGAGAGAGAGAGAGAGAGAGAGAGAGAGAGAGAGAGAGAGAGAGAGAGAGAGAGAGAGAGAGCGAGAGCGAGAGAGAGAGAGACAGAGAAAGTTAGTTAGTTTAGAATATACACATAGCGGTAGGAAGGATTTGTGGTAGTTAAAAGGGTGGGTAATTGAGATAGTTTGAAACCTTATCATTGCTAGAGAGGTCCTTCCTAATCTGAATAAAATCGTCTATAGTGAGAAAAATCGGCCATATATTTCATTTGAAAATAAGAAAATGGGAGTCTGCAGAAAGCCGATTGGCCCAAACAAGGCAGATCCCTCTATTATAGTGTCATATTATCCAAACACCGGAGTGCTATTTTATTTTGGATCTTGTAGAAAGGGTTGGGTGTGAGAGGGATCTGCCTTGTGTGGGCCAATCAATCGGCTTTCTACAGACTCGCATGTTCTTATGTTCCTAGAATATGATGGAAAGGACGCCCCTGGTATTGTAGATAGATAGATAGATAGATAGATTAGATAGATAGATAGATTAGATAGATAGATAGATTAGATAGATAGATAGATTAGATAGATAGAGACATATAGATAGATAGATAGATTAGATAGGAAGTAACATAAGAAAATGGGAGTCTGCAGAAAGCCGATTGGCCCACACAAGGCAGATCCCTCACATTTAGAGGTTTTTAGTTTGCTCCCTAGACCTCCATCAAGCTTTAAAAAAGTGGCCCCCAGAAAACCCTTTTCGATATAAATGTGTACATTTTTCGATAAGAAAATATCCCAGCCGAAGGCTGATTCCTCCTAAATTCCAGGCTAGCTATCGCTCTGCAGGAAAATATAGACACCTAAATGGCATGAGAAGTGTCTAATTTACAGAAATGGAGCGAAATGTTGTAAAATCGCCAAATTAATGGGGCAAACGTCTTCAAATCTCAAAGCATGTGGGAGAAGGGGGTCCAGAAAAAAAAACTCTTAAGTGAAAATCTCCCCTTAACTATAGTGTGTTCATTTTCAGATTACGGTAATTTTGTCGTGTCTTCATCTTGATTATGCTACTTGGCTACTGCGAAAATGTTGTACCTAAATATGAGCGATTTTTGCATGTATTCATTATTTTTCTAGTTTCCTCCCTCGACCTTCATCATTTTTGCATGTATTCATTATTTTTCTAGTTTCCTCCCTAGACCTCCATCATTTTTGCATGTATTCATTATTTTTCTAGTTTCCTCCCTAGACCTTCATCAAATTTAAAAAAAACATCCATTAGATCTAACTCCCTACACACTATAGTCTATTCGCTGTAAGTAGGCGATAAATCATGACCTCTAACCTCTTACCCATAGCTTACTCTGACTGTTCCTTTTACTTATATATCTTCTAGATCTCAAGTGACGGCGTCTTTTCCGTGGATTGACCTCCCTACTGCCAACCGAAGTTGGCAGATTTTTTTTTTTTTTTTTTTTTTTTTCTATATTCCAACTAGGCTTACTCCCTCTCGGGCATAGGCTGATAGCCTTTACACTCTACCGCTGAACACGGCGAGGCCTGTGAGGTCTTGTTCCAGTCTAGGGAGTGAGACATGCGAAGCACCTATTCACAGCTCGAACCCAACTCCATCTCTGAAGCTGCCTCGCCTCTGCACTTCACAGTCTCACTCCCCAGGCTCGGACCCTCACTCTCAGAACGCCACCTATTGAGCAATTAACTCACTAGGCATTGCCCCCCTGTAGCATATTTTGAATATGGGAATATTCATACAGTGCTATTTAATCAGGGAACAATGAGGGTATTTTGTTTTGGCATTTCGGTGTGCTGTGGTGATGCACTGAAACTAGGTACAGCACAAATTCCATCCCAATAATATCTTCCCATTGACATATTGGGATTCGAACCCGGGTCCATTGGATTACCAGTCCAGTGGCAAGACCACTCTGCCACACCTCCCCTAAATTGGGAGCCAAAGCGTCAAATTTTTCCCTTGCCCCTCAACTTTCCCTTCATAATTGCTGAGGGGCACAGGGCCTTGGGTGGGGTTTTGGTTTCCCGGGCATTTCCGCACCCTCCTCAGCTCCCTGCCTTGGAGTGGCTTCGGTCACCCGGGCTTTGTTAGTGGTAAGCAGGAAGGGTTTTGTGGGGGTGCTCGTTTATGGCCTTGGCCTTGCTCGAGACCTTGGGGCTGTTCGGCCAGACAGCCTGGGGAACAACAACAACAACAACAATAGATAGACCAAACAACAAACAGTACCCTCTTAAGGGGAGGTATTTAGTTGATTCCCTAGACTTCCATCAAGCTTAAAATTACTCCCCCTAGACCCCCTTTCAAGATAAATGTTTACATTTTTCGGTAGAACAATTTCCCGGCTAAAAGCCGGTTACTCTTATATTACAGGCTCGCTATCGCTCGCCAGGATAAAATCGACACCTACATGGCACGAAAGGTCTTAAAATTGACAGAAATGGGTCGAAAGTTCTTAAAATCGTCAAAATAATGGGGCGAACGTCTTAAAATTAGAAAAACAATGAGGCTAAACATGAGGGAGAAAGGAGTCAAGAAAAAAATCCTTCAAGTGGAAATCTCCCCTTCATCACGAGTAACCCAAATATCATCCCATCCCGAATCAAAGCTATTATACCTTACTTAACCCTTTCTGTACCGGTGACAAACTAAAGGTTTATAAATACCCCTGGAATTGCTCGGGGCCTTGGGGCTGTTCAGCCAGGCAGCTTGGGGAACAACAACAACATAGAGATAATGTGTGGCCTTTTAACTGGTAGACATGCTTCCTAAGCTGAATGGAAGCGTCTAATAGTTGCCAATATATACCGTAATGAAAATGATGTCACCGGTACAGAAAGGGTTAACCCTCTCCGACATATGACGCAATTTTGAGCCTATTGGGGATACTTTAAAGCCTTTGTAACCCGAACGCCTCCACAGAACCCTCCCTGCCGACCACAATAAAACCTGGGTGACCGAAGCCACTCCATGGCGGGGAGCTGAGGAGGGTGCGGAAACGCCCGGGAAACCAAAGCCCCACCCAGGGCCCTGTGCCCCTCAGCAATTATGAAGAGAAAGTTGAGGGGCAAGGGAAAAATGTGATGCTTTGGCTTCCAATCTTGGTAGATTGGGAGGTCAATCCACGGAAGAGACGCCGTCACTTGAGATCTAGAAAATATATAAGTTAAAGGAACAGTCAGAGTAAGCTATGGGTATGGCAGAGATTGCTCAGCCCTCACTCTGATAGACCAGGGCCGGTATTTATAAAATAATTTAAAAATTTCCCTAAAAGTAATTTTAACTAAAAGAAAATCATTAAAAGTTATTCATAAAACATTTAAAAGCAGCTTTTAGTGGAAGCGTTAAGAAGGCTGCCACAACCGCTAGTTCGCTACATCTAGCAAGATTACAATAGATGAATAACGTTTAACCTCTGAAGTGCGCATGGGGGTAATTGGAAACGTCCCCCTGTGCTGACGTATTTAACCCTTCCTACCCGGGCTGCCTTAGGTAAGGACAGCACGAAAGAAGGGCCGCTACCCGGTATGCCTTATCTAAGGCATGAGCTTAATAGCCTAATTAAGCTTGGTCCGAACGCCGTACGTACGACCTATGTCAACAAACCCAAGCGTTCGTCACCGCACCTCCGAAAACAAGAAGGAGAAGACTCCTCAATGTTATTGTTCTGACGTCATGACGAAATTAGTGTCTAAAATGCCCCCATATTGGCAACATCTCTGCAATATTGGCTCCACTGAAATCGTCATCACAACTGAACCAGTTGACTTACAGAGCTCTACTAAATGCCAAAATACAGATTGAAAACCGCACTACGATTATAGATGAGTGGGAAAGTTCTAGCAGTGAAAATAAACATAAATACGGTAGCCTAGGCCTAGACGTTTTTCGGCCATATCGCCCGGGTAGGGGCGACCGTCATTAGCTAAGACAGCCCGGGGAGGAAGGGTTAAGGTGTTTCCGTCACTAAAATATTCATTGTGCCATTAATAGCATTAATACTTATCCATATGTGCCTATTATGGGTTGATTATAAAGGTATTAACCTGAAACAACAATAAAACGAGTGAAAACAGCGTTTGGATGGTCAAAATATAGCCCGCGAGTTGTATAATGTATGGGTGAGGCAAGCTGCTTTCCCGCCAATTTCCCCCAAGGCCACTGAGACACAGTCGATCGATACTCTCTCTCTCTCTCTTGCACTCGCTTGCCATCAGTGATGACAACACCCTGCTTGCAACTCGCTAATGTTAGCACGAAAATATACCTCAGAATAAGGGAATAACAGGGAAAATAGGTGATAACTGAAGGAGAGGAGGAAAGTGGGGAAGGAGGGGAGGTAGAGGACTGAGATTTTGCATGGCCCAGGGGCCAAAAAAAAATAAAAAAATAAAAATAAAAAAATATTTGTTTTTCGATGTCAAAAGTTGATTTTTTTTTTCACTCACTCATAAGAGTCTCCCCGCAGTCCGCCGGGGGAACTCTTAACCTCTGAAGTGCGCACGGGGGTAAATGAAAACGTCCCCCTGTGCTGACGTATTTGAGGTTTTTCGTCACTAAAATATTCATTGTACCATTAATAGCATTAATAATTATCCATATGCGCCTATTATGGGTTGATTATAAAGGTATTAACCTGAAACAACAATAAAACGAGTGAAAACAGCGTTTGGATGGTCAAAATCGGAGATATAGCCCGCGAGTTGTATAATCTATGGGTGAGGCAAACTCCTTTCCCGCCAATTTCCCCCAAGGCCACTGAGACACAGTCGATCGATACTCTCTCTCTCTCTCTTGCACTCGATGGCCATCAGTGATGACAACACCCTGCTTGCAACTCGCTAATGTTAGCACGAAAATATACCTCAGAATAAGGGAATAATAGGGAAAATAGGTGATAACTGAGGAATAGGAGGAAAGTGGGGAAGGAGGGGAGGTAGAGGACTGAGATTTTGCATGGCCCAGGGGCCAAAAAAAAAAAAAATAAAAAAAAAAAAAAAAATAAAAAAAAAAATTTTTTTCGATGTAAAAAGTTGATTTTTAGTTTTACTTACTCCAGAGAGTCTTCCCGCAGTCCGCCGGCCGAACTCTAAAGAGTCTTCCCGCAGTTCCCAGGTTAAGAGTCTCCCCCGCAGTCCGCCGGGGGAACTCTTAAGAGTCTCCCCGCAGTTCCCGGGTTAATAGGTAAGTATAGGCTTCTAATTGCATATACTAATTACTATAAAACATTAGGGTAATTATGCAATATTTTGTTATTGTGAAATCTATTATATATTGCTAAATTGAAAGGGTAATATATTTACCATACGAAAACAATTGCATACTCCGGTGTGGCAGCATCTGAGATAGCTGCCAAATTCGCGAGTTTTCACAATTCGTAAAGTGGGGTAATTTCGGAAATTTTTCGAGTTTGTTTTTTACAATTTCTCATGACTGTAAACACATTGTAGAGATTTAACTAGGTCAAGTGATGTGTAGTGATAATGCGCCGTGCGCCGTAATACAGAAAGCCTCTTAAAATTATCCCCCATAATATCCTTATCCTATCCGAAATCACCCCAGTTTACGGTAATTTGCGAAAAAATAGGGTGCAAATAGGCTACTTGTTCTCGGATGTTATGAAATAGGCCTATCTTGTGACAATCCAATATTATATCTTAGTCCTTCTACACTCCTTTAATTTGGTCTATTTGTTAGTGTTCTTCCAACAAGTACAGTATAGGCATTTGTCAACGAGGACGCTGGAACTGTCGAGGTTGTGGGCGGAGGACGAGGAGGATTTACCCATCTAAAAATAGAGAGACCGACCGCGGCAAAAAAATGTAGTCGGACATATTATATACATTATGAATCAAAATGTTTAAAGTAACATAAGGTGGTAGTTACTTTCTAATATAGCTTATTCGTTGGACAACACACAGTGGATCACCTTTGAGTAGTATGATGTGCAGGGTGGTACAGTATATGGAATTTATGGATAGAATCAAGAGTTACCTAACATACTGCACTTGATAATATATCTAACCTACAATCATACCACCATGAGTTACTCATTCAGTTACATTTTGACCGTTGCCAAATAACGTAGGGTACTAGGCTTACACACTTTCATCTCTGGGTTAAGAGCTTGGTTCTTCTGTCTCCTTCATGGTTTAAATGGTGTACTTCGATTAACTCGCTATAGGCCTATTAATCCAATTAATCTTTCTAACATGAACATTCCTTGGCAGGGGGTGGCGGATTTGTTATTCAATCATCTTCATCGTCCTCTAAAAGTAACTTTTAAGCGCTAACAGTCCCAAGGGGAGCTTTTAGTTTTCGCTGGGTTTAAAAGCTACTTTTAGCCGCTAAAAGTTTTTTTGCCCAACTTTTAAGTTTTAAAAGTTGGCGCCATCTTTAAAAGCTACTTTTAGGCCTAAAAGTGCTTTATAAATACCGGCCCAGGCCATCACCACATGACTAGAACCCAATCCTCTCAGCATCAGCTAGGAAAGGCCCTAGAAAGCCACCTTTGGCGGGGGGTTGGGGTTGGTGGTGTAATGGTTTAGGTGCTTATGTTCTGGGTGTGGTGTCCCGAGTTGGAATCCCGGGAGGACCATATGCTTTCATTACTGTGTTGGTGGTGTATTGGTTTAGGTGCTTATGTTCTGGGTGTGGTGTCCCGAGTTCCTCATACTAATTTGCGACATAGATACCAACACCAGACACAGTACGGTGTCGTCTTTTGCTGATGACACAAAATTAAGCAAGATAGTAAACACACAAGAGGACACGGGCCGACTGCAGGAAGACATAAATGTAGTGTTCCAGTGGACCAGGGAAAACAACACGCAATTCAATGAGGAAAAATTCCAATTAATACGGTACGGAGATAATAATGGTGTTAAAGAAATTACAAATTACTTAACAGAATCTAACCACATAATAGAACGGAAAGACAGTGTGAAAGACCTTGGGGTATTAATGTCTGAAAATATGAGTTTCAAAGTACATAACCAGGTCAAAGTGGCGGCTGCAAAACGTCTAACGGGTTGGATTCTGCATACTTTTAAAACACGCGGTGAATTGCCTATGATAACGCTCTTCAAATCTCTAGTGCTACCGCGGCTTGAATACTGTAGCGTATTAACATCCCCATACAAAGCAGGTGAAATAAATGACGTAGAGAGTGTACAAAGAAATTTCACTTCGCATATAAGTTCGATAAAACATCTACACTATTGGGAGCGTTTAAGAGCACTGAATCTGTACTCACTGGAACGTAGAAGAGAACGTTACCTAATAATATATACGTGGAAAATCGCAGAGGGTTTAGTACCAAACCTACATACTCCGATAGTCATGAAATTTAGTGATAGGAGAGGCTGGGAATGCGAAATCCCCCGGATGAATAACAGGGGTGCTATGGGCTCTCTGCGAGAGGGCTGGTTATCACACAGAGGCCCACGGCGAGTAAGAGACATGAGGGACATCTCGTTAGACAACTTCAAGAGAGCCCTAGATGTCGAACTGCAAAAAGTGCCAGACGAGCCCATCCTCGCAAGGGAGCGAGCTGTCGCTTCAAACAGTCTACTGCACCAAATCACCACCCATAACGAGGGGCGTCGCGCTCCTTGGTGCCGCTAGAAGAGTGGCGAACACATCAAAAGACATCAAAAGACAAGACATACTCTATTAATTCAGTTAGCTACCATGTATCCTTCTCAAGCTTCATAAAATCGCTTTAATGTAGCTAGATTAAAATTCAAAATACGTCGCCGGTACAGAAGGGGTTAATATTATAGTTAGCTTACACGATACCCTGTTCCAAATAAGTAGGCCAAACCATTTTAATATCAACCTCTATAACTCGCAAACTACTAAAGTAACCGAGGACAAAATCGACACATAAATGACACGAACAGTCTTAATATTGACAAAGAAAAGGAGTTAATTAAAGTCGCCAAACTAATGGGTCGAACGTCTTCAAATCTGAAAACTAATGGGTCGAACGTCTTCATCATCATCATCATCATCTCCGACGCCTTGCTTCCCCCTGGGAAGTGGGCCATGACAGAAACGTCTCCAAGCTACTTTGTCAAGACATGCCTCCTTTGCCCGTGCCACAATGCCCCTTCCACTACGTGGAAGTTTTTCTTCAATATATTTTTCCACTTTCTTTTCCCATACCATACACTACTAGCGGTTCCACTCACCTGACTCCCATATATCTTTCTTGGCATTCTGTCTTCATCCATTCTCTGAACATGACCATACCACCTCAAAGTACTTCTCTTTATCCACTCAACCACACCACAATCAATGCCCAAAGCCTGCTCTTCCATTCCAAAGGACTCGTACACTTCCTTATTACTTGGCCCATCTAGCCTATTCATGCCAGCTGCCATTCTGAAAAAGCTCATCTCCACAGCTCTTAGTTTGAAGAGGTCCTCGTCACTTGCCGTCCATGTCTCGCTTCCATACGAGAGTGTTGGGAGCAGCACACTGTTTCTCAGTGACTTTTTGACTTCCTGGCTAACCATTCTTCCTTTGAGAATACTATCAAGTTCTCCAATCACTTTTCTCCCTTGCATTTTTCTCTCTTTTATCTCACTCTCCATTTTACCATATTTGCATAGTACAGCTCCCAAATACTTGAAACTTTCAACCTCTTCTAGTACTTCATTTTTCAATTTTATTTTACAACTTTTCTTGTGTTCTTTCTTGATTCTATATTTGTCCTTAAAATCTATAGTTTCATGCATTCTTCTCTCAAACACCATTACCTTACATTTCCCTACATTGACCTTTAACTTTCTCTTTTCACATACCCTCAAAGTCAGTGACCACTCTCTGAAGTTCTTCAGCATTTTCCGCCAACAGGACTGCATCGTCCGCATATAGGCATGTTAAAATCTTCCATGTTCTTCCCTCTGATTCCAGTCTAGCTCCCACACCCATTGATACAGCCCTACATTCCCTAATCACTCCATCCATGTATATATTGAACAACCAAGCTGACATGACGCATCCCTGTCTTACACCTACATTGACCTCAAAACTTTCACTTAACTTATCCCCTACCTTCACATTTGCCATTGCATTCCTATAAAAAGATTTTACTGCCATTAGCAACTTTCCTCCCACACCATATACTGTTGACACATCCCACAGGCCCCTCCCAGTCTACTTTGTCGTAGGCTTTTTCCAAATCCATGAATGCTGCATAGAGTTTTCTGTTTTTGGCCAGATACTTCTCTACCAACAATCCGCATTGAGGCTATCTGGTCAACGCAGCCCCTGCCCTTTCTGAAACCTCCCTGTTTCTCGCCTATTTTGTCATCCGTTATCTTCTGTAGCCTCTGTGTTACTACTCTTGCGTGTACCTTTCCAGGTATGTAAGCAAGCTAATTCCCCTATAATTCTTACACTCTTCTTTACTATCCTTCCCTTTGTACAAGGGTACTATCACTGCTTTCCTCCAGTCCTCTGGTACACTTTCGTTTTCCCATGCTAATTTACATAACCTATGCATTATGTCAACAGCTTCTTCTCCTCCATATCTCAGCATTTCACCTGGGATGTTATCTACTCCAGCAGCTTTGCCCATTTTAAGTCTATTGATTACTTCTTTTACTTCTTCTCTGCTTATCTGGCTTTCAACTACCCTGTTTATTCTACCTCTCTCCATTCCTATGGATGAAATCTTTGCCTTCCCCCTACTCTTTACAGCTAAGCTACTAAAATGATCTTTCCATACTTTCACCACACCATCACCCTCTACCACTTCCCCATTCATGTCCCTCATCCTACCACCTGAGACACTCTCAGTCTTCTTCCCTCTGGCTTCTTTCACAGCTCTGTAGTATGCTTTCCTGTCATTCAGAAACTGTTCACTAATCTTTCTCCCATATGCCTCATCTGTCTTCCTTTTAGCGGCTTGTATCGCCCTCTTCACTCTTTGTTTCAAATGTTTATATTCTTCTTTCCTCGCATCTCTAGTTTCTCTAGGTATATTCTTTTGAAGCATACTCTTTCTGAACTTTCTTCTTTTTCACTATTTCTTCTATCTCTTTACTAAACCATGCGTTACCTTTCTTCTTCCACATTTTAAAGGTTTTCTTCCCACATACTTTCTCAGCTGCTTTAATCATGGAGTCTCTTGTACCTTTCCATACTTCGTCTACAGTATTTCCCAGATCTATCATAACATCCATGTCCTTTATAGTCTCTTTCAGGATGTCCTTGTATTTTGTTGCATTACATTATTCATTTAATTTTCTCACATTTATTCTCTCTACTGTCAGTTTTCTCTCTTTCCTCTCATATTTCCACTCTTTCCTTATCCTCACTTTTGTCAGCACTGTATAGTGGTCTGATCCCGTCAGCATACCTCTTACAGCTTTTGAATCTAAAATTCTTCCTTTTAGTCCGGAGTCCATCATGGCGTAGTCAATTAGAGATTTCTGTTCCTGCTCACCTTCACCTCTGTGCCATGTATATCTATGAATGTGACGATGTTCAAAAAATGTGTTAGCCAGAAACATCTCTCTCTCCGCACATACTTCTAAAAGGAAGTCACCATTCATATTCCTACCCTCCACACCCCATTTACCTACTATACCTTCTATCTCCTCGTTTCCAACTCTACCATTCATGTCGCCTACTAATATTACTTGTGTACACTCTTGCCTTTCTCTTATACATTTATTGACTTTATTCAAAAATTTTCTATTTTCTTCCGCACCTTTCCCAGTTTCTTGGTTGACTGGTGCATAGACACACATAAAAGTATACCTATCTATCCCAATCTTGCACTCACACCATACAATTCTTGAGTCCACGCATCCATAGTTTTTCACACACTTCCTCAACCTTTTTGACAAAATTACTGCTACCCCTTCCTTTTTCTTACGTTTATATCCTGCATCCAATCCAGACCAGACAACCATCCTTCCCCACTCCACAAATCATGCTCACTCTCACCATCCCACACTCCAGAACCCAACAGGTGCGTCTCACCTACCTACCACACACATCCACACATCCATCTTTAAGCTCTCGCATCAGACACTCTCTCTTGCTAAAATCATTTATGCCATTGGCATTGAAGGCACAGACACGGAGCACGCTTTCCTTCACCCGAACGACGTTTCCACCACTTTTCTGCTTTGTTCCTCCACCCCCGAGGGGGTCCTGGCCGGCAGCATACCGAGCACAGTTGCTTCCCAGGAGGACTTGGGGCCTGGACATAATGCCTCCAAACAGGGCGCCGGATTGTCAAAAGTATACTAAATAAAAATAAAAAACCGATACTAACATCAGTAAAAAAACATACAACACAGTAAAAACGAAAACACAAGTTTAACAAGATAGGGCGAACAAAAATATACAGGGGACAACAGAAATATAAAGTTACAAGGGGGATAATTTTAATAGTGGAAATTAAAAGAGGATTTAAAATTAAAAACAAAGTGTGCTGCTGAAGAATAGCACACCCGCCCTTCCCGTCTTCAAATCTGGAAACTAATGGGGCTAAACATGAGGAAGAAGGTGGTGTCACACGAGTACCTTTTCCGTCAATTTTTATGGGCAATTATAGTCTCGCAGCTTTACAATTTAAGGGACCCCACCTCGATTTTTTTTTGCTGTTCCTCTCCCTCTCTCTTTGGCTTGTATCCATTCGGCCTCATTCAGTCTACTGTTTTAAGATGTTTACCCCCATCCAGGTGTCAATATTTTCCTGGGGAGCTACACGGCATATACACTGTTATACAGTATATGTTTTTGTTTTGACAGCAAGCTAAATTTGTAAATTTGTCGATAGAAAAATGTCTCCGGCGGAGCCGGATTCCTGATGAGAGTATTATAACGTAGAATGACAAAAATGATCCATAATATTAGAAGTCTTCCGTATGAAGAAAGGTTGAAGAAATTAGGCTTACATTCGTTAGAGAGACGCAGAGTTAGAGGGGACATGATAGAGGTGTTAAAGTGGGATTAATAAAGGGGACATGAAAAATGTACTAAAGCTCAGTGATAGCGAAAGAACTCTTACAAATTAGATCAATTTTGTTTCAAGAAAGATATAGGCAAATATTGGTTTGGTAACAGAGTTGAGGATAGGTGTAATAGGCTGCTAAGTGATATAGTGGGATCAAGAACGATAGGGAGCTTTAAGATAAAATTAGATAGGCATATGGACGAGATGGGTTGGGTGTGAGGGGGATCTGTCAGGTGGATAGAAGCCAGGGAAAGAGAAAAGGAGAGAAAGATAAACAAAAGAGCCGGTGACCCCCCTAAGAATATAAGAAAATGTGAGTCTGCAGAAAGCCGATTGGCCCACACAAGGCAGATCCCTCTCACACCCAACCCTAATTATAGTAGGCCCAACTCACTAACACCAAACTACTTAGACGAGGGTTATGGATGGGTAAAAGAATTGGAGGAGGTGAGAAGGTTAGGAAAATATAAGAAGGGCGAGATGAGACCACTAAGAGTGGAACTAAAGTTTAGATCAACAGCAGAAGCAGTAGCCAATGTGAGCTGGAAATTAAATTCGACAGAGCTGAATCATATAAGGGTAAAAAAGGACGTAAGTGTAGAAGAACGAGAACAGTTAAGGGAACTCCAAGCTAAGGCTGATGAAGAGAATGGAAAGTTGTCTGAAGAGCAAAAGAAGATTTTTTTTTGGAGAATAAGGGAAGGGCAAGTAAGGAAGTGGTACATCAGGAGCCACCAAGAACCGAAAGTAAGAGGAGTGATAGGGAAAGAGACAGAGAGACAAGTACGAAGTCAAAGCAAGGAGACGGAGCGAGAGATAATGCAGGGAGCAGGGGACCGGAGAGAGAGTCAGGATGTGGTGGAGGTGGAACAGAGGGAGAGAGAGGGGGAGGGAGGAGAATAGAATTAGCAGGGGAGGTGGAACTGGGTCAGGGAAGGGATGGAGGAGGAGGTGAACCTGGTAGGAGGCAGAGAGGGAAGAGAAACAAGGAGGGTGGATTCAAATATACTGTGCTACTACACTAATATAGATGGAATAAACAGTAAAAAGGTAGAGTTAGATAATATATTAAGAAAAGATCAACCACAGATAGTCTGTTTGACGGAGACAAAGCTGAACCAGGACTTTGACAGCAACATAGTGTTTCGTGAAGGATATAATATATGGAGATATGATAGGAAGGGTAAAAGGGGAGGTGGAGTGGCAGTATTAGTTAAGAACCCTATGACAGCAAAGCACGTGGAGTTAAATAATGACAAGGCAGAAATAATGGCAGTTGAACTCAATGATATAGAAGGAAAACAGCTAGACATAGCAGTAGCTTACATGCCACCAAAGACCAGAGCATGGAGGGAGTTAAAGTGATCACCTATTACTGAAATGGAAGTTGACCTCGAGTAATGCCAATAGATTAGACAATAGCTACATAAATGAATTATAGTAAAGCTGATTATGTATCCTTGAAAAGATATTTAGAGGGAGTAGATTGGGATCTTATTTTTAAGGAACAGGACGTACAAGGTAAATATAGTAGATTACTCAAAATTTATAGAGTAGGAACCAATCTGTTTGTCCCAAGATATAAAACTGGAAATTTTACTAAG
The DNA here is from genome assembly GCA_037953745.1 of Lithodes maja. NCBI lineage: Eukaryota > Metazoa > Arthropoda > Malacostraca > Decapoda > Lithodidae > Lithodes > Lithodes maja. Next base: position 269,996 of record JBAKBP010000186.1, on the reverse strand, counting down.
CAGAAAGATATGTTTAATTTGAAATGCAAAAGAGCTTTGGGTAAGCGTGATGCAGCTTGGGCTAGATTAAGAAGAAGGAACACTGAGAGTAATCGGAATAAATATAAACAGGAGAGGAATAGATATGTTAACATAAATAGGCAAGTTAAAATGAACTATGAGAAGAACATATTAAATAAATGTGAAAGTGACCCTAGATTATTTTATAAATATATAAACAGTAAGTTGAAGGTAAAGAAACAAATTACTAAATTAAGAGTTGATGCTAGGACGTATGAAAATGTATCGGACATGTGTGAGGTAATGAATAACAAATTGGAGTCAGTTTTTACTAGAGAGGAAGGTTTTGACGAACCACAGGCGGGAGTACTGGAGAGTGGTCTTAGTAAGATTAAAATAACTAGAGATGAGCTGTTATCTGCGATGAGAGGACTTGAAGTAAGGAAAGCTATGGGACCAGATGAAGTGTCTGCCTGGGTTTTAAAGGAGTGTGCAGAGCAATTAGTGGAGCCAGTGAGGGACATAATTCAAGCTTCCTTAGATAAAGGACAGGTTCCTGTTGAATGGAAAAGAGCTAATATCATCCCGATATACAAGAATGGAAACCCTGAGGACCCTCTAAACTATAGACCAGTTTCACTTACTAGTATTGTATGCAAGATTTGTGAAAAGCTAATTAGGAAGAGATGGATGAAAATGTTGGAGAGAAAGAAGATAATAACCCCAAAGCAATTTGGATTCAGAGAAGGGACATCTTGTGTTACCAGTTTGCTATGTTATTACAGTAGGGTGATAGATGTACTCCAAGAAAGAGGCGGATGGGTGGACTGCGTCTACTTAGACCTTTCCAAAGCATTCGATAAGGTACGACATAAGAGATTGTTATCTAAGCTTGAGACGCTAGGATGTGTCAGGGGGAGTTTGCTGAAATGGATGGAGAGCTATCTAACAGATAGGGAAATGAGGACCAACATTAGAGCAACTTTACTCATCGTGGCGGAAAGTTGAGAGTGGTGTGCCGCAGGGATCTGTGTTGGCACCTCTCATGTTCCTTATGTACGTGAATGACCTGGCGATAGGCATAAATTCCTACATGTCAATGTTTGCAGATGACGTAAAAATTATGAGACAAATAACAAATAAAAGTAGTTGTGAGGAGCTGCAAGGGGATTTAGATAAAATATATGAATGGAGCACCAAGTGGAAAATGAAATTTAATATAAGTAAATGCCATGTGTTAAATATGGGAAGAAGTGTGAATAGACCAAATTGGGAGTACAGGATGGGAGATAATATAATTAGCAAGGCCGAAAAAGAAAAGGATTTAGGGTGGTTGATTATACAAGATAATTTGTCGCCAGAGAAACATATTAACAAGCTCTTTAGCGGAATGTATGCAATGGCCGGGAATATGAAAGTTGCTCTGAACTACTTGGATGAGACCATGGTAGCAAAAATTATGAAGAGTATGATTAGACCAAGATTGGAGTATGCAGCAGTGGTGTGGTCCCCGCATCTAAAGAAGCATATTCACAAGTTAGAAAGAATCCAGAGAGCAACTAGATTGGTTCCAAGTCTCAGAGAACTGCCATATGAAGGGAGGCTAGACAAATTAAATCTACCAAGTTTAAAAGAGAGAAGAGAGAGGGGAGACATGATAATGATGTACAAATGCACCCGGGGGCTGGAGAGGCTGGATAGGGAGGATATGTTAATTATGGATACAGGAATAACTAGAGGCCACAGCTACAAAGTAAAAAGACCTACCCTGCAAGAACGATATCAGGAAGTTTAGCTTCCCCTATAGATGTATTGACAAATGGAATGGGCTGGAGGAGGAGGTGGTAGGGGCAAGGAACATCCATATTTTCAAGAAAAAATTTGATAAAAAGTAGACTGAGAGACGGGACAACACGAGCTTAGCTGAACTCCTGTAAACTACAATTAGGTAAATACAATTAGGTAAATACCAAACTACCTACCTAACAAAATCTAGCCTCACAATATTAACCCCTTCTGTACCGATAACGTTCTTTTAACTTTATTCTGGCTACTATTAGACGATTATATTCAGTTTAAAATGGCTTCTATCAATTAACAGGCTTTGAGTTATCTCACTTAAGTCTTTGTACTACCACAGATCCTTCTTAACCTACATAAAATGAAGAATGTAATGCAACAAAATACAAGGACATCCTGAAAGAGACGATAAAGGACATGGATGTTATGATAGATCTGGGAAATACTGTAGACGAAGTATGGAAAGGTATAATAGACTCCATGATTAAAGCAGCTGAGAAAGTATGTGGGAAGAAAACCTTTAAAATGTGGAAGAAGAAAGGTAACGCATGGTTTAGTAAAGAGATAGAAGAAATAGTGAAAAAGAAGAAAGAGTTCAGAAAGAGTATGCTGCAAAAGAATATACCTAGAGAAACTAGAGATGCGAGGAAAGAAGAATATAAACATTTGAAACAAAGAGTGAAGAGGGCGATACAAGACGCTAAAAGAAAGACAGATGAGGCATATGGGGGAAAGATTAGTGAACAGTTTCTGAATGACAGGAAAGCATACTACAGAGCTGTGAAAGAAGCCAGAGGGAAGAAGACTGAGAGTGTCTCAGGTGGTAGGATGAGGGACATGAATGGGGAAGTGGTAGAGGGTGATGGTGTGGTGAAAGTATGGAAAGATAATTTTAGTAGCTTAGCTGTAAAGAGTAGGGGGAAGGCAAAGATCTCATCCATAGGAATGGAGAGAGGTAGAATAAACAGGGTAGTTGAAAGCCAGATAAGCAGAGAAGAAGTAAAAGAAGCAATCAATAGACTTAAAATGGGCAAAGCTGCTGGAGTAGATAACATCCCAGGTGAAATGCTGAGATATGGAGGAGAAGAAGCTGTTGACATAATGCATAGGTTATGTAAATTAGCATGGGAAAAGGAAAGTGTACCAGAGGACTGGAGGAAAGCAGTGATAGTACCCTTGTACAAAGGGAAGGGTAGTAAAGAAGAGTGTAAGAATTATAGGGGAATTAGCTTGCTTAGCATACCTGGAAAGGTACACGCAAGAGTAGTAACACAGAGGCTACAGAAGATAACGGATGACAAAATAGGCGAGGAACAGGGAGGTTTCAGAAAGGGCAGGGGCTGCGTTGACAAGATAGCCTCAATGCGATTGTTGGTAGAGAAGTATCTGGCCAAAAACAGAAAACTCTATGCAGCATTCATGGATTTGGAAAAAGCCTACGACAAAGTAGACTGGGAGGGCCTGTGGGATGTGTTAATAGTATATGGTGTGGGAGGAAAGTTGCTAATGGCAGTAAAATCTTTTTATAGGAATGCAATGGCAAATGTGAAGGTAGGGGATAAGTTAAGTGAAAGTTTTGAGGTCAATGTAGGTGTAAGACAGGGATGTGTCATGTCAGCTTGGGTTGTTCAATATATACATGGATGGAGTGATTAGGGAATGTAGGGCTGTATCAATGGGTGTGGGAGCTAGACTGGAATCAGAGGGAAGAACATGGAAGATTTTAACATGCCTATATGCGGACGATGCAGTCCTGTTGGCGGAAAATGCTGAAGAACTTCAGAGAGTGGTCACTGACTTTGACAGGGTATGTGAAAAGAGAAAGTTAAAGGTCAATGTAGGGAAATGTAAGGTAATGGTGTTTGAGAGAAGAATGCATGAAACCATAGATTTTAAGGACAAATATAGAATCAAGACAGAACACAAGAAAAGTTGTAAAATAAAATTGAAAAATGAAGTACTAGAAGAGGTTGAAAGTTTCAAGTATTTGGGAGCTGTACTATGCAAATATGGTAAAATGGAGATTGAGATAAAAGAGAGAAAAATGCAAGGAAGAAAGTGATTGGAGAACTTGATAGTATTCTCAAAGGAAGAATAGTGTGCTGCTCCCAACACTCTCGTATGGAAGCGAGACATGGACGGCAAGTGACGAGGACCTCTTCAAACTAAGAGCTGTGGAGATGAGCTTTTTCAGAATGGCAGCTGGCATGAATAGGCTAGATGGGCCAAGTAATAGGGAAGTGTACGAGTCCTTTGGAATGGAAGAGCAGGCTTTGGGCATTGATTGTGGTGGGTTGAGTGGATAAAGAGAAGTACAGTCAGCCCCCCCAATACGCGATTCCACAATTCGCGAAAACCCTAATACACGAGTGACCCCTCGAAAATAACATTAATTAATTAAACATTAATTACGCGAGGTGGTACCACAATACACGAATCGAGAGCTAAGAAGGGGCCAAATCCGCTATTCCCGCTTGATACGCGAGCACGTCTACGTTTCGCGAGGCCCAGGAGTAGCTCTGAAAAAAGAAGAAGACGGGCATACGCCTGCCTTCCCTCCCGCTTACCCTCCCTCCCTCCCTCCCACAGTCCCGCTCAAGCGCTCATAGCCGTGCGGAGTGACCAAACGTTTGTAGTGCCTGCCACTTTTTTCGCCATGCCACGCCAATATAAGAAGATTAACACACAAAATGAAGGTGGAAGTGTTGGATCGCAAGAAAAAAGGAGAAGGAAACTGTGCAATAGGCTTGTCAGAGTAAACTGTTCGTACGATTTGGTCAGGGAGGGAGAAGTTGGAGAAAATCGTGAAGTCCTACGGTCCTAGTCCTAGTCCTAGCCTATCTACTACTAATTTTAAGGTAAGGTTTCATATTTTTATTCATTGTTCTTATTATATATATAAGATATAGACTGTACTGTAGAGCCAAAAATGTCGAAAATAAGGCCAAAATTTTTGAAAATAGGCCATAATTAAGAGATGTCACCCATATCTAATTATTCCTATTTAAAGTTAGGTCCATAATACGCGGATTCCCAATACGCGATGCCTCCTGTCGCCCCTATTCTCGCGTATTGGGGGGGCTGACTGTACTTTGAGGTGGTATGGTCATGTTCAGAGAATGGATGAAGACAGAATGCCAAGAAAGATATATGGGAGTCAGGTGAGTGGAACCGCTAATAGTGGAAGACCACTGGTATGGGAAAAGAAAGTGGAAAAATATATTGGGGGCATTGTGGCACGGGCAAAGGAGGCATGTCTTGACAAAGTAGCTTGGAGACGTTTCTGTCATGGCCATCCTCTAGTGGGGGTTTCCCAGGGGGAAGCAAGGCGTCGGAGATGATGATGATGATGATAAAATCGTCTAAATATTGCTGGAATGATATAAAAAAAAGACGCCACCGGTACAAAAGGGGTTAAAATTTACCTCTAGGACTCAAAGGGGTGAATACGATCTCGATAAACCTCTGAATACGATCTCGATAAACCCTCTGAATAAGATCTCGATAAACCCTCTGAATAACACAGGTCCCTCTTAAGCTGCATAAAGTAGACTATTGTAAAGGTAAAAAGACATCGCCAGTTACAGAAAGGGTTAACAGAAAGTACTTGCTCATCGTAAATTGCCGGAAAAATCGCTGGTGTGATACCGGCCTTAGCTTGGTAACTTCCATAATAGGCTATCCGTACGGTACAGTTCCGCTCAATAACGACTATACCGTACATTATATAACTACCCTTATGTTTAGCCCCATTGATTTTCATATTTTAAGACATTCGCCCCATTAGTTTGGCGATTTTAAGAACTATCGCCCCATTTTAGAGTTAGAAGCTATAATATAGGGGAGAAATGTGTGAAATGGATAGAAGCCTTCCTGAAAGATCGGAGACAGAGGGTACTGGTGAATGGAATAGGCTCGGGGTGGAGGGAAATTACAAGTGGGGTACCTCCGGCATCTGTGTTGGGACCACTGCTGTTCGTTATATTTATCAACGACTTGCCTGAAGTTATAAACTAATGGAAGTGAGGTATACCTGTATGCGGATGACACTAAACTGTATAGAAGAGTGAGGAGTAAGGAAGATATGGGGTTTGCTTCAAGGAGATGTGGAGGGCATGAAGGGATGGTCTGAGCATTGGCTAATGCCTTTTCATCCAAAAAAATGCAAGTACATGCGGATTGGGACCAGCAAGATAGACAAGGTAGGATACAGTATGTATGAAGCGATGGAGGAAGTGAGTGCAGAAAAGGATATAGGAATAGTGATAGACAATAAGTTAAATTTCTCAGAACATTTAGCAGAAAAGATAAACAAAGCCAATAGAATTGTAGGGCTGATAAGGAGGACATTTTGTGTCACTTGACGAAGAAATCTTCAGGAATCTCTATACAGCGCTGGTTAGGCCGCACCTGGAATATGTGAACCAGGTGTGGGCTCCATATATGGTAAAGGATATAGAAGCAGTGGAGAAAGTGCAGAGGAGAGCTAGCAAGCTGGTACCAACGTTGAAGAACGCGGGCTATGAGCAGAGGTTGAGGACACTGGGGCTTCCGACACTGGCATATAGGAGAAAGAGAGGGGATATGATAGAGACTTTTAAGATAGTGTCAGGAAAGTACGATGAGGATGTGTGTGAAGGTATCTTCTTGATGCGGGAGGGAACAAGAACGAGAGGACACTCTAAGAAAATTTACTGCTACCCCTTCCTTTTTCTTACGTTTATATCCTGCATCCAATCCAGACCAGACAACCCATCCTTCCCCATCCCACAAATCATGCTCGCTCTCACCATCCCACACTCCAGAACCCAACAGGTGCGTCTCACCTACCTACCACACACATCCACACATCCATCTTTAAGCTCTCGCATCAGACACTCTCTCTTGCTAAAATCATTTATGCCATTGGCATTGAAGGCACAGACACGGAGCACGCTTTCCTTCACCCGAACGACGTTTCCACCACTTTTCTGCTTTGTTCCTCCACCCCCGAGGGGGTCCTGGCCGGCAGCATACCCGAGCACAGTTGCTTCCCAGGAGGACTTGGGGCCTGGACATAATGCCTCCAAACAGGGCGCCGGATTGTCAAAAGTATACTAAATAAAAATAAAAAACTGATACTAACATCAGTAAAAAAACATACAACACAGTAAAAACGAAAACACAAGTTTAAGAAGATAGGGCGAACAAAAATATACAGGGGACAACAGAAATATAAAGTTACAAGGGGGATAATTTTAATAGTGGAAATTAAAAGAGGATTTAAAATTAAAAACAAAGTGTGCTGCTGAAGAAAATAGCACACCCGCCCTTCCCGTCTTCAAATCTGGAAACTAATGGGGCTAAACATGAGGAAGAAGGTGGTGTCACACGAGTACCTTTTCCGTCAATTTTTATGGGCAATTATAGTCTCGCAGCTTTACAATTTAAGGGACCCCACCTCGATTTTTTTTTGCTGTTCCTCTCCCTCTCTCTTTGGCTTGTATCCATTCGGCCTCATTCAGTCTACTGTTTTAAGATGTTTACCCCCATCCAGGTGTCAATATTTTCCTGGGGAGCTACACGGCATAATTATACAGTATATGTTTTTGTTTTGACAGCAAGCTAAATTTGTAAATTTGTCGATAGAAAAATGTCTCCGGCGGAGCCGGATTCCTGATGAGAGTATTATAACGTAGAATGACAAAAATGATCCATAATATTAGAAGTCTTCCGTATGAAGAAAGGTTGAAGAAATTAGGCTTACATTCGTAAGAGAGACGCAGAGTTAGAGGGGACATGATAGAGGTGTTAAAGTGGGTTGGGGACATGAAAAATGTACTAAAGCTCAGTGATAGCGAAAGAACTCGTACAAATGGTTTCAAATTAGATAAATTTTGTTTCAAGAAAGATATAGGCAAATATTGGTTTGGTAACAGAGTTGAGGATAGGTGGAATAGGCTGCTAAGTGATATAGTGGGATCAAGAACGATAGGGAGCTTTAAGATAAAATTAGATAGGCATATGGACGAGATGGGTTGGGTGTGAGGGGGATCTGTCAGGTGGATACAAGCCAGGGAAAGAGAAAAGGAGATAAAGATAAACAAAAAAGCCGGTGACCCCCCTAAGAATATAGGAAAATGTGAGTCTGCAGAAAGCCGATTGGCCCACACAAGGCAGATCCCTCTCACACCCAACCCTAATTATAGTAGGCCCAACTCACTAACACCAAACAAAATCTAGCCTCACAATATTAACCCCTTCTGTACCGATAACGTTCTTTTAACTTTATTCTGGCTACTATTAGACGATTATATTCAGTTTAAAAAGGGCTTCCATCAATTAACCCTTCAAACTCGGATGGTACACGTGTGTACCATTATGTTTTGCCCCCAGGAACCCGGGTGGTACAACATTGTACCATTGCTTGAAAGCCTGTGAGCTTCGTGTGCGAGGCGTCGGTCCGACGCATGTAAACAACAGCCGGCTGGACCGACGCCCCGCATCTCCGGCCACAAGAAGGAGAGCGTCGCTTGTTCGTGTGTGCCTGTATGTTGTTGTTAAGTATCGAAAAGTGGTGTAAAGTGGCTGTGTTGGCCATAAAGTTATCTCCAATGAAATCATCATCACAGCTCAACCAGTTGACTTAGAGAGCTCTACTTAATGCCATTCTACAGGTAAATAACACAGCTACGCTTGGGGATGCGCGGGAATGCGTGAAGCAGTCTGATTAACGAATATACGGTAGCCTAACCTAGAGGTTTTTCGGCCAAAACACCCGGGTTTCGAGGAATATATATATAATACATAGCCGGGGCTGGAGGGTTAATGGAGAATAGTAATATGCGTAGGTGTGTGTGTGTGTACTCACCTCATGAAATAGTCGTGTCCCTTTGTCTAAGTCAATGGTGTCATCACCGATTCACCAGGGTGGCGGCCGTCGAGGCTGACGGACGAGTCACTGCAAATAACACACAAAATTAAAAACTTTTACTAATGGATAGATAGACATGTTGATGGAAGAATATATTAGCACTATCTATCTATCTATCTATCTATCTATTGCCTGACGCCGTGATCCCCGAAGGGGTGGCCACGAACAAACCACCCCCATGCATCTCTGTCCCCAGTCAGTCGACACCCCTCCCCCCAACCAGCACCGCCTTCGTTCATATAGTTAGTTCCTCACTCCATCTATATACCACTAAATAGCTAGGAAAGGGGTCTTGTAAGAGAGAGCAAAGGAATTAACGTGACTCAGAAGTTTAAGTTAGCTTGAGAGAGTGGTGGGTGCCCTACTCAGCAGCGTTGCCAGATTCAAAATACAAAATTATCGTATAGTGACCACAAAATTATGGAATTTGCATCAAAATTATCGTACACACTAATATATACTGTCTATATATGTCTATATATATATATACTGTATATATATATATATACGGTATATAAATATATATATATATATATATATATATATGTTTCTAATCTCTCAGTGGGGTTCGAACCGCCGACCGTCAGGGCGATAGCCGACGCTTTAATCAACTAACTACACCACGGCAGTGTAGACTGCCGTGGTTAGTTGATTAAAGCGTCGGCTATCGCCCTGACGGTCGGCGGTTCGAACCCCACTGAGAGATTAGAAACATTTAGTGGCTCACGTGTATTTGTGATATATACTCAATATATATATATATATAGAGAGAGAGAGAGAGAGAGAGAGAGAGAGAGAGAGAGAGAGAGAGAGAGAGAGAGAGAGAGAGAGAGAGAGAGAGAGAGAGAGAGAGAGAGAGAGAGGAGAGACATGTATAATCAATTTTTTTTTTATTAACCCTTTTCACTGCAGGTGACGTTCTGGAATGGGTTGGGCAATTTACATATATTTCCAGGCTTCAAAAGCATGTAAAAACCGTAAAAATCAAGTGTCGGTGAGCGGGAGCGTGAGGTACCCACCTCCGACCCTGAGAGCAGCCAGCGGCCCACTGAGGTAGGCTGTGTCTCGCGCGGTTCTCTCTCTGTGTCTCACAACAGTGTAGCCAAGTGAGCGGCGGCTACCAAATAGCGGGTTTCCCGCGTTTCACTCGCACTGCTGCTGGTGAACCAGACCACGTACGGGGCCCGTCCTGGTCTCATTTTGAAGCTATTTTCACCTAGTTTTCGGCAGAATACAGTTCATTTAACCTCTGAAGTGCGCACGGGGGTAAATGAAAACGTCCCCCTGTGCTGACGTATTTGAGGTTTTTCGTCACTAAAATATTCATTGTACCATTAATAGCATTAATAATTATCCATATGCGCCTATTATGGGTTGATTATAAAGGTATTAACCTGAAACAACAATAAAACGAGTGAAAACAGCGTTTGGATGGTCAAAATCGGAGATATAGCCCGCGAGTTGTATAATGTATGGGTGAGGCAAGCTAGCTTCCCGCCAATTTTCCCCAAGGCCACTGCGACACAGTCGATCGATACTCTCTCTCTCTCTCTTGCACTCGATGGCCATCAGTGATGACAACACCCTGCTTGCAACTCGCTAATGTTAGCACGAAAATATACCTCAGAATAAGGGAATAATAGGGAAAATAGGTGATAACTGAGGAATAGGAGGAAAGTGGGGAAGGAGGGGAGGTAGAGGACTGAGATTTTGCATGGCCCAGGGGCCAAAAAAAAATAAAAAAATAAAAAAATAAAAATAAAAAAAATATTTTTTTTCGATGTAAAAAGTTGATTTTTAGTTTTACTTACTCCAGAGAGTCTTCCCGCAGTCCGCCGGGGGAACTCTTAAGAGTCTTCCCGCAGCTCCCGGGTTAATGCAGATGCTTGATTTATCATTCAGGAGTGCCTGAATATGCCCTAAATAGCCCAAACAAGGCCGCAGCCAAAGGGTTAAGCATTTATTAAATGTTTTCGTATTGCCAGAATAGATTCAACATAAACAACTATTTTAGCAAATACGAGATACCCATGTACCGGTGGATTTCAACCCTACCGGTACTATTATTACTTTGATAAAAATAAATAAGTTCTTAAGCAACTATTACAATTTTTGTATCGAGTACTGTATAGTTGTTTTTGTTCCCTAAGCTGCCTGGCCGAACAGCCCAGAGTCCCTGAGAAAGGCCATGGCCACGATCGGGCTTTCCCACAGAGCTCTTATTGAGTGTAGATTGTGTTGTTGGCGTAAGTGGTTGTGTGAAATGCAGTCTTCTATGATGTGTTTAATGGTATGGGGTGCTGTATTACATCCCGGGCAGGCGTCGACAACGGAGTCATCCAGTCTCTTCTGATAGCTCAGGAGAGCTGGATGGTGTCCGCATCTCAGCCTGGCCAGGTGGACTCTGTCCTCGCGAGGAAGGGAGGATTCGGAAGGATGGATTTCGGGAGGTCGTGCATGCAGCTGCGTGTTGTCTGAGTGAGTGGATGGATCGGTGAGAGATATGAGTATGGATGTGCTTCTGGAAGTTGGTTCGGGGTGGGCAGGGAGGGAGAGAGGACAATAATTGTGTGTGATACTGTATAGTATAGTACTGTATAGTTCTAAATCATTATGAATTATTCTGTTTAATCCTCAGTTGTCTCAGATGTGTTATATAGACAATATAGACAATATATATATGGCAGATGAAGTTTAACATTGACAAATGCAAGGTATTAAAGATAGGGAAGATGCATACAAATTTTAAATATAAACTAGCTAATATGGAATTAGAAAACTCAAGACTGTGAGAAAGATCTAGGTGTGTTTGTTGGCAATGATTTGAAGCCTAGAAAACAATGTATAAGCGTTCGTAACAAGGGAAACAGGATTCTCGGGTTCATATCTAGGAGTGTGAGTAACAGAACTGCTGATGTTATCTTAAAACTTTACTTGTCATTAGTGAGACCCCATATGGATTATGCTGTTCAATTTTGGTGTCCTTATTACAGAATGGACATAGATTCATTGGAGAGAGTACAGCGTAGAATGACAAAAATTATCCATAATATTAGAAATCTTCCGTATGAAGAAAGGTTGAAGAAATTAGGCTTACATTCGTTAGAGAGATGCAGAGTTAGAGGTGACATGATAGAGGTATTCAAGTGGGTTAGTGGAATTAATTAAGGAGACATGAAAAATGTACTAAAGCTCAGTGATAGCGAAATAACTTGTACAAATGGTTTCAAATTAGATAAATTTTGTTTCAGAAAAGATATAGGCAAATATTGGTTTGGTAACAGAGTTGTAGATGGGTGGAATAGGCTACCAAGTGATATAGTGGGATCAAGAACGATAGGGAGCTTTAAGATAAAATTAGATAGGCATATGGACGAGATGGGTTGGGTGTGAGGGGGATCTACCAGGTGTGGGCCAATCGGCGCTCAGCAGACCCCTGTAATCTTGTGTTAATCTCTGACCATTTTGGTGGGGTCAGTACGCAAGGTATTAATGAGATGGGTCTATAATTGGGCCTTGCAATTGGGGTTGGGTGTGCCTTGTATGGGCCGATCGGCTTTTTGTAGACTCCCATTTTCTTATGTTCTTAATGAATGGAGAGTCGTATAGGCCTATTGTCTATGAATGACAGCCACAGATAGCTAAATATTGGACGAAAGGTCTTAAAATAGACTAATTAATGGGGCAAACATCTTAACATCTGAAACTAATGGGGCTAAACATGAGGGAGAAAGTGGTCCAGAAAACCGGCCCATCCCCCCTTAACCCTTTGAGTACCTTTGGGTAATCTAGTTAATATTTCTACCATTTGGGAAGAGTCAGCCAGGGAATATGTGTGGACATTTCGGCCCATTTGCACTAGCCCCTTATATTGAGCTACAAGAGGTAATAGTCAAGCTTTCTGGACTACACACACACATACATATATAGGCCTACACACACAAACTAATACTATCAAGTATTATAGCCTACATACCCACCACCACCCCCTCCCTCCCTCCCTCCCTCCCGCCCTGCTTGATTGGTCATGATTTCTCGCCTACTTACAGCGAACAGACTATAGTCTATAATTATATAATAATTAGTATGCCCTAATTCCCCTTCAAGCTACATATGTACATTATAGGTAGGTAAATATCCCGATTGTAATAATAATAATAATAAGCATGTTACTTATTTCTCATAAGCGCCAATTTTTCCGAAGAATTCACTAGCGCTCGGAAAGAGAAAGAAAAAAGAACAAAATCAAATGCATCAAAAGAAGGCTTATATACAACACACATTTAACAATCACTAGCAGTGGAAAAATAGCCTAAACTCTATAGCCATCAGTCATGACACCTCTCTCAAGATCATAGCTTCTCTCAAAGAGAAAAGTCTTAAGTTGTCTCTTGAAGCATTCAACAGAACTCAGTTGTCTCATGGACAGCGGCAACCTGTTATACAACCTCGGAGCCATGTAGGAGAATGACCTCTCAAAGAAAGAAGACTGCTGGAAAGCCCTTGGTTCATCAAGACGAAAAGGGTCATTGTCATGACGCACAACTACACCATGGTAAGGGGAGGTGTGGTGGAGTGGTCTTGCCACTGGCCTGGTAATCCAAAGGTCCCGGGTTCAAATCCCGATGTATCAATGGGAAGATATTATTGGGATGGAATTTGTGCTGTACCTAGTATCAGTGCATTACCACAAAGCCCACCGAAACGTCAATAAAAAATACCCTCATTGTTCCCTGATTAAATAGCACTGTATGAATATTCCCATATTCAAAATATGCTATAGGGGTGCAATGCCTGGTGAGTTATCTGCTCAACAGGTGGCGTTGTGTGTGTGTAAGTGTGAAAGTCCGAGTGTAGGGAGCGAGACAGTGAAGCACGGGAACGAGGTGGCTTGAGAGATGGGGTCGTTTCGGGCCATGAGTGAGCACCGTGCCTCATGTGAAGGCAAGATGGCAGGTGCTCGTTGTACTCTACGTGCTTCACATGTCTCACTCCCTAGACTGGAACAAGACCTCACAGGCTTCACTGTTCATTGTAAAGCGGTGAATGTTAACCCTCCAGCCCCGGGGGCTATAGCTTATGACTGTACTCCTGTACCGGGGGTTTTGAGGATTTTTTACCTATGTTAACTACTCTGTAAATGAATGAATATTGCATGTAATGTTGTGAATAAAAAAAAATAATGTTCCACAAACCTTCCTCTGTCGAATAGCGTTTAGTAGAGGTCTCTAGCCCCTCTGGTTGCATAATGGTGAGCGCGGGAAGACGAGTGCTTTTTTATGCGGGAATTTCCTCACGCGTCCGAAAGCGTCGGCCCGCCCTGGCTACGACGCACCTAGCCGCTCGCCGCGCCAAAGTATTTATCTCCCGTAGACGATTTTAGTGTTTGATATTGAGAATGTGATGTTTATTTGATATTTTCTAGTTATTTTGAGGCCAATTATATAAAATATCTTTATTAGGGTATCAATTTCACTGATATTGGTAATTTTCACTCGATACCGTACATTTTATTAGTAATTGAGGTAGGTTATTGTTGTATTAGGCACTGATTATTCGTTATCACAGGTGTTTATTATACTTTGGCCATCAAATCTTAGGTCTTGTGTCACTTTCACTTTGACAAATATGCTTTAGAGAGTGTCACTGTCACTGATAATGCTCATTTTCACTCGATACCGTACATTTTATTAGTAATTGAGGTAGGTTATTGTTGTATTAGGCACTGATTATTCGTTATCACAGGTGTTTATTATACTTTGGCCATCAAATCTTAGGTCTTGTGTCACTTTCACTTTGACAAATATGCTTTAGAGAGTGTCACTGTCACTGATAATGCTCATTTTCACTCGATACCGTACATTTTATTAGTAATTGAGGTAGGTTATTGTTGTATTAGGCACTGATTATTCATTATCACAGGTGTTTATTATACTTTGGCCATCAAATCTTAGGTCTTGTGTCACTTTCACTTAGTTATATGATTTGTAAACGTTTTATATACAATTTATTGTGTCTTTTTTCACTGATTTATATATTTCTATAGGTTCTAATCATATGAATGTCACTTGGTATATACATATGTGTCACTTTCACATATTATTATGGTGGAATTGTATTTGTATCAATTTTCTCATAATACTTGACTTTTTTATTATAATACATTGGTTTTCTTCCACTTTTTGCCTATATATAATTATAGTGTACATATTGTCATTTTATTTGGCAATTTCAGTATGATTATTAGAACTCCTGCTTGGTGTGGTAAGCAGCGAAGCACCCTACAGCACAGAGTGCCACCTTGCACTCCACACACTCCGTGGTTGACTTTTTACCTGGGTGCGGCCTCACCCTGCTGTGGTAGCAGACATGGCACCGCTTCTGATTTGTTCTTCCTGCTGCATTCTGAGGAAAGAAACCAAGCTGGTGCCTAAGCAGGTATGGAGCAGACTGCAAGCGGTCGATAACGGCGGGCCCAGGATGTGCCACTGCCCTCTGTGGCGTAGCATACTTCTCCAGGAGCCCCGTCAACACCTGCTTTTGGAACCTCCGCAGGCTATTGAACTTCAGGGGTGGGTTCTCATTCCGAAGCCTGTATATATTATAGGCATTCAGAATTGACATGTCCACCATATGCAGAAAGAACTTTTTGTACCATCTGCACGAGGTACGCAGGCAGTCAATGAAGCCTATCTGCATGTCGGACTTGTCCACCAGCCTCATGTTGACATTGTAGTCCAGGACAGTATCGGGCTTGGTCACCCTGGCCTGGGTGCGGCGATCCACCTTGCCAGTCTCCACCATTTCCCCCTTGTGGATGGTGGTCAGGAGGTTGACCTTCCGCTGATCGTGCCAGTGGATAGCCAGAATGGGCCCCGACTTCTTCCTGAAGACATCACCTTTTTTGGTCTTTGCAGGGAAAGTTGGCATGCCCTTCCTTTTCCCTCGTACTGTGCCTACAGTCCCTGTCTTGCGCTCATGCAGGTACTGTGAGAGAGTGGGGGACGTGTAATAGTTGTCCGTGTAGAGGACGTGATTCTTATGGAAGTAGCGGTCCATCATGGCTTGCACCACTGCTCCGCCAAATCCAATGAGGGGGTCCACAAGCACGTCCCCTTCCTTCCCGCTGTACACCAGGAAGTCCAGGACATAGCCAGTTGTGCAGTCGCACAGCACAAAGAATTTTATGCCAAAGCGATGTCTTTTGGAGGGGATGTACTGCCGGAAGCTGAGTTTTCCCCGGAACAGCACAAGAGACTCGTCAATGACGACCTTGCGGAAGGGCTTGAAGTAGGAGGTGAAGCGGTCTCGCATCATCTCATACAACGTCCTAATCTTCCACAGCTTGTCTGGGCGGTGGACGTCGGTGTTGGTGACAAGATGGAGCGCTGCGAGGATATCAAGGTACCGGTCGCGAGCCATATATTTCCCGAAGGCAGGGGTTGAAATCAGATCATTGGTGATCCAATAGTCAGGCAACCTATGCTTCCTGACATGAGGCATTAGCATGGTGAGTGCCAGGAACACCATGAATTCTTGAGGAGTCACTGGGGTCCACTTCCTCATATGGCCCTTGGTGTACAAAGTGTGCCCAAAAAGTGTACCTGGAATTGGTGCTGCTTGTTTGTCTCTTTGACAACATAGCCTACCACCTCCTCATCAAAGAATGCCTCAAATAGTTCGTGTGGTGGAGCATTGGGGCCTGCAGGAAAATTGGGGGTAATGCCTGAACCCTCCAGTGCCTCATCAAAAGCTGGCACATCAGGGTTGTATCCATCCCCATCAACTACGTCTTGCCATTGAAAAACGTAGAATGGGTCTTGTCTACGCTGACGAGGAGCTCCAACTGGTAGCCCAGTACGCCCACGGCCAACTCGGGAGGCGCGCGCCCTAGGGCGGCGGCGAGGGCGTCGGTCAGGGCGGCGGCCAGGGCGGCGGGCAGAAAGACGGGCAGCACGAAGCCGGGCCAAGCGGGTGGGTCGAGGGTCGTCGATGTCCATATAGTCATCGTCATCGTCAGAGTGGTCATCTTGCCCTGACGGTGGACCTATGTAATCATGGCCAGAGTCTTCAGAGCGGTGCCCTTCATCATCAGTGGCCCCCACATAATCTGGCGGGGAACCAGTGATGCGTGGGCGGCGTGCGGGTGGGCGAGGTGGGGAAGGAGTGACAGGTGAGGCTGTGTCCTCCAGAGGTCCCGGGCTCCTTGGCCTGCGACGAGTCACAGAAAGCAATGATTCAGTTTCACTAGGCCCAGGTATTGGTGATGCGACCTCAAATACTTCTGCAGGAAGACATGTTGAAGGCGGGAGAGGTGGGGAGGACCGTGGGGAAAGTTGCGGGGACGTATGGCTGGGGCCGGCAGGGGTGGACGCCGCCGCGGGAGCCTCAAACAAAACTCTCTTACTTTTCTTACTTTTCTTGGTATATTTTCTACCTTTCCCCTTTTCGGCAGCAGTATGTCTCCTGTCGGGGGACCTAGGAGGCAAATAGGCCGAAAGTGGGGGGTCCTCAACCCTTGGCAATGGTGGGGGTGGTGGGGAAGAATGCGGGGCATCCGGGTCATCTTGGGTGGCGTGGGTAGATAAGGGAGACAATGGCGGTCGAGAAGGGTCACCACGCTGACCCTCACTCACAGCCTCATCCTCACCAACTATTTTAGCTTGTTCCCTAGCTGCCGCGGCCGCCTTTTCAAGTATTTTTAACTTGTAGAAATGGAGCTTGAAAGGCGATTTACCTGGGGAAGGGCTTGGAGTCGTGTCACTTATGCAAAATTTTGTTTGTGACCTTGAACTCTTCCACTCACTCACTCTCGCAAGTTCACTTTCTTTAGGTAAACCAGCTTCCTCAACAACTGGTACATCACCTTCATCACTCTCATCACTCTCAAATTCTTTCGCAAATCCCAGGAATTGTTCTTTATCACTCTCATGGCCATAATCACTCGACTTATAATTACTCGAGTGGTCACTCACTTCTTCATCAATCTTATGCTTGGCATCAGCTTTCTCATAAAGTCTCAAAGTCGTCTCAATACCTCCGGGAGATAACACATTTAGGCGATGGCGTCGGGGTAAGGCACGACGCACTATCAAGGGCGTCGTAGGAAGCACGATGTCGGACACGGCGGAATCACTATTTGGTGTACTGTCCATGATGGCGTCGGGGTAGATACTGTTGTTGTGGCGTCGTTGATGCCGGGTGGCGCCACCTACCGCCCAATCATCACAAAATGTGCGCGCGGCTTTCGAAAATCAAGCACGAAAGCAAGGGGCGTACATGAGGCCATCCGGGTTGCGCGGGCCGAGTATGTTATGGGCGTATATGAGGTCATCCGGGTTGGAGGGGTTAAGGCTCTCAGCCTATGTCCGAGAGGAAGTAAGTTGGAATATAGAAAAAAAAAAAATGGTGTGCCGGTGGGCGCCTGAGCAGCTCCGCAAGGGTACCTAGGATCACCAAATTTGAGAACCTTAAAAGTCACCAAACACAACTTAAATTCTATTCTTGCTCTTACTGGCAGCCAGTGCAGTTCTATGTGAAGAGATGTAGTAGGAGTTCTAGGTGGAACACCAAAAATTAGTCTTGCGGCCCTGTTAAGAACAGACTGAACTTTCTTTAAAATATAATTTGGAAGACCCACCAACAGGGCATTGCAATAATCAACACGAGAGAAGACCAATGAGTGAACCAACGTCAGGAGGCAACGTCTGGTTATAAACGGCTTCACCAAATAGAGATTTCTGATGTGCAAGTAACAACTTTTAACTATCTGGTTTACATGCTCTTTGAAATCTAATCGGGAGTTCACATATACACCCAGATTTCGAACAGAGTTGGCCGGTCTCAGCTGAGATCCACCCACATTGATCAGCTCTTCTATTTCCTCTTCTATTTCTGTAGGCTATAGCTATCGCTCGCCATGAATTAAGACAACAGATTGGGGTGAAACGTCATATAATTACCAGACTAATGGAGTCAAACATCTAAAATTTCCAAACTAAGGAGTGAAAGAGAGGTTTAAAAAGACACAACCACGCATAAAATTGTCTAATGATAGTCGTCATGCTCTCTCTCTCTCTCTCTATTTAACCACGATAGCCTTTTTTTTTTTTTTTTTTTCTATATTCCAACTACTCCCTCTCGGGCATAGGCTGATAGCCTTTACACTCTACCGCTGAACACGGTGAAGCCCGTGAGGACTGAGGTCTTGTTCCAGTCTAGGGAGTGAGACTTGCGAAGCACCTACTTCACGGCTCGAACCCAGCTCCATCTCTGAAGCTGCTTCGCCTCTGCGCTTCACAGTCTCACTTCCCAGGCTCGGACCCTCACTCTCAGAACGCCACCTATTGAGCAAGTAACTCACTAGGCATTGCCCCCCTGTAGCATATTTTGAATATGGGAATATTCATACAGTGCTATTTAATCAGGGAACAATGAGGGTATTTTGTTTTGGCATTTCGGTGTGCTGTGGTAATGCACTGAAACTAGGTACAGCACAAATTCCATCCCAATAATATCTTCCCATTGACATATTGGGATTCGAACCCGGGTCCATTGGATTACCAGCCCAGTGGCAAGCTCTGCCACACCTCCCATATATGTCTATATGCCTATATGTCATAAGGACATAAAACAGGCTTGGGTGTGAGAGGGATCTGCCTTGCGTGGGCCAATCGGCCGTCTGCAGACTCCCATTTTCTTATGTTCATATGTTCTTAAAGCCCGTTTGACCCACTAGGCCCACACTAGGCAGATCCCTTTCATACCCAACAGACTCCCATTTTCTTATGTTAAGTTCTTAAAAGCCGATTGACCCACACTAGGCAGATCCCTTTCATACCCCAACAGACTCCCATTTTCTTATGTTATGTTCTTAAAGCCGATTGGCCCACACTAGGCAGATCCCTTTCATACCCAACCTGTCTCGCACGGTACAGATCCTTCTAAAGCACTCTATCACCAAACCAGGACTTTGTAGCAGAACCCCAAATAAATGAAAGTGGAAGAAAAGGGTAGCAAATAGACTTAAGGGGAGACTGACCATTTGTTTGGTCTATTAATTAATGTATTCATATGTTTTTAGTTTCCTCCCTAGACCTCCATCAAGCTTAGAAAACCACCCCCTAGACCCCCTTTCAAGATGAATTTGTACATTTTTCGGTAGAAAAATATCCCGGCCAAAGGCCGGTCCCTCTTAAAATTGCAGGCTCGCTATCGCTCGCCAGGAAATAATTAACACCTATATGGTACGAAAGGTCTTAAAATTGACAACGAAATGGTGAGAAAGGTGTTAAAATCACCAAACTAATGGGGCGAACATCTTATGATCTCAAAACTAGTGGGGCTAAACATTAGGGAGAAGGGAGTCCAGAAAAACAGTCTGCCTCCCCTTACACGAGAGAGAGAGAGAGAGAGAGAGAGAGAGAGAGAGAGAGAGAGAGAGAGAGAGAGAGAGAAGTTAGTTAGTTTAGAATATACACATAGCGGTAGGAAGGATTTGTGGTAGTTAAAAGGGTGGGTAATTGAGATAGTTTGAAACCTTATCATTGCTAGAGAGGTCCTTCCTAATCTGAATAAAATCGGCCATATATTTCATTTGTAAGTAAGAAAATGGGAGTCTGCAGAAAGCCGATTAGCCCAAACAAGGCAGATCCCTCTATTATAGTGTCATATTATCCAAACACCGGAGTGCTATTTTATTTTGGATCTTGTAGAAAGGGTTGGGTGTGAGAGGGATCTGCCTTGTGTGGGCCAATCAATTGGCTTTTTACAGACTCCCATGTTCTTATGTTTCTAGAATATGATGGAAAGGACGTCCCTGGTATTGTAGATAGATAGATAGATAGATAGATAGATAGATAGATAGATTAGATTATTATTATTATTATTATTATTATTATACGAGATGCCGAAGTCTCCAACCAGGGTGCAGAAACACCATCAAGATCAATCCACACAAAACACCCGGAGGCACTGGAGAGAGACTATGGCAACTTAGGAAAAAATAAAAAACATACACTGTATACTGTACTGTACATATACACATATTAAACACACTTAACACATTATGCAGTGGAGGATATCAAGCTTAAATATAATACAATAAAATAGAATAAAATAAGTTTAAAAATTAGAATTAATGCTGCAAAAAAGCATTAACTCTAGACTTAAAAATGGAGATATTAGCTGAATTGACTAGCTCATTTGGCAACTTATTCCACAAGTCAACCATGGCCGGCACAAAACACCGTGAAAACTGTGTAGTAGAAAAATTAACCCGGCTCATGGCAAGATAATTAAGATTGCTTGTGAATCTAGTTGCACGAGCCCGGACTTAGGGCCCAGGCAGAACCCCATGTAAGGGATGCTGAGGGTTGTTAAAAACTTTAAATAAAAGACTAAGGGCACCAACTTTACGTCGATGACACAGATCAAGAGACAAATTAGGTAGAATAAAACTGATGGAATTTAGCGACCTGTCAAGCAACTTGAGATGGCAGTCAGCTGCTGACAACCCAGACAGGTGAGCAGTACTCGAAATGTGGCAAAATAAAAGCATAAAAAGACTTGATAACTGTGGCGTCACAAGCAAATGTTTGATAAACCTTGCGAAGCAGACCAATTTTTGGGGAAATGGAAGAGGAGAAAGAACGAATATGCTTTTCAAAAGTAAGTTTGGGATCAAGAGTAACTCCTAACAAACGCAGAGTATCCACATTCTCAATTTGCTCGCCAGAAACTTGTAGATAAGGATGGGGAGGATCCAAGGTACGAGATCTGCTGATGATAATGGAGTGTGTTTTACTAGCATTAAGTTTCATGCCCCAAAGTTCACACCATGATGTAATTTTGGCTAAATCCCTATTCAGAGCAGTAGCAATTACGTGTCGATCTATTGGTGATGCAATTGACGCATATAAAGTTGTATCATCAGCATAGGAGATTAGTTTATTTTCAAGCTCGGAACACAGGTCAGCAGTAAAAATAATAAAAAGCAAAGGCCCAAGGACACTGCCTTGTGGAACACCAGAAACAACAGTACCAGAAGGGGAATGAAAACATCAATGACCACAGACTGAGATCTTTTCGTCAAAAAATCTTCAAAGATCCTTAAAAAATTGCCACCAATACCAATGAGCTGTAACTTAAACAGAAGTGCTTTATGGTCGACTAAATCAAAAGCAGAACTAAAGTCAATAGCCACGACGCGAGACTCATGTCCCTGGTCCAATGAAGATTGCAAGTCATGGGCGAGTGTCAGAAGTGCATCACATGTAGCCAGTCCCTTACGAAAACCAAACTGTGAAGTTTGGTATCAAATTATGACTATTACAATAAGAGGAAAGGCGTCTGGACAAAAGCCTCTCATAGAGCTTGGATAGGATAGGTGTAATGGAGATAGGGCGATAGTCATTAGCAGATGAGGCAGTATTTCCCTTTGGAATAGGAGTGATAATAGCCTTACGCCAGCAAAGAGGAAAACTACCTGATTTCAAAAGCAACCTAAACACCACTGCCAATTTAGGTGCCAAGACCACTGCAACCTTTTTAAAAAAGAGAGGGAAAAACCCATCCGGGTCTGTGCCACCATAACAAGATCCAGCAAGTACCTTTTCAGTTCAGCTGATTTGAATGCCATTGAATTGAGGTTGGGTCTAGGGAAACATGTCAATGGCAAAGACAATTCCTGATTACTCTGCTTATTAATAAAAATATTAGATAGAATATTGGCCTTCGATAATGGATAAAAAGAGATGGAGCCATCAGAATCACAAAGAGGAGGCATGGAGGAATCTATTCCAAATAAAGAGGATTTCAAAGCGGACCACCATTTATGAGGCTGTGTAGCTCCTGCCAGAAAACATCCTGAAGATGGGAGTTATAATCCCTCTCAGCACCATCATAAACTCTCTGCGCAGCTGCCCTTTTAAAAACATAATTTTCCCAATGCAAGGGGGTTTGATTACGCCTCCATAGACGATATGCAGCCTGTTTGTCATCAAATGCACGCTTGCAGTCATCATTAACCCTCCAGCCACGGTTATGTATTATATATATATTCCTCGAAACCCGGGTGTTTTGGCCGAAAAACGTCTAGGCTAGGCTACCGTATATTCGTTAATCAGACTGCTTCCCGCATTCCCGCGCATCCCCAAGCGTAGCTGTGTTATTTACCTGTAAAATGGCATTAAGTAGAGCTCTCTAAGTCAACTGGGTGAGCTGTGATGATGATTTCATTGGAGATAACTTTATGGCCAAACCAGCCACTTTACACCACTTTTCGATACTGAACAACAACATACAGGCACACAAGAACAAGCGACGCTCTCCTTCTTGTGGCCGGAGATGCGGAGCGTCGGTCCAGCCGGCTGTTGTTTACATGCGTCGGACCGACGCCTCGCACAGCAAGCTCACAGGCTGTGACGTCGTGGGTGCATATGAGGCCTTCCGGGTACCTGTTACATGCTTTTTTATGGGCGTACATGAGGGCATCCGGGAAGGAAGGGTTAAACCATGCTTTATCCCTGATACGAGACTTAATTGTCTTTGATGGAACTCTTTTGCGAAGGATACCAAGAAGGGAATTGTTGAGAGCTGAAACCGGGTCATGAGATCTTAGTATGTGATTCCACTCAATATTACAAACATCATTACAAACGTTGTCCCAGTTAACCCGGGATTTAAGGTAGACTTTACGTGAGAGAGTAATATCAGGAACAGAAAAATCAAGATTAATTTTACACATGATGGCATTGTGGTCGGAAGTGCCAACAGGTACAAGAACGGAGGTTTCTACAACGCCAGGAATGTCTGTTAGTACTAGATCAAGACAATTTCCAGACATATGAGTAGGTCCTTGGATTAGCTGTTCACAACCAGATAAGTTTGCAAAATCCAATGCAGCATGACCATTTCTATTAGTTGGAGAGATCGAGTTCGGACACTCTTGATGATGCGCATTGACATCACCAACAAAAATAAAAGATGATTTGACATCTACAGACTGTATTGAAGCCATGGCTGTTAAAAGGCAGTCATATATGTCATTGTTAACATCAGGATTTCTGTACAGGCTAAAAATGTAATGATTATGATACTTGCTGGAAACTTTAACTAACTGCATCTCATGGCATTTACAAATATGCTTAGTTAAGTGCTGAGCATTATACCCAGATCTAATATACAAGCTCATTCCACGAGCACGAGGAATAGAATCACGCCGAATAAGAACTGGTTTACCGAAGTTAGGTATAAGAAGTTCAGAATAATCTCTATAACCAGAGACAAGGGTTTCAGAACAAAAGACAATATCATAATCAACAGATGCCAATGTAAGATCCTTGATGTTCTTATAGCGACCACGAATATTGGAATAAAATACACGACAACTTGTAGCAAGTTGTCTGTGAGGACCGGGATTAACTTCTATATCACCGGACAAAAGTAGAAACAAAAACAGAAAAAGTTGAAAGCAATCCATATACAAATACATAAAGATGGATATAAACAGGTCGACCCAGATGGAGCCATCACATCTGGGTAAGGTATAAAACAAGCCCCAAAGACACCATATCCAGGGGGGGAGCAGTAGCGGTGGATTTTATTTGTTTAGAAAAGACTAGAAACAGAAAAAGAATGTCAAATCTCCTGAAAATCCACCAGACTCAAAAGTCTTCCTCATTGGCCTGCTAACCACCGTGGGGAAAAAACCAGGAGATTGCAGGAAAAGGAAGGAAAGTTGTTGTATAGCACCAAACAGCAGGGATGGATGTAAACGGACAATGGAAGACCTTGGTGCAGGCTATGGCAACATCCTAAACATCCATCATGGTAAAATACCATAAGTTTGCTAAATGGCCGTTGACTAATATATACAGTACAGTCAGGCCCCCCAATACGCGATTCCACAATTCGCGAAAACCCTAATACACGAGTGACCCCTCGAAAATAACATTAATTAATTAAACATTAATTACGCGAGGTGGTACCACAATACACGAATCGAGAGCTAAGAAGGGGCCAAATCCGCTATTCCCGCTTGATACGCGAGCACGTCTACGTTTCGCGAGGCCCAGGAGTAGCTCTGAAAAAAGAAGAAGACGGGCATACGCCTGCCTTCCCTCCCGCTTACCCTCCCTCCCACAGTCCCGCTCAAGCGCTCATAGCCGTGCGGAGTGACCAAACGTTTGTAGTGCCTGCCACTTTTTTCGCCATGCCACGCCAATATAAGAAGATAACACACAAAATGAAGGTGGAAGTGTTGGATCGCAAGAAAAAAGGAGAAGGAAACTGTGCAATAGGCTTGTCAGAGTAAACTGTTCGTACGATTTGGTCAGGGAGGGAGAAGTTGGAGAAAATCGTGAAGTCCTACGGTCCTAGTCCTAGTCCTAGCCTATCTACTACTAATTTTAAGGTAAGGTTTCATATTTTTATTCATTGTTCTTATTATATATAAGATATAGACTGTACTGTAGAGCCAAAAATGTCGAAAATAAGGCCAAAATTTTTGAAAATAGGCCATAATTGAGAGACGTCACCCAATCTAATTATTCCCATTTAAAGTTAGTTCCACAATACACGAATTCACAATACGCGATGCCTCCTGTCACCCCTATTCTCGCGAATTGGGGGGCCTGACTGTAGTTCATTCGCCCTTTGACAGGTATTGCTTTTAGTCCTGCAGGGTGTCTAGCCACCAAGTGAGGACCCGGAGGGGGAGCCGGTTTAGTCGCCGACAATCCGACCATGAAACAGGTAGTATCAGATTACATGTAGTATACTGATAGCAGGAATACCTGACCTGACACTAAAATAGATAGATAGATTAGATAGATAGATAGACATATAGATAGATAGATAGATAGATAGATAGAAAGATAGATTAGATAGGAAGTAACATAAGAAAATGGGAGTCTGCAGAAAGCCGATTGGCCCACACAAGAAAATGGGAGTCTGCAGAAAGCCGATTGGCCCACACAAGGCAGATCCCTCACATTAAGAGGTTTTTAGTTTGCTCCCTAGACCTCCATCAAGCTTTAAAAAAGTGGCCCCCAGAAAACCCTTTTCGATATAAATGTATGGTTAATTTAGATAAGTGGACTGTATATTATTATTATTGAAGGAACATTAACCATATAGAATATATAATTACCCTTTGATGAACTCAGCTGGTGATTGGAGAATGGCGGAAAATAGGCTAGATGACTTGAAGTGGTTAGTAAGGTAAACAGCGTATGAAAAGAGGCTACAATAGGCTAGGATAGGCTAGATATTTACTTTAAGTTTGTGCTAACTAACAAAGATGATGATGTAATGACTATATGGAATATGAGATGAAAAGTGAAGCGAAAACACCTGATTATGAAACTATGGAAAGAAGGCTTAGCGTGTGTAGCTGGGACGGAGGTTGGTTGGAGAGTGGCGAGCGCGGTATGTTCGTCTCTGTCGTGACATACCGCGCATGCGCATAACATATGGAAAATGTATCCCATCTTCTTTACAATGAGATACTTATAAACAATCTTAAATATAGATATATATATAACCTATATATATGGGAATTATAATCCTACAATACTTTCCCATATACTACTATAGAATAATATATTCTACCCAATCATGGAACGTTCGACCAAGGTTATGGAAGCGTTTAACTTAAGACTACGGAATTATACGTAACGCTACATTAACCCAGATTACGTAACATCGAGACTGTTCATACTAGTTTGAGTACACTAAGTATGGACATATTCCCACCAACAGAAAAATATACAAAATTTACATAATTAGATTTGCCCGGAGGCAATCTTATCCCGCCAAGCTTGGGAGGATATCTGGGCTGCCTGTCGACGTGGGCGTTCGCCAGACGCGTCAACAGGCTGCGCCGAAGTAGAAGCCAGAGAGGGGACTTCAATGGATAACTGATCCGAGGGGGTGTCCTTGCGATCGAGGTCACCCTCAAGAGGATATAGTCGGACTGTTGGCCGTGTGATTACTCCAGTCCTGGTGCGAACCTTTGCTACCCGAACCTCACCATCACGACCTGGTAATAACTCCTCTATCCGACCCAATTTCCAAAATGCGCGCGGGCCCTCCTCATGGATGGTTACCACGTCCCCTACCCTAGGCCAATGACCTTTTAATGGTGTTAGTTTATTCTTTTGCGCTTCCCTTAAAGTCACCAGATATTCTGTTGACCAGCGATGCCAAATATCTCGCGATAATTTACGAATGTATTTGTAGCGGGCCGATATCACTTCCTCACTTATGTAGTCTGGATCTTCCATAGTATCCTCGTCATGCTCTTCAGGAAGATCCCGCAGTCTGTATCCACGTACCAGTACTGAGGGTGTGATTGGGGTAAGGTCTTCCAAATCACCAGAAGCATAGTATAGAGGGCGATCATTTACGGTGGCTTCAATCTCCAAGAGTATGGTGTTGAGTTCCTCAATCGAGATGAGAGCTCTACCCAACACCTTCTTCAGACCCGCCTTCACGATGCCTATGGCTCTCTCCCATATGGCGCCAAACCAAGGCGCCCTGGCGGGAATGAAACGCCATTCGCATTTTACATCCGCAAGGCAGGTCTGAATCTTAGGATTGTTGCTCACTTCTTTGAGATATGTAGATGCCCCTATGAAAGTCTTTGCATTGTCACTCAGCATGATACGCGGATATCCCTGTCTACTGCAGAATCTTCGGAAGGCATGTAGGAAGCTATCACAAGTGAGGTTGGTGACCAGTTCCAGGTGAATTGCCCTGGTAACAGCACAAGTGAAAAGTATCATATACACCTTAAGATTGGGTGAATCTTTCACAGGGATTGCTCCACTGTAGTCAACCCCGGTAACTTTGTAAGGGTCACCTGGGGTAGTTCGCAGGTTTGGTAAGGGAGGAATTCCGACGGGATCATAATGTGTTCCCTGTACTCTTCTACACTTTAAGCATTTGCGAAGGACTTTCTTGACCACCTGCCTGATTCTAGGCACCCACCATCGTTGTCTTACATAGGTGACTATATGACCAACCCCATAATGACAACAGAGTCGGTGACACCTATCGATAATAAGATGGGTGAAGGGATGATTGGGGGGCAGTAGTATTGGATACTTACTTGCCTCAGAGAGGGCTGCCAATCGTAATCTGCCTCCGCAATGTATCAAGTCCCCCTTCAAGTGTAAGCCCAATTGGTTGATCAGGTTATTCCTAGACTTTGTTCCCTTAACCAGTAATTTATATTCCTGCGTATATATTTCTTGTTGACAGAGCTTATGTAATAATTTATCTGCAATTCTGATCTCCTTCACATTGAGGTAAGCACTACCTGTGGATGGTGTGCCTTTAATTTTTGCTTTTACATTTTCTACAAATCGTACACCCATGCTGTAACACGTTGTAACTTTTCATAGCTGCTGAATCTATCCCACTCCCATAACCGTGTGTCTTCGTCAGGCACCGAGTCAATTACCGGTGCCACAATAGCAGTGTGTTGCTCGCTCAAATCTATATTCTCTGGCCATTCGTTGGGATCATTAAGCCAGCATGGGCCATTCCACCACAACGCAGAAGATTTGAGAAATTTAGCAGAGACACCACGAGTAATGCAATCACTTGGATTCTCTTTGGTAGACACATACCGGAACTGTGCGGTTGGGAGCAGGGTACGAATTTCGTCGACACGGTTGGTGACGTACACTGGTAGCCTCTTACGGCTATGCAACCAGTAGAGCGTAATTTGGCTGTCACTCCATACAACTGTCTCCGAGATATTTAGCAAATTTTTAAAAGTTTCCTCTACAAAGTGAACGAGTCTAGCAGCCAACAGAACTGCAGTCAGTTCTAATTTTGGGATGGAAAGGGATTTGATCGGGGCGACTTTCGCCTTCGCTATGACGAGACGGCTGCCACTTGTGTCAACAAAGTATATGGCGGTGCCATACGCGACCTTGCTAGCGTCTGAGAAGGCATGAATGGAAACAGGATGGTCCATGACAACTCTCCGAGGAAAATTAAAACCCTTACAGAGACGAAGATCCGAAATAATGTCATCCCACTCCTGAACCAGGTCGCCAGTCAAAACTACATCCCATCCTAATTTTATCCTCCATAATTGCTGAAGGAATAATCTCGATTTGATCGACACCGGTAGAACTATCCCCAAGGGGTCAAAAAGTTTAGCTGTCATACTCAAGCAAATTCGTTTTGTAATCTGCGAATATTGCGCGTACTGAACGCCGAATGAGAGGGTATCGGTGTCCGTTTTCCAAAACAACCCTAGCACTCTAACAATGTTCCTGCTGTACGGCCGCCACCCCATCCCGTTGCAGTACAGTCCGCAAAACAGAATTATTAGTCGCCCATTCACGCAAATGTAGATGGGCGTCATTCATAATCTCTCGGACTACAGCGTAGGTATCAACCAGGAAATCTTCTTCATTTCCTGTACCCAATAAATTGTCTATGTACAACCTGACCGAATTTGATGAATAATCTGCGGATCTGCACTGACATAAGACAAATGTTTCAAAATGGTGGCGTTTAAAAGGAATTGGGAACAAGTCGCTCCAAATAAAACTGCCCGAAACCGGTAACAAATTAGGGGAGAATCCAATTGCCTCGGATACTTGGGCCACATAAATCGCGTATAGTCCTGGTCGTCTTCATGGAGCCTTAACATTAGAAATGCCTTCTCAATATCAGACACCCAGGCATACTTACCGAGTCGAAATTGAAGCAAAACCTGCGCTAAATCTGGCACCAGTGAGGGTCCAGTGTACAGGCAGTCATTAAGACTAGGATGACGTTCACTCATCTTGGCGGAACAGTCGAAGACAATACGCACTGGCGTAGTTTTGCTCTCCTTGACTACACCATGATGAGCCAAGTAATGCCCGGTATCAGATTTATCAAAAGGCACCTCTTCAATAAAACCCCGGGACACCTGTTCCTTTATGACTTTTGAGTATTCCTCGCAAAAGTCAGGCTCCTTGAGGAATCTTTTCTGAAGTCCCCGAAGACGGCCTATGGCCAAACCCTTGTTAGATGGCAGCTGATCCTTGGAATTGTTCCAGGGCAGTCTCACTTTATACTGTTGGCTGTCGGGATCGTAGGTAACGGTATCCTCGTACGACGATAGTGCTTGACGCTCAACCAGTGAGTATTCCTTAGGGGTTATCCCGATATGATCTAATTCCCACAAAACATTTAAGTCATTTTTGCATGGTGGAATATTGCCAGTGGATATGTATTCGTCCATTGGTGTTACTGCTACTTTCAATACAGTAATTACTTCTGTGCTGGAGCT
Organism: Lithodes maja; assembly: GCA_037953745.1. Taxonomy (NCBI): domain Eukaryota; kingdom Metazoa; phylum Arthropoda; class Malacostraca; order Decapoda; family Lithodidae; genus Lithodes; species Lithodes maja. Next base: position 239,979 of record JBAKBP010000186.1, on the reverse strand, counting down.
TGTAGGCTGGGTCACATATGAACCACTGATGGCGTACCCGTACTTGGTAGGAAGCAGAATTAGGCTACCTGACCTTTTATACCCAGGTCGCACTATATCGTAGTAGTGATCCGCACCGATGAGCAGCTCCAGCTGATCTGTGTCCGTTGCGTGAGGATCGGCTAATTTTATGCCTTTACTTTGTAAACTAACCAGTTTAGACTTTAGGTTAAGTTCACCTTTATGTTCTGGCAATTCATCAACCACTATTGCGTCTAGATGATGAAATTTACCTCTGTGTTTGTATTGCAGTGCCACAACATTATATTCCCTAGAGGCCTGTTTCCCGGTAAATCCGTGAAGACATAACTCCTCAGTTCCTTTAGAAATGTAGGAAAGGGAGGATAGAACAGAAGACTTCACAAAGGTCCTCTGAGAACATTGGTCAAGTAGCGATCTGATTTTAACACAATTATTATCCTTACCCTTTACCCGCAGCTGTACGGTGGGCAAGATTACTGTACGTTTACCTGTGGCAACGGACATTGTAGTTGAAGTAGCAGCAGTATGCTCTCTCTTGGTGTTATCCTCCGCTGGTCTACTTTCTTTCCCTTGTTTTTGTGTACACAGGGAATGAAAGTGTTTGCCCTTACAAAACTTGCAGCTTCTTATGTTAGGATTAGTACAACCCGAATGGCCATGGTCTTTTGACAAGCACCCAGTGCAGAGACGTAGTTGACGGGCTCTTTTAACTTTAAGAGGCCCTGTCTTATACTTCATACACTTGTACCATAAATGATTGGTGCCACTACACAGAACACAGTTGAATTTCCTGTACAGTCGACGCTCGATTTAACGGACTACTGGGGGGGAGACCCAGTCCGTTGCTGGGAAATGACCGTTGCTGGAAAATCGCTCTCGAAAATCGCCAATTTTCCCCTAATATGCTTCGAAAATGAAGATTTTTAACTTTCCGGGTGTTTTTAAGTCTTTCCTTACATATTGCACATACAAATACAGTTATTAAAAATGTTCTTTCATACAAAAAGACAAAACCAAAGTGTTTTTCTTACCTTAATCTATTATGTATGTATTTACAGGATATGTACATCAGAAGACTCTGAGTGGTTACTCAGAGTCCGAGTCCGAGCTGGCAACCGGGTCAACTCTAGGGCCAGGCTGGGGCTCTGAGTGACCACTAGGGCCAGGCTGGGGCTCTACGTGACCACTAGGGCCAGGCTGGGGCTCTACGTGACCACTAGGGCCAGGCTGGGGCTCTGAGTGACCACTAGGGCCAGGCTGGGGCTCTGAGTGACCACTAGGGCCAGGCTGGGGCTCTGCGTGACCACTAGGGCCAGGCTGGGGCTCTACGTGACCACTAGGGCCAGGCTGGGGCTCTGTAGTAGGGGTTGACTGTGCAGGATGTCGAGGGGCAAAGAAGCTGCTGATTTTCCCCTGCCTGCCTCCTTGATGCTGGTCACGTATGATTAACTCTCGGAACATGCGCAGGTTCCCATAGTATCCACGGGCCTCCGGTTGGTCGCTGTATTCACTGTAGTCAATCAGAGCATCAATGTACGTGCGTAGGGTGGAGAGCTTGGTTTTGCGGCTCGGTATCTCATCCTCTTCATCGCTAGAGTCCACTGTCTCCCCCACAGTTACCTGGCTAGCTATTTCTTCGGTAGAGAGGACCTCATACCCGGGATCATCTTCATTCTCGTCCAACCAGACTCGAACATCATCCTCTGTCACATCATTTTCTCCAGCATCCCGTAGTAACCTGTGGAAGTCCCTGGCCTCGAACCCGTCGAACCCAGTAAACTCCTGGTTATCTTCGTCCATGAGTAGTTTCTTCCAGCAGTTACTTAGGGTGGAAATCTTCATGTCACTCCAAGAATCTGCCAGGTTGAACAGCGCTGATTTGATGTGATAATTCTTGACGTTGGCTATGGTGCGAGCTCCACGGGTGTCTTCGATGATGTCGCTCTCATCCTCGAGCACAACCAGCACCTCATCCAGGTAGCGCCTTGTATAGCGCCTTTTCACAGCGGCAATGATGCCTTGGTCCATAGGCTGGACTAGTGAAGTGGTGTTTGGTGGCAAATACATGACTCGTATACGGCCATCATCGCTGATCAACTGGTCCTCACTAGGGTGGGCTGGTGCGTTGTCGAGAAGTAGTACCGCCTTCATTTCACGAGCAGGAATCTTCAGGACCTCCCTCTGGAACTTTCTCACTGCCGGAATAAAACTATGGTGGAACCAGTGCAAAAATATGGCTCCTGTGAACCAGGCATTCTTGGAATGATAATAATGCACTGGCAAGTCTCACTCCATGTCCAGGTCCTTGAGGGCCCGAGGTTTCTTCGCTTTGCCAACAATGGCCAACTTAAGCCTGTGGGTTCCAGTGGCATTGGCACCGCACAATGCTGAAAGGCGTTCTTTAGCCAATTTCTTGCCCTTAGAGGTCTCCTCAGATTTCCTTGCCTGTGTATTTTTAGGCAAGGAACGCCAATAAAATCCCGTTTCATCAGCATTGTACACCTGTGACAGGGCTAGCCCTTCGTCTTCTATTAGTTTGTTCAGCTTAAGACGGAAGGGCTCGACACTAGTATTGTCAGCACTCCCAGCCTCACCGTGTGCTTTCACATTGAAAAGCCCATGACGATTGCGGAAGCGCCACAACCACCCATCACTGCCCTTAAACTCAACAATGCCCAAATGTTCGGCCAACTTTGTTGCGGCCATTAACATTTCAACACCCCGCACAAGATTCCCACTCGACTTCTGTTGGACATACCACTTCATCACTGCTGCATCGAGTCGATGGTCTTTGGCCAGTTTCATATGCTTTCTGGGGACGCCCTTGCCACTAGAACTGGCCGAGGCGTCGACACAATACGTGGAGGCATAAGATTTTAGTTCGGGTTTTTTTTTCTTGATATCGGACACTGTCTGTTTCTTGATTCCATATTCCTCGCATATATAAGCCACTGACTTGCCACTATCCAACTTGCTCAGCAACTCTAGTTTCTGAGCTACACTTAAGTTCACACGCTTACGTTTCAACACTTTTGGAGGCATTTTAAGTAGGTAAATGCAAGATATGGAATATATTAGCACGGGCGGACCTGAGCGGACTCGTGGCTAGGCGGGAACTGAGCTTTAAACAATGACAACAATGGTTGCTGTGGTGACCCGCCCGCCACCTACCGGACATATTTTCTACTAACGGACTTTTGTCCGTTGGCCGGACAGGTTGTCCGGCTACGGACTTTGTCCGTTAAATCCGAAATCCGTTGTATCGGGGTCCGTTAAATCGAGCGTCGACTGTACTCACTCTGGGCGGTAAATGTTGCCGTAGCCATGGGTGTACCCCCTACTCTGTCTTGACCCGCCATATTGTACACTTCAGCCTGGAGGCAATGAGTGAATTTCTTATAATCCAGGCTCGAGTCTCCCATTTCCCGTTTTATGGTTTCTTTTAGTGGTGATGGTAACTTATTGACAAGAGTCACCACACAAAATTCCTCCAGACAAATACCATGGCTAATGATTGACCTCATCACACTCTCTGTATTGGCATAGAAGTCCTTCAGGTCAGCTGTTTGGTGTTTGGGTGACACTAATTGATTGAATTTGGTAACATAAGCTGCCTTGATTCGATCTGGATGCCCATATGTCTCTTGCAGGAGCTCAATTGCTGGGGCATAGCTTGCACTTTCGATTATGAATCCTTCGACTAGCTTATGTGCATCACCCTGAAGCTGACCCTTTAGGTAGGTGAAGCGTTGTATATCTGTGAGGTCGGGATTGTCATGGATGGTACACTTGAACATCTCCCAAAATCCCGACCACATGGTGGCATCACCTTCAAATTTTGAGAGAGTAAGATGTGGTAATTTGACTGCGGATTTCTTTGGCTCTTTCCTGACCTCCTTCTTGACCTCTGTAATCAGGATCCCCTTCAGTGTGGCAACGATTACTTGTATGCCCTCCATATATAGGGTATCCTCTCTGATCACCTCGATATACTCGGCGTCCTCGCAAGTGTCGGCCAGGTCCTCCTGTGTGACCTCATACTTGTCAAGTTGCTTTTGAATACTGAGCAACCTGGCCTCCACCTCCACTCTAGACGCCGAATCAAGGAATACGTCAATATCAGAGGTCAAGACCGTCAAAGAGCCCTTAAGTCCAGCCCGACGCTTTTGTACACTTTTAGCCATGATTATACAGGAAGGAATTCTAATTACGTTAAATCAAACTAATAATGCCAGACCGAATAAGTTGCGGCCAACAATACAGTACTCCGAGAAATCAAATTAAATCGTGAGCCGAAAATAAAACACCCTCACGAAATGCGGAATAAGAATTGTGCGCAATGTAGACAAGCAATCTGGAGCTTTTCAATTTAACTCCTTACGTAATAGTTATGAAATTATAGATTCATTACGCCATAAGTTAAGAAAAGTCGGGAGGGAAATATAGTACAATACAGTATAGGCCAAAAGTCTCCAGATGTCAAAAAGAGCAGTACCGTTTAAAGCTATAATAAAGTAAAGAAGAGTGTGAGCCTATAGGGTATATGAAACAGGCTAAACTCAATGGGTACCGCTAATTCTATATTATTAATTTAATAAATGTGAAAATTGTACACAAGAAAGTTCATCTTAAGAAGTCACAAGGAAAAAAGTTTTGAGTTGGATTAACACACAATCAGCCTATCAGCTATCATATTACCCCGCCTTCAGGGCACACAACGAGAGTAGAATTTAGAAAGATATGTGAATTAATAAACTTTACATTTTAAAGAAGTTATTTTTCAGTATAATTTTGATCTAGATATAAATTAAATATAGATTAAATTTAAAATACAGTACAGTATGAATGAATTTAATCCGCCAATTGTGCAATGTTTTCTAGGGCTAAAGTAGTATGTAATGAGCCCGAAAAAGCATTTAAAGTAGGTTAATTATTGTTTTGAGTACTGTACTGAATCAGATTTATAACTTTCATTCTGGGTAAAACTCCCGTCGCAGCCCTGACCTATCCACTAGTTTCCACATCCTGTCCCACTGGTGGTCAGGCACCTGGGGCGGCCAGAGCAAAGAGCGGACGAAAAAAACCCGACAGCCCCATGGGGCCAAACTGACCGGGGCCAGGAGGACGTAGTAGGACTCATGACAAAAACAGGGATAGGCCAGCCCCACTCCAAGCAAGGCAACTACCGACCGCCGAATAACTCCCCAACAAAAATAGGGGGGGGGGAGGCAAACTAGTGAAAGGTTCGAAGGACCAATTATATGGTTAATTTAGATAAGTGGACTGTATATTATTATTATTGAAGGAACATTAACCATATAGAATATATAATTACCCTTTGATGAACTCAGCTGGTGATTGGAGGATGGCGGAAAATAGGCTAGATGACTTGAAGTGGTTAGTAAGGTAAACAGCGTATGAAAAGAGGCTACAATAGGCTAGGATAGGCTAGATATTTACTTTAAGTTTGTGCTAACTAACAAAGATGATGATGTAATGACTATATGGAATATGAGATGAAAAGTGAAGCGAAAACACCTGATTATGAAACTATGGAAAGAAGGCTTAGCGTGTGTAGCTGGGACGGAGGTTGGTTGGAGAGTGGCGAGCGCGGTATGTTCGTCTCTGTCGTGACATACCGCGCATGCGCATAACATATGGAAAATGTATCCCATCTTCTTTACAATGAGATACTTATAAACAATCTTAAATATAGATATATATATATATATGGGAATTATAATCCTACAATACTTTCCCATATACTACTATAGAATAATATATTCTACCCAATCATGGAACGTTCGACCAAGGTTATGGAAGCGTTTAACTTAAGACTACGGAATTATACGTAACGCTACATTAACCCAGATTACGTAACATCGAGACTGTTCATACTAGTTTGAGTACACTAAGTATGGACAAATGTGTACATTTTTCGATAAGAAAATGTCCCAGCCGAAGGCTGATTCCTCCTAAATTCCAGGCTAGCTATCGCTCTGCAGGAAAACATAGACACCTAAATGGCATGAGAAGTGTCTAATTTACATAAATGGAGCGAAATGTTGTAAAATCGCCAAATTAATGGGGCAAACGTCTTCAAAGCTCAAAGCATGTGGGAGAAGGGGGTCCAGAAAAAAAACTCCAAGTGAAAATCTCCCCTTAACTATAGTGTGTTCATTTTCAGATTACGGTAATTTTGTCGTGTCTTCATCTTGATTATGCTACTTGGCTACTGCGAAAATGTTGTACCTAAATATGAGCGATTTTTGCATGTATTAATTATTTCTCTAGTTTCCTCCCTAGACCTCCATCATTTTTGCATGTATTCATTATTTTTCTAGTTTCCTCCCTAGACCTTTATAAAATTTAAAAAAAACATCCATTAGATCTAACTCCCTACACACTATAGTCTATTCGCTGTAAGTAGGCGATAAATCATGACCTCTAACCTCTGGAACTCAAAAATGACAGAGTTAATCGAGCAAATATTTCTACCATTTGGGAAGAGTCAGTCACGAAATAGATGTGTAAATATACAGCCCATTCGCTCTAGCCCTATTTGAGTTATAGAGGATAGAGCGAGAGAGAAAAAGCTGTCACCGGGGGACACAATATGGATATAGATAGATAGATAAGAGAGATATAGATGGATAAATATATCATATATACTGTATACCGGTGTATATATATATATATATATATATATATATATACCGGTATATATATATATACGGTATATATATATATATATATATATATATATATATATATATATATATATATATATATATATATATCGATAGCCATAGCCAGGAAAATATAAACATATAGAGCTTCTGCATACCTAGATAAATAGTACTATAAATATACAGTACTTCCAAATAACTAGATTATTAGATATGACCATAATGACCTGCATTAAAGCCACACACACAAGTAATGGCGTGTTACCTCTCTCTCTCTCTCTTTCAATAAAACACACACACACAACCAGATCACAGCATTTCTCTCTCACTCTCTCTCTCTCTCTCACCTGCCCAAGCCCCTTCACCTGCCCAAGCCCCTGAGCAAGTATTTAACATTGTAATAAAAAGCCCACATTTTATCGTAATATTAAAAGTTTGGGTGACAGTGTTCATCAATTAAGGTGAGTTTAGTGCGGTGTATAGTATGTGTGTGTATATGTGTGTGTGTGTGTGTGTGTGTGTGTGTGTGTGTGTGTGTGTGTGTGTGTGTACTTACTCTAGTTGTACTTACTCTAGTTGTATTGCGGGAGTTAGCATGCTCGTTATTTCCCGCCTCCTGTATGTGTAGGTGTTATATGTATCGTTGGAATGGCTGTGGATGTGTGTGTAGTCTGTATTTTTAGCCAATTGGCGACATCGGAAACGAAGGTGGATCTGTATGGTACCATTCTCACTATAGACGGTACCGTCTCGCCCGAAGGCTTAGGTAGCCATCAGCTTAGGTGAACCATATGATACCCATCTCGCCTTGTACCATTTTTGCCAACCCCAGATGGGACGTCAGAACGTCGTCCACTTATTCCAGGTACCTATTTACAGCTAGGTGAACTGAGGCTAACACATGAAAGGAGACAAGCCCAATTTGTCTCCGCCCGGCCGGGGATTGAACCCCCGACCCCTCGTGTGTGAGACGAGAGCTCTACCTACTAGGCTACTGGCTGTGTGTGTGTGTGTGTGTGTGTGTGTGTGTGTGTGTGTGTGTGTGTGTGTGTGTGTGTCCTTGTAGTAATCACGCGGGGGGGTCGACCTATTAGAAGATTACCATGATCACGCCAGTGGTTGGATATACAGTAATATATAACAGTTTAGATCATTTATATTATAGGTAGCGCCAACGAACTTGACAATAATCTTGACCCCCTTACCTTCTCATAACTCAAAATGAATGAAAGCAATCGGGCTGACATTTTTATCATTATGGAAGATCTCACCAGGATATAGGTGTGGATATTTTCAGCCAGTTTGCTCCAGGCCCTTTTGAGTTACAAAGAGGGCAGGAATCAAGATTATTGTCAAGTTCATTGGCGTTTCTTATAGTACGTTATATTTTATTTGATCCGTAGTAATGAAGATTTGTATTTATTTATTCATTTTTTCTCCCTAGACCTCCATCAAACTTAAACAAAAAAATACTCTCAAAATCCCCTTTCGAGATACAGTTTGTGCATTCCTCTGTAGATAATACCTTGACCGAAGGCCGGGATATGCTAAATTGCAGGCTTGCTATCGCTCGCCATTGTATAATACTGTAGACACGTAAATGGAACGAAAAATCTTAAAATTGACAAAGAAATAGGACAAAATGTCATATAATCACCAAAATAAAGGGGGCGAATATCTTAAAATATCAAAACTAGTGAAGTTAAACATATATATATATATATATATATATATATATATATATATATATATATATATATATATACTGTATATAGGAGGCATGTGATGTTAGGGAGGCTTAGGTCGCTGGAGGAAAAATATTGTTCTTAGAGTGAAACAGCGGGTGTGGGACAAAAGGTGGGGGTGGGGTGGGTGGGTGGGGGCAGGGGATGATATATTTATAGGCAAATGTTTCACGACTAGCAATAGCCTACTCTCTCTCTAGGTCTCTGTCTCTCTCTCTCCCCCTCCCTCCCTCTCCCTACCCTTTCCATCACTACCCTCCCTCCTCCCCCTCGCCCCTCGCCCTTTAAGCCACTGTAGTACCGACGGCTGCCTCCGAATATAAAATTTAACTGTTTTGTGTTTCGCCTTTATTATATTTGTTTTACCTAGGAGGGGTTTACACATATTTATCACTCACTGTATTGCCTAGGTGGGCCTTTTTATACATAATATATCCAAGGGTATATTTTGTATTTGTATGTATACTATTTTGTTTGAACTGAATACTAATACATATTTAGGCCTATACCTTACTGTATTGCCTATAGGTCTATGTATACTTTGAGTGCACACCAACACACACACACACACACACAAAATCTACATCAGGCGAGACTTACCAGAAGAAGAGAAAAAGAAGGAGGCTGAACTAAGGAAAACCGCCAAGGAGGAAAATAGCAAGAGGACAGAACAAGAAAAGAATAAGTTTTTTTACGGAGTAAGAAAGGGGAAGATTATGAAACTTTCGGTAAAAAGAAACTAAAAATAAAAGAGGGTAGGGAACAGACCGCCGCAGATAAGGCGCTTGGAGCAGGTAATGGGGGACTAGAAAGTATAAGGATTCTATATAGCAATGTCGATGAGCTAATCTCTAAGAAACTAGAACTAACAGACTTACTCAATACTAAGAAACCAGAAATAGTATGTCTCACCGAGACAAAACTAAGAGAAGACCTTGATATAAATTTGCTAGGATGGTCTGAATATAGGATTTGGAGGAGGGACAGAAAATTTCGACATGGAGGAGGAGTGTGCATCCTTACTAGGAAAGATTTGATTGTGTCTGAGATAAAACTAGAAACTTCAACAGCAGAAGTTTTAGCAATAGAGATTGGTGGAAACGAAAAAATAGTGGTGATAGTAGCGTATGTACCTCCCAAGACGAAGACATGGGGTAAGGAGGAGCATAGCCTAATGCGTAAGGAAACAATTAGTGTGCTAGGAAATATCTTGGCTTCAAAGGATGAAATAGTCATGTGTGGGGACTTTAACTGCAAGGAAGTGAATTGGGAAGATCTTGAAGCCGGAGCAGGGGAGGAAAGTTGGGGCTATGAATTTTTAAGTATGGCCATGGAAAATTCTATATACCAACATGTAAAAGAGCCAACAAGAGTAAGGGGAAGTGATCAACCAGCTAGATTGGACCTTCTATTCACAAGAAGGGAGGAGGAGGTTCAAAGTATTCAGTACCTATGCCCACTAGGAAAAAGCGACCATGCAGTTCTAGACATAGACTTACTATTGAAGTACAGTATAATCTACCCAAGGGAAGGGAAAAGCACAAGGAAAATCACTGGATGTATTCCAGAACCGATTTCGAAGGACTACAGGATTTTTTCAAGTCACAAAATTGGGATCAGGTGTTATCTGAAAGTGAGGTAGACAAAAAACTCAAGGCATTCATGGAGATCTATGATACTGGTATAAAAACTTTTGTCCCTAAGTACGTTAATAAAAGGAAAAAAAGTAATCGCAAAGTATGGTTTAACCGCGAATGTAGGCAAGCACAGGAAGCAAAAAACAAAGCCTGGAAAAAGATGAGAAACTGGGATTCGGAAGATAACAGGCAAAAGTATAAAGAGGAGAGAAACAAATACACAGAAATGAGGAGGAGGTCAGAGGCAAACCATGAGAAAGGGATAGTGGAGAACTATGAAAAGAATCCAAAAATGTTTTTCAAGTTTGTAAACGGCAAAAGGAAGATAAAAGCCACGATCGTAAAGATTAAAAGTGGAAACAGAATCATAGAAGAGGATACAGAGATTGCGGAAGAACTAAATAGAAATTTTGCATCAGTATTTACAAAAGAAGGAGAATTCATTGCACCAGAATCCAATGAGATAGGTACAGAGGAAATGCCGGAAGTCACATTTAACAGACCAGAGCTCATAGACAAAATGAGTAAGGTGGATCCAAACAAAGCCGCTGGACCGGACGGAGTATCAGGCTGGATTATTAAAGAAAATGCTAAGGAACTGAGTATACCGTTATATGACATAATGACCAAATCATTGGACACAGGGATAGTACCTACAGAATGGAAAAGAGCAAACATTATTCCTATATTTAAGGGAGGAAGCAGAGATAAACCACTGAACTATAGACCTGTATCACTATTGAGCATCCTCATGAAGATTCTGGAAGGATTAATAAGGGACAAATGGGTTAACTACCTGGAATCCAAAAGATTAATTACTGACCGACAATTTGGATTCAGAGGAGGCAGATCATGTGTAAGCAACTTGTTGAGTTTTTACTCTAGAGTAATAGACACAGTGGACAAGAGGGAAGGATGGGTAGACTGTGCCTACCTAGACTTTAAAAAGGCATTTAGACAAAGTTCCACACAAGAGATTGCTGTGGAAATTAAAACATGAGGGAAAAGTAGGATACAAACTGTTGAAATGGATGGAGAGCTACCTTAGCGGAAGACAGATGAGAACAACAGTAAGGGGGAAATCGTCAAACTGGACTCAAATTACGAGTGGGGACAAGGATCTGTCCTAGCCCCAATCATGTTTCTAATATTTGTAAATGACTTACCTGAGGGACTAACAAGCTACATGAGCATGTTTGCGGACGATGCTAAACTGCTTAAAACGATCAGAACCCAGGAGGATTGCCTTGAGCTCCAAGCAGATTTGCAAAAGATCCATGAATGGAGCATCAAATGGAATATGGAGTTCAATGCAGGGAAATGTAAGACTCTAGAAATGGGTAAAAGCAAGTACAGACCTAGAAAAGATTATAAACTAGGAAACGAAGTGATTCCCAAAGCAGAAAAAGAAAAAGACTTGGGGATAGAATTTAAGGATAACATGTCTCCAGAAAGCCACGTAAATAAGATGGTGAGAGAATCACTAGCACTATTGGCAAATATCAGGATGTCTTTCAATTATCTTAATGAAAACACCATGTAACAAATAATAACGGCAATAATAAGACCCAGGATGGAATATGCATCTGTGGTGTGGTCCCCTCACATGAAGAAACATATCCACAAAATTGAGAGGGTACAGAGAGCAGCTACGAGGATGATCCCAGGTTTGGAAAATTTGGAGTACCAAGAGAGGCTCGAGAGATTGAATCTACCTACACTGGAACAGAGAAGGAAATGAGGACAGCAAATTCAGATATACAAATGTGTTAGAGGTATTGACAAAATCGACCAAGAAAACTTCATAGAGAGGGATGGAGGTGAGAGAACAAGAGGTCACAGCTACAAACTAAAAGTGCTTAATAGTAAATCTGATCTGAAAAGTAAAAGATTTCCTACCAACTCGATTAGTGGGTGGAACAAATTGCCAGCCGAAGTAGTGTCTGCACCATCAGTGCATAGTTTCAAAGCAAGGTATGACAAACATATCTTAGGAGGCGGGAATTAACGAGCATGCTCACTCCCGCAAATACAACTAGTGTAAGTACAACTAGTGTAAGTACACACACACACACACACACAGCCCGTAGCCTAGTAGGTAGAGCTCTCGTCTCACACACGAGGGGTCGGGGGTTCAATCTCCGGCCGGGCGGAGACGAATTGGGCTTGTCTCCTTTCATGTGTTAGCCTCAGTTCACCTAGCTGTAAATACCTGGAATAAGTGGACGACGTTGTGACGTCCCATCTGGGGTTGGCAAAAATGGTACAAGGCGAGATGGGTATCATATGGTTCACCTAAGCTGATGGCTACCTAAGCCTTCGGGCGAGACGGTACCGTCTATAGTGAGAATGGTTACCATACAGATCCACGCTAAGCCTTCGTTTCCGATGTCGCCAATTGGCTAAAATACAGACTACACACACATCCACAGCCATTCCAACGATACATATAACACCTACACATATAGGAGGCGGGAAATAACGAGCATGCTCACTCCCGCAATACAACTAGAGTAAGTACAACTAGAGTAAGTACATGTAATAGCATAAGTGATCCTTACTACTAAACTGTTCTATAAGTTGTGAACCGCCACTTAGTCCAAATTTCTTTCACACGACATAAGTTACGCGCCGCCAATAAAGGGTTAAAGAATATATTGGGGGGCAGCAGGGGGCTAGGGATCCTCCTCCCCGTGTGAAATGTAAAGTTTACTTTAGAAGACATAGAATCTCGGACCGAGGGCTAGAGAGAAAAGGTGGTAGTATGTATTATTATTATTAAGCCTTACCTGTAGTTATCCTTGGTAGATGTTGAGACCCAAGGTGTTTTGGAGGGCAGGCCCTCAGTATTGATGAGACTGTAAGATCAGCTAGACGACAATTCTTGACGTAACCGTAACCGACCCCCCTCATGGTAGGGATGTGTACTGGGTCGATGTCTTCATTCTGTGGAGAAAAAAAAAATCTTTTAGCCAGTACAATGTAACAGCTATAAAATATAGTAGAAGTGAAGGTGTATTATTAAAAACAACCTGAATTAGACTATATGAAGGATTTGTAGGTGCTAGAGAATTCAGTTTCCTCGAATACTGAAAGTGTTAATATGGCTCACGTAGAACATATTACTGTATATATTATAAAATATAAAAAGTTTGCCTGTACCAAAAGGGCCCCGGACACAGCGATCGGGATCATATGAAGCCCCCCGGATTTCGTGGGTTAATGATATAAAAAAATATGGAATCTAGCCTATATGCTCTAAAGATCATATGAAAATTTGTTTTAACCCTCGGCAAAACCTAAAAAAATATATATGGTACTATAATGTCTTTTTCATAACAAGGGTTGTCAGTACGGTACTTCCAGTTATCGACACCTCTAAAGGAAAGAAAGCAAGATAAAAATAGATGAGGAATTTGGAAGGAATCTGAGTGTAAAATGAAGGGAGTGTAAGAAAGCTTTGCGCAGTGGCAGTATCGTAACCAATGAGGTTTAGAGGTCCTGTCATCTGCGTATAAGTACGGTATTGGTTAAAGTCTTGCTAAAACGCACCTCTGTAGCTTACCGTGACTAGTTACGGTATGTAAGTCCTACCCCGCCTTCTCGAGGTAGCCTCATTATTACACCGTCCTTATTTTAATCCTCCCTTTTAAATTTCTAACATTTTAATTTTTGCTTGACGGTGGAACTAAAGGGGAGGGCGGGTGTGCTATTTTCTTCAGCAGCACACTTTGTTTTTAATTTTAAATCCTCTTTTAATTTCCACTATAAAAATTATCCCCCTTGTAATATTATTTCTGTTGTCCCCTTGTATATTTTTGTTCTCCCTATCTTCTTAATATTTTAATTTTTACTGTGTTGTATGTTTTTTTACTGATGTTGGTATCAGTTTTTAGTTTTTCTTTTAGTATACTTTTGACAATCCGGCGCCCTGTTTGGAGGCATTATGTCCAGGCCCCAAGTCCTCCTGGGAAACAACTGTGCTCGGTATGCTGCCGGCCAGGACCCCCTCGGGGGTGGAGGAACAAAGCAGAAAAGTGGTGGAAGCGTCGTTCGGGTGAAGGAAAGCGTGCTCCGTGTCTGTGCCTTCAATGCCAATGGCATAAATGATTTTAGCAAGAGAGAGTGTCTGATGCGAGAGCTTAAAGATGGATGTGTGGATGTGTGTGGGGTAGGTGAGACGCACCTGTTGGGTTCTGGAGTGTGGGATGGTGAGAATGAGACTAAAAGGAAGAATTTTAGATTCAAAAGCTGTAAGAGGTATGCTGACGGGATCAGACCAGTGCTGACAAAAGTGAGGATAAGGAAAGAGTGGAAATATGAGAGGAAAGAGAGAAAACTGACAGTAGAGAGAATAAATGTGAGAAAATTAAATGAAGAATGTAATGCAACAAAATACAAGGACATCCTGAAAGAGACTATAAAGGACATGGATGTTATGATAGATCTGGGAAATACTGTAGACGAAGTATGGAAAGGTACAAGAGACTCCATGATTAAAGCAGCTGAGAAAGTATGTGGGAAGAAAACCTTTAAAATGTGGAAGAAGAAAGGTAACGCATGGTTTAGTAAAGAGATAGAAGAAATAGTGAAAAAGAAGAAAGAGTTCAGAAAGAGTATGCTGCAAAAGAATATACCTAGAGAAACTAGAGATGCGAGGAAAGAAGAATATAAAAATTTGAAACAAAGAGTGAAGAGGGCGATACAAGACGCTAAAAGGAAGACAGATGAGGCATATGGGAGAAAGATTAGTGAACAGTTTCTGAATGACAGGAAAGCATACTACAGAGCTGTGAAAGAAGCCAGAGGGAAGAAGACTGAGAGTGTCTCAGGTGGTAGGATGAGGGACATGAATGGGGAAGTGGTAGAGGGTGATGGTGTGGTGAAAGTATGGAAAGATCATTTTAGTAGCTTAGCTGTAAAGAGTAGGGGGAAGGCAAATATCTCATCCATAGGAATGGAGAGAGGTAGAATAAACAGGGTAGTTGAAAGCCAGATAAGCAGAGAAGAAGTAAAAGAAGCAATCAATAGACTTAAAATGGGCAAAGCTGCTGGAGTAGATAACATCCCAGGTGAAATGCTGAGATATGGAGGAGAAGAAGCTGTTGACATAATGCATAGGTTATGTAAATTAGCATGGGAAAAGGAAAGTGTACCAGAGGACTGGAGGAAAGCAGTGATAGTACCCTTGTACAAAGGGAAGGGTTGTAAAGAAGAGTGTAAGAATTATAGGGGAATTAGCTTGCTTAGCATAACTGGAAAGGTACACGCAAGAGTAGTAACACAGAGGCTACAGAAGATAACGGATGACAAAATAGGCGAGGAACAGGGAGGTTTCAGAAAGGGCAGGGGCTGCGTTGACCAGATAGCCTCAATGCGATTGTTGGTAGAGAAGTATCTGGCCAAAAACAGAAAACTCTATGCAGCATTCATGGATTTGGAAAAAGCCTACGACAAAGTAGACTGGGAGGGCCTGTGGGATGTGTTAACAGTATATGGTGTGGGAGGAAAGTTGCTAATGGCAGTAAAATCTTTTTATAGGAATGCAATGGCAAATGTGAAGGTAGGGGATAAGTTAAGTGAAAGTTTTGAGGTCAATGTAGGTGTAAGACAGGGATGTGTCATGTCAGCTTGGTTGTTCAATATATACATGGATGGATTGATTAGAGAATGTAGGGCGGGATCAATGGATGTAGGAGCTAGACTGGAATCAGAGGGAAAAGCGTGGAAGATTTTTAACATGCCCTATATACGGACAATGCAGTCCTGTTGGCGGAAAATGTAGAAAGTGGTCACAGACTTTGACAGGGTATGCGAAAAGAGAAAGTTAAAGGTCAATGTAGGGAAATATAAGGTAATGGTGTTTGAGAGAAGAATGCATGAAACCATAGGTTTTAAGGCAAATATAGAATTAAGAAAGAACATGAAATTAAGTCGAGTAAGGGGAAAAGGGAGGAAGTTGATGAAAAATTGTATTCATGGCATGTTAAAAATATGGGTGGGAAAGTCACACTCAAGAAGCAGGATAGTAGAATAAGGTATGAGTGTGACAAATACATTCTCTCCTTTGCGAGACGAATGTGAGGGAAAACAGGATAAGGGAGAACCGGTTAGCCGAAGTGCCTGCCACCGACTAGGCTCCAACCGCTGACGCTGTGCTACCACCACCACCACCCCCACCACCAAGGGAGCTTCTGCCACCACCGGGGGTTCTCCAACTGCAGCTGCTGGATCCTCCCGAGGGAAAGGTAAGTCTGTGTCCCGAGAAGGTAAGTCTGTGTCGATTGTGGGCGACTCCATGGTAAGACATTTAGTTAGGGCTACCCGTACTAAACTTAGGAAGGTTGTGTGTCTGCCTGCTTGGGAGGGTTTTAGAGAAGATGGACCACATCTTGGAAGATAGTGGAGATAACCCCATTATCTGTCTCAGTGCCAGGAGTAACGATGTTGGTAAGGGTAGAAGTGAGGAACTGCTGCAGCAGTATCGGGATGTGTTAGATAAAGTTAGGATGAAGGGAGGGATCCCTGTAGTACATTGTATCCTACCCAGAAGAGGAGTTCCCAAGGAATGGACATCCAGGGCGATTGGTGTCAATTGCCGTTTGGAGAAATATTGCAAAGAAAAAGCAATACCATTCATTGATAACTGGGATAGTTTCTATTATTATGTTCTCTCCACCAACCAACTTTACTCCTAAACTCGATTAATGAAATTAACAAACACATGTGGCACTCCGGGGATTCGAACCTAGGATGCTCACATCGAAAATCAACACACTTATGCATTGCACCACGAAGAGAGGAGAGATGGGATGTACGCAAGGGATGGAGTTCATCTTTCACGGTTAGGGGTTTCTACATTAGCTAGTTCTTTAGATAGGGTGGTTGTGGGGTTTTGAACAGAAATATTGAGAGTGTAAATGAGAGGTTAAATGGAACAATTTTAGCGTCAGGCGAAAGCGATAAGGATATTCAGTCTCATGCTAAAAATTATGACTATATTGCAAATGATAGTAGTGATGGTGCAACGGAAGATGGAAATGTCGTTAGAAATAAAGGTAAATTAGGTATAAAGAAAAGAAGTAAATTGAGAGTATATTACACAAACTGTAGGAGTCTATGTAACAAAATGAACGAACTTAGAGCCCTTGTTAGCAAAGAAAATATAGACATAATAGCACTAACTGAAACGTGGATTAATACAGAAACCAGGCATTTTTTAGCAGAATTTTATAAACCAGGATATAGTTTGTTTAAATATGACCGAACAAGTAAGAGCGGTGGCGGTATAGCAGTGTTTGTCATGAGTACATTAAAAAGCTGTATTAAATCAGGTATTAGCCTAAATAACGATAATGAAAGTGTTTGGGTAGAGGTTAACGAAGGTAGTGAGACCATAGTTATTGGAGTTATGTATAGACCGCCAAATATGAGTAGAAATGACGGAACGTCATTATGGGAGGAAATTAAAATGGCATCAAGGTTTAGCAATGTGTGCATTATGGGGGATTTTAATTTTCCGAATATAGATTGGCAGCATCAAATAGGAGACTCTGGTTCTGAGGAGTTTATAGAGGTAGTACAAGATAGTTTTTTATTTCAATTCATAGATACGCCGACTAGAGGTAATAATATTCTCGATTTAGTTTTCAGTAACAATGAACATATGGTAAATAATGTAGAGATAGGGAACCACCTAGGAAATAGTGACCACAATTCTGTGTATTTTAATATACAATGGAAGGTAATACCAGAGAGAATACAACATTAATACCTCTATTAGCTGACCCTATGGTAAAAAAACTAAGTCGATCCAGGTGTCCAAATGAGTGTACCCCTTCTCAGGCACCTGTCATCTTAAGTCAGGAAGAGAAGTCAACCTTGGTAGATACATACGATAATTTTATCGAGTCAGTATTCAATGCACAAAATAAATACATCCCCAAAAGAAAATTTAGATCAACACAATCTATCAAGACAGGTAAAAAAGGATATTAGGAAAGAAAAAAGAAATTATGAAATTGCCAATGACAAAAAATAATCCTAAAGCTTTTTACCAACTATATAAATCCAAGGTTAGAGATGTAATTCTGTGTATGGCCACCCTCGTAAGGGGAGTAAGGCGTCCGGCAATAGATAGATAGATAGAGATGTAATTGGTCCCCTTAAAACTTCGATAGGAGAAATGACAGAAATTATTTAGAAATGTGCAGTACATTAAATAGTCAATTTCTTTCCGTTTTCACTAATGAAAATTTGGCACAGTTTCCAGAAGTCCACAAGGTATATAGCGATAGTATAGAAAATAGGTTAAGTACGGTTACTATAAGTAGAAATGATGTGCTTAAGGAAATTGACCGACTGAAACCTCATAAATCGCCTGGTCCTGATGAGGTATATGCTAGAGTATTAAAAGAATGTAGGGATGAGTTAAGTTACCCATTAACATTTTTATTTAACAAGTCATTGGAGACAGGTATAGTTCCAGAAGTTTGGAAGCTTCCAAACGTAGTTCCAATCTTCAAAAAAGGTGACAAATCAATAGCATCCAATTACCCGTCCCATTAGTCTTACATCAATCATAGGAAAGCTACTAGAGTCAATTATTGCTAGTAAAATTAGAAACTACTTAGATACATTTAATTTAATAAATTCTTCTCAGCATGGATTCACTCAGGAACGTTCTTGCCTTACTAATTTGCTTAGTTTTTTCTCAAAGGTATATGAAGCAGTAGATAATGACAAGTCATATGATATAATATATTTAGATTTCAGTAAAGCTTTCGAGAGTCCCCCATGAGAGATTGATGAGAAAGGTTGAGGCGCATGGAATAGGTGGGGCGTTGTTGGGATGGATTAGGTCATGGCTAATTGGTAGGAAGCAGAGAGTCGGCATAAATGGTACGAAGTCAGAATGGGGAGCAGTCAAAAGTGGTGTCCCCCAGGGATCTGTATTAGGTCCTCTGTTGTTTGTTATATACATAAATGACCTTGATTTAGGTACTGTATAACTAGTAGGATAAGTAAATTTGCAGACGATACCAAAATGGGGAGAAAAATTGATTCAGATAGAGATATAGAGTGCCTCCAAAGGGATCTAGATACCTTACACGAATGGTCAGTAAATTGGCAGATGAAGTTTAACATTGACAAATGCAAGGTATTAAAGATAGGGAAGATGCATACAAATGTTAAATATAAACTAGCTAATATGGAATTAGAAAACTCGAATTGTGAGAAAGATCTAGGTGTGTTTGTTAGCAATGATTTGAAGCCTAGACAACAGTGTATAAGCGTTCGAAACAAGGCAAACAGGATTCTCGGGTTCATATCTAGGCGTGTGAGTAACGGAACTGCTGATGTTATCTTAAAACTTTACTTGTCATTAGTGAGACCCCATATGGATTATGCTGTTCAATTTTGGTGTCCTTATTACAGAATGGACATAGATTCATTGGAGAGAGTACAACGTAGAATGACAAAAATGATCCATAATATTAGAAATCTTCTGTATAAAGAAAGGTTGAAGAAATTATGCTTACATTCGTTAGAGAGACGCAGAGTTAGAGGGGATATGATAGAGGTGTTCAAGTGGGTTAGTGGGATTAACAGGGACATGACAAATGTACTAAAGCTCAGTGATAGCGAAAGAACTCGTACCAATGGTTTCAAATTAGATAAATTTTGTTTCAGAAAAGATATAGGCAAATATTGGTTTGGTAACAGAGTTGTAGATGGGTGGAATGGACTACCAAGTGCTATAGTGGGATTAAAAACGGTAGGGAGCTTTAAAATAAAATTGGATAAGCATATGGACGAGAAGGGTTGGGTGTGAAGGGGGATCAGCAGGGTTGGGCCAATCAGCGCTCTGCAGCCCCCGTAATCCTGCGTTAATCTCTAACCGTTTTGGTAAGATGATCCTCAGGGTATTAGAGTGTTGAGCCTATAATTGGGCTTTGTAATTAGGGTTGTGTGGGACAGGGATCTGCCTTGCTTAGGCCAATCGGCTTTCTGCAGACTTCCATTTTCTTATGTTCTTATGAGAAAAGTTGTAAAATAAAAATGAAAAATGAAGTACTGGAAGAGGTTGAAAGCTTCAAGTATTTCGGAGCTGTACTATGCAAATATGGTAAAATGGAGAGCGAGATAAAAGAGAGAAAAATGCAAGGGAGAAAGGTGATTGTAGAACTTGATAGTATTCTCAAAGGAAGAATGGTTAGTCAGGAAGTTAAAGTCACTGAGAAACAGTGTGCTGCTCCCAACACACTCGTATGGAAGTGAGACATGACAGTAAGTGACGAGGACCTCTCCAAACTGAGAGCTGTGGAGATGAGCTTTTTCAGAATGGCAGCTGGTGTGAATAGGCATGTCTTGACAAAGTAGCTTGGAGACGTTTCTGTCATGGCCATCCTTTAGCGGGGGTTTCCCAGGGGGCAACAAGGCATGGTCCTGATGAGGTATATGCTAGAGTATTAAAAGAATGCAGAGATGAGTTAAGTTACCCATTAACATTTATTTTTAACAAGTCATTAGAAACAGGTATAGTTCCAGAAGCTTGGAAGCTTGCAAATAAAAATGATTCATAATATTAGAAATCTACCATATGAAGAAAGGTTGAACAAATTAGGCTTACATTCGTTAGAAAGATGCAGAGTTAGAGGGGATATGATAGAAGTGTTCAAGTGGTTCAGTGGGGTAAATATAAGAGACATGAAAAATATACTGAAGCTCTGTGATAGCGAAAGAACTCGAACAAATGGTTATAAATTAGGTAAATTTCGTTTCAGAAAAGATATAGGCAAATATTGGTTTGGTAACAGAGTTGTAGATGGGTGGAATAGGCTACCAAGTGATATCAAGAACGATAGGGAGCTTTAAGATAAAATTAGATAGGCATATGGACGAGATGGGTTGGGTGTGAGGGGGATCTACCAGGTGTGGGCCAATCGGCGCTTAGCAGACCCCCATTATCTTGTGTTAATCTCAGACCGTTTTGGTGGGGTCAGTACGCAAGGTATTACAGTAGTGAGTTGGGCCTATAATTGGGCCTTGTAATTGGGTGTGACAGGGATCTGCCTTGTATGGGCCGATTGGCTTTTTGCAGACTCCCATTTTTCGTATGTTCTTATGTAAGGCATCGGAGATGATGATGATGATAATTAAGTCTCTGGGCAGTGTGTTGAGTAAAGATGGGACTATGGATGAAGAAGTGCGGGAGGGTGCAACAGGGGAAGAGGGTTGTAGGAACGCTGAAAACAGTAACAAGAAAATAAGGTGGTCAGTATGGAAGTGAAAAAGTCCTTGCATGACAGTCTGGTAATCCCGACACTGACTTACGGAGGCGAAAAGTGAGAGGGGTGGAAATGAGTTACTTGAGAAGTGTGTGCGGAGTTTACATGGAGGATAGACAGACGAATGAGGAAGTAAGGAGGAGGTGTGGTGTGGAAGTAGATGTGCTGGAAAGTGTGAAAAGGAACACCTTGAGATGGTTCAGCCATATGGAACGTATGGGAAGCGAGAGAATGACTAAGAGGGTGTACGAGGGCAAGTAAAGACAAATATGTCAGGGCAAGTGAAAAGAATGTCAGGGTGAGTAAATTTCAGAAGGCACTAGCCCCAGGGAAAGTTGTTGTTGTTGTTGTTGTTGTTGTTGTTCCCTAAGCTGCCTAGCCGAACAGCCCCGAGTCCCTAAGGAAGGCTATGGCCACGGGTCAGGCTTTCCCACAGAGCTCTCATCTATGATGTCCGTATCTCAGCCTGGCCAAGTGGACTCTATCCTCACGAGGAAGGGAGAATTCAGAAGGGTGGATTTCGGGAGGTCGTGCCCGCAGCTGCGTGTTGTCTATGAGTGATTGGGTGGAACGGCGAGAGATAAGAGTATGGATGTGTTTCTGGGAATTCAGCTTAGGAAGATTAGGATTCAGAGGCATCATCTCCATTAACCCCCCCTTTAAGTACTGGGGTAATTTCAGACATCTTCAAAGGTTTTTACTGTATAACAATTTCTATTGACTGTATCATGCCGTTTAAGAAGGACCTATGTTATTTAGAGCATTAATGGAGATTATATTTGCGCCTTTGAGTTCTTGAGGGAGATTAGAAGCTAAAGAGGATCGTCATTAACCTCTGAAGTGCGCATGGGTTAATTGAAAACGTCCCCCTGTGCTGACGTATTTGAGGTGTTTCCGTCACTAAAATATTCATTGTACCATTAATAGCATTAATAATTATCCATATGCGCCTATTATGGGTTGATTATAAAGGTATTAACCTGAAACAACAATAAAACGAGTGAAAACAGCGTTTGGATGGTCAAAATCGGAGATATAGCCCGCGAGTTGTATAATGTATGGGTGAGGCAAACTGCTATCCCGCCAATTTCCCCCAAGGCCACTGAGACACAGTCGATCGATACTCTCTCTCTCTCTCTTGCACTCGCTTGCTATCAGTGATGACAACACCCTGCTTGCAACTCGCTAATGTTAGCACGAAAATATACCTCAGAATAAGGGAATAATAGGGAAAATAGGTGATAACTGAAGGAGAGGAGGAAAGTGGGGAAGGAGGGGAGGTAGAGGACTGAGATTTTGCATGGCCCAGGGGCCAAAAAAAAATAAAAAAAATACAAAAATAAAAATAATTTTTTTTTTTTTTTCGATATCAAAAGTTGATTTTTTATTTTACTTACTCACAAGAGTCTTCCCGCAGTCCGCCGGGGGAACTCTTAAGAGTCTCCCCGCAGCTCCCGGGTTAAGAGCTGAAATGTAATATAAGGGAGAAACAATATAAAACTCTAAAATACGCACCAAAGCTAGCAGTGCAATCTTAATGGGTGATGGCAAAGTAACAAAGATTAAACAAAATTTGCATAGGCTTAAACTTCCGGAAATTAATAATAATAATAATAATAATAATAATAATAATAATAATAATAATAATAATAATAATCTGGTCTTTTATTTCTCGCAAGCGCCAGTTCTTCCAGAGGAATTCAATAGCGCTCGTAACACATTGCACCACTATCAAGAGAAGTGTGGTGCAGTTCACCTGTAGTTCAAGCTACAACAACTATTTAACATGGCAGCAGTTAGAGTCTGTAACTACCTGTCACTGTGCCACTTGCAAGATCATAACTCCTACAGAAGAGAAAGGTTTTCAACTGTTTTTTGAAAGAGTCTGTCTAATTGATAAAGGCAATTCATTATATAACCTAGGAGCCACGAAAGAAAAGGGTTGATCAGAGAAAGAGGACTGCTGGATAGCTACCGGTTACATAAACCAGCTATCAACTAACCGTAATGGTGTCATTTTATGATCTTGGATGGACACGACGTGGTGGCTGCTGGGCAGACGGGCCATAACCTGTAAACAAAAAAGCAGATCTCAGTTAGTTAAATATGCTTCAATACATATAGAATATAGCTTATGAAGTGAATATTAGGCTGCTTTTGGGGCCTATTAAAATTAATTAATTCATTCATATATTTTTTTAGTTTCCTCACTAGACATCCCTCAAACTTAGAGAAACATCCCCTAGACATCCCCCCCCCCCCCCTACCACCCCCTCAAGATATAAATTTGTAAATTTTTCAGTAGAAAAAAGTCACGGCCGATTCCTCTTATAATTAGCCAACAGGCTCGCTATCACTCACTACAAACAAAAATTTACTGTATACCAATAGGCACGATAGTTCTTAAAATTGACAATGAAATGGGATGAAAGGTCTTAAAATCGCCAAACTAATGGGCCAAAACATCTTAAAATCGGAAAACTAATGGGGCTTAACACGAGGAAGAAGGGGGACCCAGAAATCTCTCTCCTTAAGAAAACCTGTGTCGAGAAAGAGATGACGCATTTCTTTCTCTCTCTCTCTCTCTCTCTCTCTCTCTCTCTCTCATTAGGGTAAGGTAATTTGTATGGAAGTCAGAGGGTTAGTTGAGATAGTCTTTCTTTACTTATATAAATTCCCACAGATCCTTCCTAAGTTATATAAAATCATCTAATGTGAAAGGCAGAATAAACTTATAATCTTCAAAAGGGATTAGGACACATTTAGACAGTATATATTCCCAAATGATTATATTTAGCTGGATTTATCTAGTCTTATTTGATAGGTGACGAGCAGGGCAGTTTTAAGAAGGAAAAGGTATGTGTAGATCAGATTTTTACCCTGAATTGTATTTTGGAGAAATATCTGGAGAAGCAACAAATGGACTTGGAGAAGCCCTATGACAGAGTGGATAGAGAAGGAAAGTACTTAGAATATACGGAGTAGATGGCAACGAGTTCTTTGATCTGAATGTTGGGTTGAAGCAGGGGTGTGTGATGTCCCCGTGGTTGTTTACTGTATACAGTATATGGATGGAGTCATGAATGAAATACTAGGAAGAGCAATGGATGTTGGTGTGTCGCTGATAAGGGAGGGAAATGAGTGGAAGCTACCTGTTTGCTGAAGATACAGTTCTGATGAGCGATAATGAATGGGAGTTGCAGGGTCTGGTAAATGTGTTTGGAACAGTGTGCAAAAAATGGATTCTGAAGGTAAATGTGGGGAAGAGCAAGGTTATGGTCTTCGAAAGGGGTGAAGCCACAGATTGTGAGGTGAAGTTGAACGGTCAGGCTATGGAGATTGTCAGCTCATTTAAGTATCTGGGCAGTGTGTTGAGTAAAGATGGGACTATGGATGAAAAAGTGCGGGAGAGGGTGCAACAGGGGAAGTGGGTTGTAGGAACATTGAAAGCAGTAACAAGAAATCGGGTGGTCAGTATGGAAGTGAAGAAGTCCTTGCATGACAGTGTGGTAATCCCGACACTAACTTACGGAAGCGAAGCATGGACGTTCGGGAAGAGACTCAGACCAAGAATGAGAGCGGTGGAAATGAGTTACTTGAGAAGTGCGTGTGGAGTTACATGGAGGGATAGACAGACGAATGAGGAAGTAAGAAGGAGGTGTGGTGTGGAGGTAGCTGGAAAGTGTGAAAAGGAACAACTTGAGATGGTTCGGCCGTATGGAACGTATGGAAAGCGAGAGAATGACTAAGAGGGTGGCAATATGGGTTAAATCCGGGGAGTTTTCTATTAGTGCGCCAAAATTTATACAGTGCGATAAATTTCCCGCCTGACTCGTGGCATCACTGGTGTTTGTGCAGCTTGGGCATGGAGGGAAACTGGTCAGTAAGACATACTGTGTGACACTATCTTGCATTCTCGGGTTTGTGATCATATCAAGTGTAGAATTTAAGGTAAGGAAAGGTCTAATTTACCACTGATATGCTATATTTATCATTAACAATTGTTCTTGGTATGTTTGTGTCAGTATAAATAACGATATATATATATATATAAGAACATAAGAACATAAGAAAATGGGAGTCTGCAGAAAGCCGATTGGCCTAAGCAAGACAGATCCCTGTCCCACACAATCCCAATTACAAAGCCCAATTATAGGCTCAACACTCTAATACCCTGAGATCATCTTACCAAAACGGTTAGAGATTAACGCAGGATTACGGGGGTCTGCAGAGCGCTGATTGGCCCAACCCTGCTGATCCCCCTTCACACCCAACCCTTCTCGTCCATATGCTTATCCAATTTTATCTTAAAGCTCCCTATCGTTTTTAATCCCACTATAGCACTTGGTAGTCCATTCCACCCATCTACAACTCTGTTACCAAACCAATATTTGCCTATATCTTTTCTGAAACGAAATTTATCTAATTTGAAACCATTGGTACGAGTTCTTTCGCTATCACTGAGCTTTAGTACATTTGTCATGTCCCCTTTGTTAATCCCACTAACCCACTTGAACACCTCTATCATATCCCCTCTAACTCTGCGTCTCTCTAACGAATGTAAGCCTAATTTCTTCAACCTTTCTTTATACGGAAGATTTCTAATATTATGAATCATTTTTGTCATTCTACGTTGTACTCTCTCCAATGAATCTATGTCCATTCTGTAATAAGGACACCAAAATTGAACAGCATAATCCATATGGGGTCTCACTAATGACAAGTAAAGTTTTAAGATAACATCAGCAGTTCTGTTACTCACACTCCTTGAGATGAACCCGAGAATCTTGTTTGCCTTGTTTCGAACGCTTATACACTGTTGTCTAGGCTTCAAATCATTGCTAACAAACACACCTAGATCTTTCTCACAATTCGAGTTTTCTAATTCCACATTAGCTAGTTTATATTTAACATTTGTATGCATCTTCCCTATCTTTAATACCTTGCATTTGTCAATGTTAAACTTCATCTGCCAATTTACTGACCATTCGTGTAAGGTATCTAGATCCCTTTGGAGGCACTCTATATCTCTATCTGAATCAATTGTTCTCCCCATTTTGGTATCGTCTGCAAATTTACTTATCCTACTAGTTATACCTAAATCAAGGTCATTTATGTATATAACAAACAACAGGGGACCTAATACAGATCCCTGGGGGACACCACTTTTGACTGCTCCCCATTCTGACTTCGTACCATTTATGCTGACTCTCTGCTTCCTACCAATTAGCCATGACCTAATCCATCCCAACAACGCCCCACCTATTCCATGCGCCTCAACCTTTCTCATCAATCTCTCATGGGGGACTCTGTCGAAAGCTTTACTGAAATCTAAATATATTATATCATATGACTTGTCATTATCTACTGCTTCATATACCTCTGAGAAAAAACTAAGCAAATTAGTAAGGCAAGAACGTCCCTGAGTGAATCCATGCTGAGAAGAATTTATTAAATTAAATGTATCTAAGTGGTTTCTAATTTTACTAGCAATAATTGACTAGTAGCTTTCCTATGATTGATGTAAGACTAATGGGACGGTAATTGGATGCTATTGATTTGTCACCTTTTTTGAAGATCGGAACTACGTTTGCAAGCTTCCAAGCTTCTGGAACTATACCTGTCTCCAATGACTTGTTAAATAAAAATGTTAATGGGTAACTTAACTCATCCCTACATTCTTTTAATACTCTAGCATATACCTCATCAGGACCAGGCGATTTATGAGGTTTCAGTCTGTCAATTTCCTTAAGCACATCATTTCTACTTATAGTAACCGTACTTAACCTATTTTCTATACTATCGCTATATACCTTACGGACTTCTGGAAACTGTGCCAAATTTTCATTAGTGAAAACGGAAAGAAATTGACTATTTAATGTACTGCACATTTCTAAATCATTTTCTGTCATTTCTCCTGTCGAAGTTTTAAGGGGACCAATTACATCTCTAACCTTGGATTTATATAGTTGGTAAAAAGCTTTAGGATCATTTTTTGAGTCATTGGCAACCTTAATTTCATAATTTTTTTTTTCTTTCCTAATATCCTTTTTTACCTGTCTTGATAGATTCTGATAGTAAGCAAGTAGGTGAATTTCGCCTTTTCTAATTTTTCTATATATTCCTCTCTTTTGTCCTAGAAGATCTAATAGTCTATTATTCATCCATTTGGGTTGGTTCTGTGTTGATCTAAATTTTCTTTTGGGGATGTATTTATTTTGTGCATTGAATACTGACTTGATAAAATTATCGTATTATCGTATGTATCTACCAAGGTTGACGTCTCTTCCTGACTTAAGATGACAGGTGCCTGAGAAGGGGTACACTCATTTGGACACCTGGATCGACTTAATTTTTTGACCATAGGGTCCGCTAATAGGGCTCTTCTTAACCCCCCATAATTGGCTTTTCTAAAGTCAGGTATTAATGTTGTATTCTCTCTGGTATTACCTTTCCATTGTATATTAAAATACACAGAATTGTGGTCACTATTTCCTAGGTGGTCCCCTATCTCTACATTATTTACCATATGTTCATTGTTACTGAAAACTAAATCGAGAATATTATTACCTCTAGTCGGCGTATCTATGAATTGAAATAAAAAACTATCTTGTACTACCTCTATAAACTCCTCAGAATCAGAGTCTCCTATTTGATGCTGCCAATCTATATTCGGAAAATTAAAATCCCCCATAATGCACACATTGCTAAACCTTGATGCCATTTTAATTTCCTCCCATAATGACGTTCCGTCATTTCTACTCATATTTGGCGGTCTATACATAACTCCAATAACTATGGTCTCACTACCTTCGTTAACCTCTACCCAAACACTTTCATTATCGTTATTTAGTCTAATACCTGATTTAATACAGCTTTTTAATGTACTCCTGACAAACACTGCTATACCGCCACCCCTCTTACTTGTTCGGTCATATTTAAACAAACTATATCCTGGTATATCAAATTCTGCTAAAAAATGCCTGGTTTCTGTATTAATCCACGTTTCAGTTAGCGCTATTATGTCTATATTTTCTTTGCTAACAAGGGCTCTAAGTTCGTTCATTTTGTTACATAGACTCCTACAGTTTGTGTAATATACTCTCAATTTACTTCTTTTCTTTATACCTAATTTACCTTTGTTTTTAGCGACATTTCCATCTTCCGTTGCACCATCACTACTATCATTTGCATTATAGTCATCATTTTTAGCATGAGACTGAATATCCTTATCGCTTTCGCCTGACGCTAAAATTGTTCCATTTAACCTCTCATTTACACTCTCAATATTTCTGTTCAAAACCCCACAACCACCCTATCTAAAGAACTAGCTAATGTAGAAACCCCTAACCGTGAAAGATGAACCCCATCCCTTGCGTACATCCCATCTCTCCCATAGAAACTATCCCAGTTATCAATGAATGGTATTGCTTTTTCTTTGCAATATTTCTCCAAACGGCAATTGACACCAATCGCCCTGGATGTCCATTCCTTGGGAACTCCTCTTCTGGGTAGGATACAATGTACTACAGGGATCCCTCCCTTCATCCTAACTTTATCTAACACATCCCGATACTGCTGCAGCAGTTCCTCACTTCTACCCTTACCAACATCGTTACTCCCGGCACTGAGACAGATAATGGGGTTATCTCCACTATCTTCCAAGATGTGGTCCATCTTCTCTAAAACCCTCCCAACTCCATGGCCAGGCAGACACACAACCTTCCTAAGTTTAGTGCGGGTAGCCCTAACTAAATGTCTTACCATGGAGTCTCCCACAATCGACACAGACTTACCTTCTCGGGACACAGACTTACCTTTCCCTCGGGAGGATCCAGCAGCTGCAGTTGGAGAACCCCGGTGGTGGCAGAAGCTCCCTTGGTGGTGGTGGTGGTGGTGGGGGTAGTGGTGGTGGTAGGTAGCACAGCGTCAGAGGTTGGAGCTGAGTCGGCGGCAGGCACTTCGGTTATCCCTCCCTTATCCTGACTATCTTTTCCCTCACATTCCTCTCGCAAAGGGGAGAATGTATTTGTCACACTCATACCTATTCTACTATCCTGCTTCTTGAGTGTGACTTTCCCACCCGTATTTTTAACAACCTGCCATGAATACAATTTTTCATCAACTTCCTCCCTTTTCCCCTTACTTGACTTTATTTCCTCTTGGCTAAGCTTGAAAGCTAGATTTTCGTCTTTAATCAAATCCACTTCCCTCTGAAGTTTAACATTAACCTCCCTTAGAGCCAAGACCTCTTCCTTCACCACAACCATCTCCTCTCTTACCTGGAGAATAAGATGATGCAGATCAGTTAGAGACTCGCACTCCATACCTGCCATGATCCCAATAAGCTTAGCGAGGAGCAAGAAACTAAGTACAGAAAAACAAAAACAAGTAAACTAACAGCTAAAAACTGAGCTATAACACTTTTATATAACACGAGTGCACTGCCCCCAAACACAGGTAGGTGTAATGGTCACTAAAGGTCACTGGTAAGTGGTCCGGGCAGGAGCTCAGATTAACACAACCTTCTCCTTCACTGACTGAACTAGTTCTGCATTACCTTGCATTTGTCAATGTTAAACTTCATCTGCCAATTTACTGACCATTCGTGTAAGGTATCTAGATCCCTTTGGAGGCACTCTAAATCTCTATCTGAATCAATTGTTCTCCCATTTTGGTATCGTCTGCAAATTTACTTATCCTACTAGTTATACCTAAATCAAGGTCATTTATGTATATAACAAACAACAGAGGACCTAATACAGATCACTGGGGGACACCACTCTTGACTGCTCCCCATTCTGACTTCGTACCATTTATGCTGACTCTCTGCTTCCTACCAATTAGCCATGACCTAATCCATCCCAACAACGCCCCACCTATTCCATGCGCCTCAACCTTTCTCATCAATCTCTCATGGGGGACTCTGTCGAAAGCTTTACTGAAATCTAAATATATTATATCATATGACTTGTCATTATCTACTGCTTCATATACCTCTGAGAAAAAACTAAGCAAATTAGTAAGGCAAGAACGTCCCTGAGTGAATCCATGCTGAGAAGAATTTATTAAATTAAATGTATCTAAGTGGTTTCTAATTTTACTAGCAATAATTGACTCTAGTAGCTTTCCTATGATTGATAAAATTGATAAAAATATTTTGCCCCATTTCTGTCAATTTGAAGATCGTTCGTGCCATTTAGGTGTTGAATTTTTCCTGGCGAGCGATAGCGAGCCTGTAATTGAAGAGGAAAATGGATTTTTTTCTACCGAAAAATGTACGAACTTATCTTGAAAGGGGGTCTAGGGAACAAACCTCCCCATAAGCCAGAAACAACAACATAATATAATAGAGCCAGACTACTGCAGTATACCAACACAGAATGTCGACAACTAATATTATAGCCAGGTCATTGGAGATTAATGTTCGTATCATTTAAATGTTATATTGCAACCTTTGTGTGTCAGTGTTATGCCAGGTTTTTTATTGGGGTTTAATTGGACAATGGTAGGTTCTTGTTTGACTGGAGAAACTAAAGCCAAACTACACATGCACAAAAGTCGTATTGGATAAATATAATACTGAGTACACATATGAGTTTTCTTATTAATGGTCACTTAGTTCAAAACACGATAATACACTTTACACTGATACATGAAATAATCACAATATAAATATGCCTAGAATGGGCGAGGATCCACGACAGGCATATAGAATTCACTTAGCACCCCTATTCTAACGCTTGCGTAGATTTCAGAGACTCACTTAATTAACCCTGGTGGTTGAAGTAATAAAACTCCCTCAACACTCCTATCCAAACACTGAGTAGATTTGGAGACACCGGCACTGGTGGTTGAAGTGTTGATAGCTGAATCCTTTCTCTCGTCCTGTCGAGCCGCTTAGGTGGTCCTGCTGTGTGGTGAATGGTGTAGGGATACAGATGGACTAGTTGGTTTGGGGCCTTTAACCCAGGAATGGTGCTGAAACCCTTAAGAGGTTTTGGTGGTGAAAGGCGACGGGACTCTTAAGATCCAAGGCCTGAAATTATGTTTTAAAAGACCCCAGTAGCACTCAAAACAAAGGAATATGTGATTAAGTGAGATAATTCCCCTCCATACCTACTATCACTCTTCCACATGTGTCAAAACCCCCTCCTTCCCCCCTCCCCTTCAATTATCACCTATTTTTCCTCTTATTCCCTTGTTTTTCGGTTTATTTATCGCGCCAATATCTCCACCCCGGTTCCAAGGTCATCTACTGCACATATCGAGAGTGTGGTAAGAGAAGGAAAGCAAGACTGAGGGCTCAGTCTGCCTTCAGGCCTCATAACTGGAGGGTCGGCAATAATTCATTTTTTTCACCCCTCAAATACTATTCCCACTTGTTTTATTGCTGTTACATGTTAATATCTTCATATTAAACATAAAATAGGCGCATATGAATAAGTAATACGATATGTATGGTAAAATGACGATTTTAGGCGGGAATGAAGCCATATATCCTCGCTTGGCGGTAGGGTTTGAACTACCAATAGCTCGGGCTTTCCGGGTTAATAGTAGTTCCTTATGTCATGACACAGGGTGCGTACTACCGGATGAACGCGAGCATGACCTTAGACATGTCTTAAGCAATGGCTGCTCGACTATCCTGACCGTTGTACTAGTCGTTGGTGAAGTTCTGTTTTGGTACTCTTGGTGTAGAGTCTTTAATACAGAGTCGCTCGTGTCATGACAGAGTAATACTAGGTATCGGGCTAACGTGGGGAAGAAGTAAGATCATGACCGTACTAACTTTCCCAATCTGCCTCTGACCTTTATAAGAGTGTTCAAAGAACCCAGGGGTCGGTTGTTAAGCTTTTCTACAAACATATGTCCTCGACCATGGTTCTGGCCATATGCAGTGTGGACTTTATATGCAGAGTGCCGTTATTTAGACGGTGTCTCGCAAAGCCTAAACTATTTCTTGCCATGGCAAGAACTTCTTCAAGAGTTGCGAAGAGTACTGGATTGATTCTGAAAGTCTGTTTGTGGCATGCCCTCAGTACTACTTTCTGTGTCAAAACCGCAGCCTAAGAGAGATCCTAATGTTATCTCTACATCATGGTGTGGAAGCACAGAAGTTCCCTAGTAGGGTAAAGAACTCTCAAACAATAAGGTATACAGCCATGGAATGAATACACGAACGAGTGAGAGGTTAATTTTTAGGCTCAAGTCTTGCATGCAAGTGGTTTGAGCCCTCAAATTGCTGACTACCTTGGTTTCGTCGAGATGGTCATGACGTGTGCTGCTATGTCCCAGGGCTGGTATTTGGAGGTCAGAAGGGTATAAAGGCGGGGGGGGGTCAGATTAGGCGGTTGAGGTAGACCCTTTAGAAATTCCCGCCGTTATGGTTGGGGTCTGCGCAGAAGAGTGGCGCATCTGGAGGGGGGAGATTTGTGTATGCTGCCCCTCGCTTATTTGGTTATATCTTGCTCTCATCTCTTGCTTTCCGGAAGTGCTGATGGTTACTCTTATTTTTTTTCCTGGGGCGGGTGGCAGAGCGTGGTTTATTGTCGCAATTATGGCCTCTCGAGTGTTTCGGTGAGGTGGGGCTAGGTGTGGTTTTGGGCGGCCATGTTGTTGCCCTCCTTTCTTCGCCTTCGCGTTTCCTCATGGGTGATGTTGTTGTTTGGCGTTGGTTTGTTGAGGCGAATTCTTCTCTTTTTGTTGTTTCACCTTTCCTTTCTTCTTTTCTTCTGTGGTCACCATGGGTGGTGTGGTCTCTTCTCTTCTCTGCTGTTTTGCGTTTCTGTCTTGCACTTTCGGAAATATTTCCGCCTTGCTGGTATTCCCGTTCTTCTTAGCCGTTTTCTTTGGTGGGGTATTTTCAATGTTGTTTCTCTCCTTTATCATGGTCGCTCCTTCTATTTCCATTCTTCTCTTCTCGTTCCGGCTGGTCTGTTGTGGCATGGTGGTGATCTTTATTTTTTATCATGAATTTTAAAAGAAATTATGCCAAGAAAGATATATACATTCCTGGTAGGAGTTGTATGTTTAGTAAAGTTGATACACAATTATCAGTCAATTGTAGTGCTAAAGGCGGTGAGCAATTATAGTCTGGCAGCTTGAAAATATAAGTTTCAATGGAATCATACTATCTGACATAATCTACCTTTGATCTAGTTTCCGATTCCAATGCGAAAGAGCCTCAAAATAGTACGACAAAAAACATGATTTTTAAAAAATACCCGAAAATGCGCTCTGGCGACACCGGTTTTAGTTGTACCTTTGTGTCACATTAGTCTACTTCATAAGGTGGTGCAGAAGACAGGGTTGGTTTATGTTACATTAGTCTACTTCATATGGTGGTGCAGAAGACAGGGTTGTTTTATGTTACATTAGTCTACTTCATATGGTGCTACAGAAGACAGGGTTGTTTTATGTTACATTAGTCTACTTCATATGGTGGTGCAGAAGACAGGGTTGTTTTATGTTACATTAGTCTACTTCATATGGTGGTACAGAAGACAGGGTTGTTTTATGTTACATTAGTCTACTTCATATGGTGGTACAGAAGACAGGATTGTTTTATGTTACATTAGTCTACTTCATATGGTGGTGCAGAAGACAGGGTTGTTTTATGTTACATTAGTCTACTTCATATGGTGGTACAGAAGACAGGGTTGTTTTATGTTACATTAGTCTACTTCATATGGTGGTACAGAAGACAGGGTTGTTTTATGTTACATTAGTCTACTTCATATGGTGGTGCAGAAGACAGGGTTGTTTTATGTTACATTAGTCTACTTCATATGGTGGTACAGAAAACAGGGTTGTTTTATGTTACATTAGTCTACTTCATATGGTGGTGCAGAAGACAGGGTTGTTTTATGTTACATTAGTCTACTTCATATGGTGGTGCAGAAGACAGGGTTGTTTTATGTTACATTAGTCTACTTCATATGGTGCTACAGAAGACAGGGTTGTTTTATGTTACATTAGTCTACTTCATATGGTGGTACAGAAGACAGGGTTGTTTTATGTTACATTAGTCTACTTCTTATGGTGGTACAGAAGACAGGGTTGTTTTATGTTACATTAGTCTACTTCATATGGTGCTACAGAAGACAGGGTTGTTTTATGTTACATTAGTCTACTTCATATGGTGGTGCAGAAGACAGGGTTGTTTTATGTTACATTAGTCTACTTCATATGGTGCTACAGAAGACAGGGTTGTTTTATGTTACATTAGTCTACTTCATATGGTGGTACGGAACACACGGCTATTTTGACCTGCAACGAAGGCCTATGCAACATTGTTCTTGCTTTTCCTGAAGGTTAGAGGTAAGCTGAGGAAAACATTGATAATTGCCTGTGTTTTTTGTGTTAATACTGAGCTGCAATTTGGCGTGCATACAGGTAGGATACACCAAATCTGCTGTGTCACTTTCGAGCTAAAACTGCATACCTAAACCTGAGAATCTTACAATAGTTTGTATATAAGAAAGGGTGTTCTCTGTCTTTTTTGCTAAGACGTTGAACATATTTTTATCTGAAAATATACACAATTTGCGATATTTTACCAAATTGTTGTGATCATGAGATATTGTTTGGTACCATAATGAATGACAATTATTGAAAGGATCTCATTCACATTGTGTTTGTTAATTTGTAATGGATATATTTCTAAACAAACATGTTACTTCAATAACTACTGGATTTCATTACATACATGATTAAAAGATTACTTAAACAATTCTTATTAACCCTTTTAAGATACGACGGCACATTAAGAACATAAGAACATAAGAAAATGGGAGTCTGCAGAAAGCCGATTGGCCTAAGCAAGGCAGATCCCTGTCCTACACAACCCCAATTACAAAGCCCAATTATAGGTCTGAACACTCTAATACCCTGAGGATCATTTTACCAAAACGGTTAGAGATTAACGCAGGATTACGGGGTCTGCAGAGCGCTGATTGGCCCAACCCTGCTTATCCCCCTTCACACCCAACCCTTCTCGTCCATATGCTTATCCAATTTTATCTTAAAGCTCCCTATCGTTTGTAATCCCACTATAGCACTTGGTAGTCCATTCCACCCATCTACAACTCTGTTACCAAACCAATATTTGCCTATATCTTTTCTGAAACTAAATTTATCTAATTTGAAACCATTGGTACGAGTTCTTTCGCTATCACTGAGTTTTAGTACATTTGTCATGTCCCCTTTGTTAATCCCACTAACCCACTTGAACACCTCTATCATATCCCCTCTAACTCTGCGTCTCTCTAACGAATGTAAGCCTAATTTCTTCAACCTTTCTTTATACGGAAGATTTGTAATATTAGTTGCAAATACAAGTAATAGTTTGAGGGTTTATTATACAAATTGGTGGAGTTTATGTAACAAAATGAACGAACTTAGAGCACTGGTTAGCAAAGAAAATATAGACATAATAGCGCTTACTGAAACATGGATTAATGCAGAAACCAGGCATTTTTTAGCAGAGTTTGATATACCGGGATATAGTTTGTTTAAATATGACCGAACAAGTAGGAGGGGCGGCGGTATAGCAGTGTTTGTCAGGAGTTCATTAAAAAGCTGTACTAAATCAGGTATTAGAGTAAATAATGAAAATGAATGTGTTTGGGTAGAAGTTAACGAAGGTAGTGAGACCTTAGTTATTGGAGTTATGTATAGACCGCCAAATATGAGTAGAAATGACGGAACATCATTATGGGAGGAAATTAAAATAGCATCAAGGCTTAGCAACGTGTGCATTATGGGGGATTTTAATTTCCCTAATATAGATTGGCAACAACAAATAGGCGACTCTGATTCAAAGGAGTTTATTGAGGTAGTACAAGATAGTTTTTTATCTCAATTCATAGATACGCCGACTAGAGGTGATAATATTCTCGATTTAGTTTTCAGTAACAATGAACATATGATAAATAGAGTAGAAATCGGGGACCACCTAGGAAATAGTGATAACAATTCTGTGTATTTTAATATACAATGGAAAGGTAATACCAGAGAGAATTCAACATTAATACCTGACTTCAGAAAAGCCAATTATGGTGGGTTAAGAGAAGCCCTGTTAGCGGACCCTATGGTCAAAAAATTAAGTCGATCCAGGTGTCCAAATGAGTGTATCCTTTCTCAGGCACCTGTCATCTTAAGTCAGGAAGAGACGTCAAACTTAGTAGATACATACGATAATTTTATCAAGTCAGTATTCAATGCGCAAAATAAATATATCCCCAAAAGAAAATTTAGATCAACACAGAACCAACCCAAATGGATGAATAATAGACTATTAGATCTTCTAGGAAGAAAGAGAGGAATATATAGAAAAATTAAAAAAGGCGAAATTCACCTACTTGCTTACTATCAGAATCTATCACGACAGGTAAAAAAAGGATATTAGTAAAGAAAAAAGACATTATGAATTTAAGGTTGCCAATGACTCAAAAAATAATCCTAAAGCTTTTTACCAAATATATAAATCCAAGGTTAGAGATGTAATTGGTCCCCTTAAAACTTCGATAGGAGAAATGACAGAAAATGATTTAGAAATGTGCAGTACATTAAATAGTCAATTTCTTTCCGTTTTCACTAATGAAAATTTGGCACAGTTTCCAGAAGTCCGTAAGGTATACAGCGATAGTATAGAAAATAGGTTAAGTACGGTTACTATAAGTAGAAATGATGTGCTTAAGGAAATTGACAGACTGAAACCTCATAAATCGCCTGGTCCTGATGAGGTATATGCTAGAGTATTAAAAGAATGCAGAGATGAGTTAAGTTACCCATTAACATTTCTATTTAACAAGTCATTAGAAACAGTTACAGCATGGTGGACAGAAGAGGTAAGAATAGCTGTGAAAGAAAAGAAGAAAGCATATAGAGAGTGGTTGGGTAGTAGAGGGAATGAAGATTCCGAGAGACAGAAACGAGCGAGGTACGTGGAGAGTAAGAGGGTGGTGAAGAGAGTAGTGAAGGAAAGTAAGAGAAGAGTAGATGAGGAATTTGGAAGGAATCTGAGTGTAAAATGGAGGGAGAGTAAGAAACTGTTCTGGAAAGAAGTCAAGAAAGTTAGGGAAGGTAGCAAGGGAAACAGTAAGGGTGTGAAAGATAAGAATGGGAGAATGCTAGCCGAGAAGCAAGAGAGAGTCGAAAGATGGAGGGAGTACTTCAGTGAGTTGCTAAATGAAAGGAATGAAGAGCCAGCAAACATAGCTGGATATGGTATGGGAGGGAGAAGAAGAGAAGTAGTGGAGGAGGAGGTGGGGATCAGGAAGTCAGAAGTGTGGGAAGCCATGAAAAGAGTGAAGTTGGGGAAAGCACCAGGAACAGATGGAGTGTGTGGGGAAATGTTGAGGTATGGTGGTGAGATAGTGATAGAATGGGTATGGAAAATGTGCAAACTAGCATGGGAGAAGGGGAGTGCACCCGATGACTGGAAGACTGGCATAATAGTCCCCCTATATAAGGGCAAAGGGGAAAGAGGAGTGTGTGGTAACCACCGAGGAATATGTCTTCTAAGCGTAGTAGGGAAGGTATACAGTAGGGTAGTGATTGAGAGAGTGAGAGTGAGAACGGAGAAATGGATAGGCGACGAGCAGGGAGGCTTTAGGAAGGGAAGAGGATGTGTAGATCAGATTTTTACCCTGAATTGTGTTGTGGAGAAGTATCTGGAGAAGAAACAAAAGGTGTATGTTGCCTTTATGGACTTGGAGAAGGCCTATGACAGAGTGGATAGAGAAGGTTTGTGGAAAGTACTTAGAATATACGGAGTAGAGGGCAAGTTGCTGAAAGCAGTGAAGAGCATGTATGAGGGTGCAAAGGCGGCAGTACGTGTGGAGAGTGAGCAGAGCGAGTTCTTTGACCTGAATGTTGGTTTGAAACAGGGGTGTGTGATGTCCCCGTGGTTGTTTACTGTATATATGGATGGAGTTATGAAAGAAATACTATCAAGAGCAGTGGATGTTGGTGTATTGCTGAAAAGGGAGGGAATTGAGTGGAAGCTACCTATACTGCTGTTTGCGGATGATACAGTTCTGATGAGTGATAATGAATGGGAGTTGCAGGGTCTGGTAAATGAGTTTGGAACAGTGTGCGAAAAACGGAATTTGAAGGTAAATACGGGGAAGAGCAAGGTTATGGTCTTCGAAAGGGGTGAAGTCACAGAGTGTGAGGTGAAGCTGAACGGTCAGGCTATGGAGATCGTCAACTCTTTTAAGTATCTGGGCAGTGTGTTGAGTAAAGATGGGACTATGGATGAAGAGGTGCGGGAGAGGGTACAACAGGGGAAGAGGGTTGTAGGAACGCTAAAAGCAGTAACAAGAAATAGGGTGGTCAGTATGGAAGTGAAGAAGTCCTTGCATGACAGTGTGGTAATCCCGACACTGACTTACGGAAGCGAAGCATGGACGTTGGTTGAGAGACTCAGACCAAGAGTGAGAGCAGTGGAAATGAATTACTTAAGGAGTGTGTGCAGAATTACATGGAGGGATAGACAGACTAATGAGGAAGTAAGAAGGAGGTGTGGTGTGGAGGTAGATGTGCTGGAAAGTGTGAAAAGGAACAACTTGAGATGGTTCGGCCATATGGAACGTATGGAAAGCGAGAGAATGACTAAGAGGGTGTACGAGAGCGAGGTGGAGGGACAGAGGGGGAGAGGTAGACCGAATATGAGGTGGAAGGATGGAGTGAGGAACTACATGAATGAAGGCGGTGCTGGTTGGGGGGAGGGGCGTCGACTGACTGGGGACAGAGGTGCATGGGGGCGGTTCGTTCGTGGCCACCCCTTCGGGGATCACGGCGTCAGGCAATAGATAGATAGATAGATTAGAAACAGTTATAGTTCCAGAAGCTTGGAAGCTTGCAAAATTTGTAGTTCCGATCTTCAAAAAAGGTGATAAATCAATAGCATCCTATTACCGTCCCATTAGTCTCACTTCAATCATAGGAAAGCTACTAGAGTCAATTATTGCTAGGAAAATGAGAAACCACTTAGAAACATTTAACTTAATCAATTCTTCTCAGCATGGATTCACTCAGGGACGGTCTTGCCTTACTAATTTGCTTAGTTTTTTCTCAGAGGTATATGAAGCAGTAGATAATGACAAGTCATATGATATTATATATTTAGATTTCAGTAAAGCTTTCGACAGAGTCCCTCATGAGAGATTGATGATAAAGGTTGAGGCACATGGAATAGGTGGGGCGTTGTTAGGATGGATTAGGTCATGGCTAATTGGTAGGAAGCAGAGAGTCAGCATAAATGGTACCAAGTCAGAATGGGGAGCAGTCAAAAGTGGTGTCCCCCAGGGATCGGTATTAGGTCCCCTGTTGTTTCTTATATACATAAATGACCTAGATTTAGGTATAACTAGTAGGATAAGTAAATTCGCAGACGATACTAAAATAGGGAGATCAATTGATTCAGATAGCGATATAGAGTGCCTCCAAAGGGATCTAGATACCTTACATGAATGGTCAGTAAATTGGCAGATGAAGTTTAACATTGACAAATGCAAGGTATTAAAGATAAGGAAGATGCAAACAAATGTTAAATATAAACTAGCTAATTTAGAATTAGAAAATTCAGACTGCGAGAAAGATCTAGGTGTGTTTGTTAGCAATGATTTGAAGCCTAGAAAACAGTGTATAAGCGTTCGTAATAAGGCAAACAGGATTCTCGGGTTCATCTCTAGGAGTGTGAGTAACAGAACTGCTGATGTTATCTTAAAACTTTACTTGTCATTAGTGAGACCCCATATGGATTATGCTGTCCAATTTTGGTGTCATTATTACAGAATGGATATAGATTCATTGGAGAGAGTACAGCGTAGAATGACAAAAATGATCCATAATATTAGAAATCTTTCGTATGAAGAAAGGTTGAAGAAATTAGGTTTACATTCGTTAGAGAGACGCAGAGTTAGAGGGGATATGATAGAGGTGTTCAAGTGGGTTAGTGGGATTAACAAAGGGGACATGACAAATGTACTAAAGCGCAGTGATAGCGAAAGAACTCGTACCAATGGTTTCAAATTAGATACATTTCGTTTCAGAAAAGATATAGGCAAATATTGGTTTGGTAACAGAGTTGTAGATGGGTGGAATGGACTACCAAGTGCTATAGTGGGATCTATAACTGTAGGGAGCTTTAAGATAAAATTGGATATGCATATGGACGAGAGGGGTTGGGTGTGAAGGGGGATCAGCCGGGTTGGGCCAATCAGCACTCTGCAGACCCCCATCATCCTGCGTTAATCCCTAACCGTTTTGGTAAGATGATCCTCAGGGTATTAGAGTGTGGAGCCTAAAATTGGGCTTTGTAATTGAATTGGGGTTGTGTGGGACAGGGATCTGCCTTGCTTAGGCCAATCGGCTTTCTGCAGACTCCCATTTTCTTATGTTCTTATGTTCATATTATGGATCATTTTTGTCATTCTACATTGTACTCTCTCCAATGAATCTATGTCCATTCTGTAATAAGGACACCAAAATTGAACAGCATAATCCATATGGGGTCTCACTAATGACAAGTAAAGTTTTAAGATAACATCAGCAGTTCTGTTACTCACACTCCTAGAGATGAACCCGAGAATCCTGTTTGCCTTGTTTCGAACGCTTATACACTGTTGTCTAGGCTTGAAATCATTGCTAACAAACACACCTAGATCTTTCTCACGATTCGAGTTTTCTAATTCCATATTAGCTAGTTTATATTTAACATTTGTATGCATCTTCCCTATCTTTAATACCTTGCATTTGTCAATGTTAAACTTCATCTGCCAATTTACTGACCATTCGTGTAAGGTATCTAGATCCCTTTGGAGGCACTCTAAATCTCTATCT
The DNA here is from genome assembly GCA_037953745.1 of Lithodes maja. Taxonomy (NCBI): domain Eukaryota; kingdom Metazoa; phylum Arthropoda; class Malacostraca; order Decapoda; family Lithodidae; genus Lithodes; species Lithodes maja. The sequence continues at coordinate 198,742 of JBAKBP010000186.1, read as the reverse complement.
GAATCAATTGTTCTCCCCATTTTGGTATCGTCTGCAAATTTACTTATCCTACTAGTTATACCTAAATCAAGGTCATTTATGTATATAACAAACAACAGAGGACCTAATACAGATCACTGGGGGACACCACTCTTGACTGCTCCCCATTCTGACTTCGTACCATTTATGCTGACTCTCTGCTTCCTACCAATTAGCCATGACCTAATCCATCCCAACAACGCCCCACCTATTCCATGCGCCTCAACCTTTCTCATCAATCTCTCATGGGGGACTCTGTCGAAAGCTTTACTGAAATCTAAATATATTATATCATATGACTTGTCATTATCTACTGCTTCATATACCTCTGAGAAAAAACTAAGCAAATTAGTAAGGCCAGAACGTCCCTGAGTGAATCCATGCTGAGAAGAATTTATTAAATTAAATGTATCTAAGTGGTTTCTAATTTTACTAGCAATAATTGACTCTAGTAGCTTTCCTATGATTGATAAAATTGATAAAAATATTTTGCCCCATTTCTGTCAATTTGAAGATCGTTCGTGCCATTTAGGTGTTGAATTTTTCCTGGCGAGCGATAGCGAGCCTGTAATTGAAGAGGAAAATGGATTTTTTTCTACCGAAAAATGTACGAACTTATCTTGAAAGGGGGTCTAGGGAACAAACCTCCCCATAAGCCAGAAACAACAACATAATATAATAGAGCCAGACTACTGCAGTATACCAACACAGAATTTCGACAACTAATATTATAGCCAGGTCATTGGAGATTAATGTTCGTATCATTTAAATGTTATATTGCAACCTTTGTGTGTCAGTGTTATGCCAGGTTTTTTATTGGGGTTTAATTGGACAATGGTAGGTTCTTGTTTGACTGGAGAAACTAAAGCCAAACTACACATGCACAAAAGTCGTATTGGATAAATATAATACTGAGTACACATATGAGTTTTCTTATTAATGGTCACTTAGTTCAAAACACGATAATACACTTTACACTGATACATGAAATAATCACAATATAAATATGCCTAGAATGGGCGAGGATCCACGACAGGCATATAGAATTCACTTAGCACCCCTATTCTAACGCTTGCGTAGATTTCAGAGACTCACTTAATTAACCCTGGTGGTTGAAGTAATAAAACTCCCTCAACACTCCTATCCAAACACTGAGTAGATTTGGAGACACCGGCACTGGTGGTTGAAGTGTTGATAGCTGAATCCTTTCTCTCGTCCTGTCGAGCCGCTTAGGTGGTCCTGCTGTGTGGTGAATGGTGTAGGGATACAGATGGACTAGTTGGTTTGGGGCCTTTAACCCAGGAATGGTGCTGAAACCCTTAAGAGGTTTTGGTGGTGAAAGGCGACGGGACTCTTAAGATCCAAGGCCTGAAATTATTTTTTAAAAGACCCCAGTAGCACTCAAAACAAAGGAATATGTGATTAAGTGAGATAATTCCCCTCCATACCTACTATCACTCTTCCACATGTGTCAAAACCCCCTCCTTCCCCCCCTCCCCTTCAATTATCACCTATTTTTCCTCTTATTCCCTTGTTTTTCGGTTTATTTATCGCGCCAATATCTCCACCCCGGTTCCAAGGTCATCTACTGCACATATCGAGAGTGTGGTAAGAGAAGGAAAGCAAGACTGAGGGCTCAGTCTGCCTTCAGGCCTCATAACTGGAGGGTCGGCAATAATTCATTTTTTTTCACCCCTCAAATACTATTCCCACTTGTTTTATTGCTGTTACATGTTAATATCTTCATATTAAACATAAAATAGGCGCATATGAATAAGTAATACGATATGTATGGTAAAATGACGATTTTAGGCGGGAATGAAGCCATATATCCTCGCTTGGCGGTAGGGTTTGAACTACCAATAGCTCGGGCTTTCCGGTTAATAGTAGTTCCTTATGTCATGACACAGGGTGCGTACTACCGGATGAACGCGAGCATGACCTTAGACATGTCTTAAGCAATGGCTGCTCGACTATCCTGACCGTTGTACTAGTCATTGGTGAAGTTCTGTTTTGGTACTCTTGGTGTAGAGTCTTTAATACAGAGTCGCTCGTGTCATGACAGAGTAATACTAGGTATCGGGCTAACGTGGGGAAGAAGTAAGATCATGACCGTACTAACTTTCCTAATCTGCCTCTGACCTTTATAAGAGTGTTCAAAGAACCCAGGGGTCGGTTGTTAAGCTTTTCTACAAACATAATATGTCCTCGACCATGGTTCTGGCCATATGCAGTGTGGACTTTATATGCAGAGTGCCGTTATTTAGACGGTGTCTCGCAAAGCCTAAACTATTTCTTGCCATGGCAAGAACTTCTTCAAGAGTTGCGAAGAGTACTGGATTGATTCTGAAAGTCTGTTTGTGGCATGCCCTCAGTACTACTTTCTGTGTCAAAACCGCAGCCTAAGAGAGATCCTAATGTTATCTCTACATCATGGTGTGGAAGCACAGAAGTTCCCTAGTAGGGTAAAGAACTCTCAAACAATAAGGTATACAGCCATGGAATGAATACACGAACGAGTGAGAGGTTAATTTTTAGGCTCAAGTCTTGCATGCAAGTGGTTTGAGCCCTCAAATTGCTGACTACCTTGGTTTCGTCGAGATGGTCATGACGTGTGCTGCTATGTCCCAGGGCTGGTATTTGGAGGTCAGAAGGGTATAAAGGCGGGGGGGGGGTCAGATTAGGCGGTTGAGGTAGACCCTTTAGAAATTCCCGCCGTTATGGTTGGGGTCTGCGCAGAAGAGTGGCGCATCTGGAGGGGGAGATTTGTGTATGCTGCCCCTCGCTTATTTGGTTATATCTTGCTCTCATCTCTTGCTTTCCGGAAGTGCTGATGGTTACTCTTATTTTTTTTCCTGGGGCGGGTGGCAGAGCGTGGTTTATTGTCGCAATTATGGCCTCTTGAGTGTTTCGGTGAGGTGGGGCTAGGTGTGGTTTTGGGCGGCCATGTTGTTGCCCTCCTTTCTTCGCCTTCGCGTTTCCTCATGGGTGATGTTGTTGTTTGGCGTTGGTTTGTTGAGGCGAATTCTTCTCTTTTTGTTGTTTCACCTTTCCTTTCTTCTTTTCTTCTGTGGTCACCATGGGTGGTGTGGTCTCTTCTCTTCTCTGCTGTTTTTGTGTTTCTGTCTTGCACTTTCGGAAATATTTCCGCCTTGCTGGTATTCCCGTTCTTCTTAGCCGTTTTCTTTGGTGGGGTATTTTCAATGTTGTTTCTCTCCTTTATCATGGTCGCTCCTTCTATTTCCATTCTTCTCTTCTCGTTCCGGCTGGTCTGTTGTGGCATGGTGGTGATCTTTATTTTTTATCATGAATTTTAAAAGAAATTATGCCAAGAAAGATATATACATTCCTGGTAGGAGTTGTATGTTTAGTAAAGTTGATACACAATTATCAGTCAATTGTAGTGCTAAAGGCGGTGAGCAATTATAGTCTGGCAGCTTGAAAATATAAGTTTCAATGGAATCATACTATCTGACATAATCTACCTTTGATCTAGTTTCCGATTCCAATGCGAAAGAGCCTCAAAATAGTGCGACAAAAAACATGATTTTTAAAAAATACCCGAAAATGCGCTCTGGCGACACCGGTTTTAGTTGTACCTTTGTGTCACATTAGTCTACTTCATAAGGTGGTGCAGAAGACAGGGTTGGTTTATGTTACATTAGTCTACTTCATATGGTGGTGCAGAAGACAGGGTTGTTTTATGTTACATTAGTCTACTTCATATGGTGCTACAGAAGACAGGGTTGTTTTATGTTACATTAGTCTACTTCATATGGTGGTGCAGAAAACAGGGTTGTTTTATGTTACATTAGTCTACTTCATATGGTGGTACAGAAGACAGGGTTGTTTTATGTTACATTAGTCTACTTCATATGGTGGTACAGAAGACAGGGTTGTTTTATGTTACATTAGTCTACTTCATATGGTGGTGCAGAAGACAGGGTTGTTTTATGTTACATTAGTCTACTTCATATGGTGGTACAGAAGACAGGGTTGTGTTATGTTACATTAGTCTACTTCATAATGGTGGTACAGAAGACAGGGTTGTTTTATGTTACATTAGTCTACTTCATATGGTGGTGCAGAAGACAGGGTTGTTTTATGTTACATTAGTCTACTTCATATGGTGGTACAGAAAACAGGGTTGTTTTATGTTACATTAGTCTACTTCATATGGTGGTGCAGAAGACAGGGTTGTTTTATGTTACATTAGTCTACTTCATATGGTGGTGCAGAAGACAGGGTTGTTTTATGTTACATTAGTCTACTTCATATGGTGCTACAGAAGACAGGGTTGTTTTATGTTACATTAGTCTACTTCATATGGTGGTACAGAAGACAGGGTTGTTTTATGTTACATTTGTCTACTTCATATGGTGGTACAGAAGACAGGGTTGTTTTATGTTACATTAGTCTACTTCATATGGTGCTACAGAAGACAGGGTTGTTTTATGTTACATTAGTCTACTTCATATGGTGGTGCAGAAGACAGGGTTGTTTTATGTTACATTAGTCTACTTCATATGGTGCTACAGAAGACAGGGTTGTTTTATGTTACATTAGTCTACTTCATATGGTGGTACGGAACACACAGCTATTTTGACCTGCAACGAAGGCCTATGCAACATTGTTCTTGCTTTTCCTGAAGGTTAGAGGTAAGCTGAGGAAAACATTGATAATTGCCTGTGTTTTTTGTGTTAATACTGAGCTGCAATTTGGCGTGCATACAGGTAGGATACACCAAATCTGCTGTGTCACTTTCGAGCTAAAACTGCATACCTAAACCTGAGAATCTTACAATAGTTTGTATATAAGAAAGGGTGTTCTCTGTCTTTTTTGCTAAGACGTTGAACATATTTTGATCTGAAAATATACACAATTTGCGATATTTTACCAAATTGTTGTGATCATGAGATATTGTTTGGTACCATAATGAATGACAATTATTGAAAGGATCTCATTCACATTGTGTTTGTTAATTTGTAATGGATATATTTCTAAACAAACATGTTACTTCAATAACTACTGGATTTCATTACATACATGATTAAAAGATTACTTAAACAATTCTTATTAACCCTTTTAAGATACGACGGCACATTAAGAACATAAGAACATAAGAAAATGGGAGTCTGCAGAAAGCCGATTGGCCTAAGCAAGGCAGATCCCTGTCCCACACAACCCCAATTACAAAGCCCAATTATAGGTCTGAACACTCTAATACCCTGAGGATCATCTTACCAAAACGGTTAGAGATTAACGCAGGATTACGGGGTCTGCAGAGCGCTGATTGGCCCAACCCTGCTTATCCCCCTTCACACTCAACCCTTCTCGTCCATATGCTTATCCAATTTTATCTTAAAGCTCCCTATCGTTTGTAATCCCACTATAGCACTTGGTAGTCCATTCCACCCATCTACAACTCTGTTACCAAACCAATATTTGCCTATATCTTTTCTGAAACTAAATTTATCTAATTTGAAACCATTGGTACGAGTTCTTTCGCTATCACTGAGTTTTAGTACATTTGTCATGTCCCCTTTGTTAACCTAACAAGTGCGCATGGGGGTAATTGAAAACGTCCCCCTGTGCTGACGTATTTGAGGTGTTTCCGTCACTAAAATATTCATTGTACCATTAATAGCATTAATAATTATCCATATGCGCCTATTATGGGTTGATTATAAAGGTATTAACCTGAAACAACAATAAAACGAGTGAAAACAGCGTTTGGATGGTCAAAATCGGAGATATAGCCCGCGAGTTGTATAATGTATGGGTGAGGCAAACTGCTTTCCCGCCAATTTCCCCCAAGGCCACTGAGACACAGTCGATCGATACTCTCTCTCTCTCTCTTGCACTCGCTTGCCATCAGTGATGACAACACCCTGCTTGCAACTCGCTAATGTTAGCACGAAAATATACCTCAGAATAAGGGAATAATAGGGAAAATAGGTGATAACTGAAGGAGAGGAGGAAAGTGGGGAAGGAGGGGAGGTAGAGGACTGAGATTTTGCATGGCCCAGGGGCCAAAAAAAAAAAATAAAAACAAAAAATAAAAATATTTTTTTTTTTTTTTCGATGTCAAAAGTTGATTTTTTATTTTACTTACTCTCAAGAGTCTTCCCGCAGTCCGCTGGGGGAACTCTTAAGAGTCTCCCCGCAGCTCCCGGGTTAATCCCACTAACCCACTTGAACACCTCTATCATATCCCCTCTAACTCTGCGTCTCTCTAACGAATGTAAGCCTAATTTCTTCAACCTTTCTTTATACGGAAGATTTGTAATATTAGTTGCAAATACAAGTAATAGTTTGAGGGTTTATTATACAAATTGGTGGAGTTTATGTAACAAAATGAACGAACTTAGAGCACTGGTTAGCAAAGAAAATATAGACATAATAGCGCTAACTGAAACATGGATTAATACAGAAACCAGGCATTTTTTAGCAGAGTTTGATATACCGGGATATAGTTTGTTTAAATATGACCGAACAAGTAGGAGGGGCGGCGGTATAGCAGTGTTTGTCAGGAGTTCATTAAAAAGCTGTACTAAATCAGGTATTAGAGTAAATAATGAAAATGAAAGTGTTTGGGTAGAAGTTAACGAAGGTAGTGAGACCTTAGTTATTGGAGTTATGTATAGACCGCCAAATATGAGTAGAAATGACGGAACATCATTATGGGAGGAAATTAAAATAGCATCAAGGCTTAGCAACGTGTGCATTATGGGGGATTTTAATTTCCCTAATATAGATTGGCAACAACAAATAGGCGACTCTGATTCAAAGGAGTTTATTGAGGTAGTACAAGATAGTTTTTTATCTCAATTCATAGATACGCCGACTAGAGGTGATAATATTCTCGATTTAGTTTTCAGTAACAATGAACATATGATAAATAGAGTAGAAATCGGGGACCACCTAGGAAATAGTGATAACAATTCTGTGTATTTTAATATACAATGGAAAGGTAATACCAGAGAGAATTCAACATTAATACCTGACTTCAGAAAAGCCAATTATGGTGGGTTAAGGGAAGCCCTGTTAGCGGACCCTATGGTCAAAAAATTAAGTCGATCCAGGTGTCCAAATGAGTGTATCCTTTCTCAGGCACCTGTCATCTTAAGTCAGGAAGAGACGTCAAACTTAGTAGATACATACGATAATTTTATCAAGTCAGTATTCAATGCGCAAAATAAATATATCCCCAAAAGAAAATTTAGATCAACACAGAACCAACCCAAATGGATGAATAATAGACTATTAGATCTTCTAGGAAGAAAGAGAGGAATATATAGAAAAATTAAAAAAGGCGAAATTCACCTACTTGCTTACTATCAGAATCTATCACTACAGGTAAAAAAAGGATATTAGTAAAGAAAAAAGACATTATGAATTTAAGGTTGCCAATGACTCAAAAAATAATCCTAAAGCTTTTTACCAAATATATAAATCCAAGGTTAGAGATGTAATTGGTCCCCTTAAAACTTCGATAGGAGAAATGACAGAAAATGATTTAGAAATGTGCAGTACATTAAATAGTCAATTTCTTTCCGTTTTCACTAATGAAAATTTGGCACAGTTTCCAGAAGTCCGTATGGTATACAGCGATAGTATAGAAAATAGGTTAAGTACGGTTACTATAAGTAGAAATGATGTGCTTAAGGAAATTGACAGACTGAAACCTCATAAATCGCCTGGTCCTGATGAGGTATATGCTAGAGTATTAAAAGAATGCAGAGATGAGTTAAGTTACCCATTAACATTTCTATTTAACAAGTCATTAGAAACAGTTATAGTTCCAGAAGCTTGGAAGCTTGCAAAATTTGTAGTTCCGATCTTCAAAAAAGGTGATAAATCAATAGCATCCAATTACCGTCCCATTAGTCTCACTTCAATCATAGGAAAGCTACTAGAGTCAATTATTGCTAGGAACATGAGAAACCACTTAGAAACATTTAACTTAATCAATTCTTCTCAGCATGGATTCACTCAGGGACGGTCTTGCCTTACTAATTTGCTTAGTTTTTTCTCAGAGGTATATGAAGCAGTAGATAATGACAAGTCATATGATATTATATATTTAGATTTCAGTAAAGCTTTCGACAGAGTCCCTCATGAGAGATTGATGATAAAGGTTGAGGCACATGGAATAGGTGGGGCGTTGTTAGGATGGATTAGGTCATGGCTAATTGGTAGGAAGCAAAGAGTCAGCATAAATGGTACCAAGTCAGAATGGGGAGCAGTCAAAAGTGGTGTCCCCCAGGGATCGGTATTAGGTCCCCTGTTGTTTCTTATATACATAAATGACCTAGATTTAGGTATAACTAGTAGGATAAGTAAATTCGCAGACGATACTAAAATAGGGAGATCAATTGATTCAGATAGCGATATAGAGTGCCTCCAAAGGGATCTAGATACCTTACATGAATGGTCAGTAAATTGGCAGATGAAGTTTAACATTGACAAATGCAAGGTATTAAAGATAGGGAAGATGCAAACAAATGTTAAATATAAACTAGCTAATTTAGAATTAGAAAATTCAGACTGCGAGAAAGATCTAGGTGTGTTTGTTAGCAATGATTTGAAGCCTAGAAAACAGTGTATAAGCGTTCGTAATAAGGCAAACAGGATTCTCGGGTTCATCTCTAGGAGTGTGAGTAACAGAACTGCTGATGTTATCTTAAAACTTTACTTGTCATTAGTGAGACCCCATATGGATTATGCTGTCCAATTTTGGTGTCCTTATTACAGAATGGACATAGATTCATTGGAGAGAGTACAGCGTAGAATGACAAAAATGATCCATAATATTAGAAATCTTTCGTATGAAGAAAGGTTGAAGAAATTAGGTTTACATTCATTAGAGAGACGCAGAGTTAGAGGGGATATGATAGAGGTGTTCAAGTGGGTTAGTGGGATTAACAAAGGGGACATGACAAATGTACTAAAGCTCAGTGATAGCGAAAGAACTCGTACCAATGGTTTCAAATTAGATACATTTCGTTTCAGAAAAGATATAGGCAAATATTGGTTTGGTAACAGAGTTGTAGATGGGTGGAATGGACTACCAAGTGCTATAGTGGGATCTAAAACTGTAGGGAGCTTTAAGATAAAATTGGATATGCATATGGACGAGAGGGGTTGGGTGTGAAGGGGGATCAGCCGGGTTGGGCCAATCAGCACTCTGCAGACCCCCATCATCCTGCGTTAATCCCTAACCGTTTTGGTAAGATGATCCTCAGGGTATTAGAGTGTGGAGCCTAAAATTGGGCTTTGTAATTGAATTGGGGTTGTGTGGGACAGGGATCTGCCTTGCTTAGGCCAATCGGCTTTCTGCAGACTCCCATTTTCTTATGTTCTTATGTTCATATTATGGATCATTTTTGTCATTCTACATTGTACTCTCTCCAATGAATCTATGTCCATTCTGTAATAAGGACACCAAAATTGAACAGCATAATCCATATGGGGTCTCACTAATGACAAGTAAAGTTTTAAGATAACATCAGCAGTTCTGTTATTCACACTCCTAGAGATGAACCCGAGAATCATGTTTGCATTGTTTCGAACGCTTATACACTGTTGTCTAGGCTTCAAATCATTGCTAACAAACACACCTAGATCTTTCTCACGATTCGAGTTTTCTAATTCCATATTAGCTAGTTTATATTTAACATTTGTATGCATCTTCCCTATCTTTAATACCTTGCATTTGTCAATGTTAAACTTCATCTGCCAATTTACTGACCATTCGTGTAAGGTATCTAGATCCCTTTGGAGGCACTCTAAATCTCTATCTGAATCAATTGTTCTCCCCATTTTGGTATCGTCTGCAAATTTACTTATCCTACTAGTTATACCTAAATCAAGGTCATTTATGTATATAACAAACAACAGAGGACCTAATACAGATCACTGGGGGACACCACTCTTGACTGCTCCCCATTCTGACTTCATACCATTTATGCTGACTCTCTGCTTCCTACCAATTAGCCATGACCTAATCCATCCCAACAACGCCCCACCTATTCCATGCGCCTCAACCTTTCTCATCAATCTCTCATGGGGGACTCTGTCGAAAGCTTTACTGAAATCTAAATATATTATATCATATGACTTGTCATTATCTACTGCTTCATATACCTCTGAGAAAAAACTAAGCAAATTAGTAAGGCAAGAACGTCCCTGAGTGAATCCATGCTGAGAAGAATTTATTAAATTAAATGTATCTAAGTGGTTTCTAATTTTACTAGCAATAATTGACTCTAGTAGCTTTCCTATGATTGATAAAATTGATACAAATATTTTGCCCCATTTCTGTCAATTTGAAGATCGTTCGTGCCATTTAGGTGTTGAATTTTTCCTGGCGAGCGATAGCGAGCCTGTAATTGAAGAGGAAAATGGATTTTTTTCTACCGAAAAATGTACGAACTTATCTCGAAAGGGGGTCTAGGGAACAAACCTCCCCATAAGCCAGAAACAACAACATAATATAATAGAGCCAGTCTACTGCAGTATACCAACACAGAACGTCGACAACTAATATTATAGCCAGGTCATTGGAGATTAATGTTCGTATCATTTAAATGTTATATTGCAACCTTTGTGTGTCAGTGTTATGCCAGGTTTTTTATTGGGGTTTAATTGGACAATGGTAGGTTCTTGTTTGACTGGAGAAACTAAAGCCAAACTACACATGCACAAAAGTCGTATTGGATAAATATAATACTGAGTACACATATGAGTTTTCTTATTAATGGTCACTTAGTTCAAAACACGATAATACACTTTACACTGATACATGAAATAATCACAATATAAATATGCCTAGAATGGGCGAGGATCCACGACAGGCATATATAATTCACTTAGCACCCCTATTCTAACGCTTGCGTAGATTTCAGAGACTCACTTAATTAACCCTGGTGGTTGAAGTAATAAAACTCCCTCAACACTCCTATCCAAACACTGAGTAGATTTGGAGACACCGGCACTGGTGGTTGAAGTGTTGATAGCTGAATCCTTTCTCTCGTCCTGTCGAGCCGCTTAGGTGGTCCTGCTGTGTGGTGAATGGTGTAGGGATACAGATGGACTAGTTGGTTTGGGGCCTTTAACCCAGGAATGGTGCTGAAACCCTTAAGAGGTTTTGGTGGTGAAAGGCGACGGGACTCTTAAGATCCAAGGCCTGAAATTATTTTTTAAAAGACCCCAGTAGCACTCAAAACAAAGGAATATGTGATTAAGTGAGATAATTCCCCTCCATACCTACTATCACTCTTCCACATGTGTCAAAACCCCCTCCTTCCCCCCCTCCCCTTCAATTATCACCTATTTTTCCTCTTATTCCCTTGTTTTTCGGTTTATTTATCGCGCCAATATCTCCACCCCGGTTCCAAGGTCATCTACTGCACATATCGAGAGTGTGGTAAGAGAAGGAAAGCAAGACTGAGGGCTCAGTCTGCCTTCAGGCCTCATAACTGGAGGGCCGGCAATAATTCATTTTTTTCACCCCTCAAATACTATTCCCACTTGTTTTATTGCTGTTACATGTTAATATCTTCATATTAAACATAAAATAGGCGCATATGAATAAGTAATACGATATGTATGGTAAAATGACGATTTTAGGCGGGAATGAAGCCATATATCCTCGCTTGGCGGTAGGGTTTGAACTACCAATAGCTCGGGCTTTCCGGGTTAATAGTAGTTCCTTATGTCATGACACAGGGTGCGTACTACCGGATGAACGCGAGCACGAGCTTAGACATGTCTTAAGCAATGGCTGCTCGACTATCCTGACCGTTGTACTAGTCGTTGGTGAAGTTCTGTTTTGGTACTCTTGGTGTAGAGTCTTTAATACAGAGTCGCTCGTGTCATGACAGAGTAATACTAGGTATCGGGCTAACGTGGGGAAGAAGTAAGATCATGACCGTACTAACTTTCCCAATCTGCCTCTGACCTTTATAAGAGTGTTCAAAGAACCCAGGGGTCGGTTGTTAAGCTTTTCTACAAACATATGTCCTCGACCATGGTTCTGGCCATATGCAGTGTGGACTTTATATGCAGAGTGCCGTTATTTAGACGGTGTCTCGCAAAGCCTAAACTATTTCTTGCCATGGCAAGAACTTCTTCAAGAGTTGCGAAGAGTACTGGATTGATTCTGAAAGTCTGTTTGTGGCATGCCCTCAGTACTACTTTCTGTGTCAAAACCGCAGCCTAAGAGAGATCCTAATGTTATCCCTACATCATGGTGTGGAAGCACAGAAGTTCCCTAGTAGGGTAAAGAACTCTCAAACAATAAGGTATACAGCCATGGAATGAATAAACGAACGAGTGAGAGGTTAATTTTTAGGCTCAAGTCTTGCGTGCAAGTGGTTTGAGCCCTCAAATTGCTGACTACCTTGGTTTCGTCGAGATGGTCATGACGTGCGCTGCTATGTCCCAGGGCTGGTATTTGGAGGTCAGAAGGGTATAAAGGCGGGGGTGGGGGGGGGGGGGGGTCAGATTAGGCGGTTGAGGTAGACCCTTTAGAAATTCCCGCCGTTATGGTTGGGGTCTGCGCAGAAGAGTGGCGCATCTGGAGGGGGGAGATTTGTGTATGCTGCCCCTCGCTTATTTGGTTATATCTTGCTCTCATCTCTTGCTTTCCGGAAGTGCTGATGGTTACTCTTATTTTTTTTCCTGGGGCGGGTGGCAGAGCGTGGTTTATTGTCGCAATTATGGCCTCTCGAGTGTTTCGGTGAGGTGGGGCTAGGTGTGGTTTTGGGCGGCCATGTTGTTGCCCTCCTTTCTTTGCCTTCGCGTTTCCTCATGGGTGATGTTGTTGTTTGGCGTTGGTTTGTTGAGGCGAATTCTTCTCTTTTTGTTGTTTCACCTTTCCTTTCTTCTTTTCTTCTGTGGTCACCATGGGTGGTGTGGTCTCTTCTCTTCTTTGCTGTTTTGTGTTTCTGTCTTGCACTTTCGGAAATATTTCCGCCTTGCTGGTATTCCCGTTCTTCTTAGCCGTTTTCTTTGGTGGGGTATTTTCAATGTTGTTTCTGTCCTTTATCATGGTCGCTCCTTCTATTTCCATTCTTCTCTTCTCGTTCCGGCTGGTCTGTTGTGGCATGGTGGTGATCTTTATTTTTTATCATGAATTTTAAAAGAAATTATGCCAAGAAAGATATATACATTCCTGGTAGGAGTTGTATGTTTAGTAAAGTTGATTCACAATTATCAGTCAATTGTAGTGCTAAAGGCGGTGAGCAATTATAGTCTGGCAGCTTGAAAATATAAGTTTCAATGGAATCATACTATCTGACATAATCTACCTTTGATCTAGTTTCCGATTCCAATGCGAAAGAGCCTCAAAATAGTACGACAAAAAACATGATTTTTAAAAAATACTCGAAAATGCGCTCTGGCGACACCGGTTTTAGTTGTACCTTTGTGTCACATTAGTCTACTTCATAAGGTGGTGCAGAAGACAGGGTTGGTTTATGTTACATTAGTCTACTTCATATGGTGGTGCAGAAGACAGGGTTGTTTTATGTTACATTAGTCTACTTCATATGGTGCTACAGAAGACAGGGTTGTTTTATGTTACATTAGTCTACTTCATATGGTGGTGCAGAAGACAGGGTTGTTTTATGTTACATTAGTCTACTTCATATGGTGGTACAGAAGACAGGGTTGTTTTATGTTACATTAGTCTACTTCATATGGTGGTACAGAAGACAGGGTTGTTTTATGTTACATTAGTCTACTTCATATGGTGGTGCAGAAGACAGGGTTGTTTTATGTTACATTAGTCTACTTCATATGGTGGTACAGAAGACAGGGTTGTTTTATGTTACATTAGTCTACTTCATATGGTGGTACAGAAGACAGGGTTGTTTTATGTTACATTAGTCTACTTCATATGGTGGTGCAGAAGACAGGGTTGTTTTATGTTACATTAGTCTACTTCATATGGTGGTACAGAAGACAGGGTTGTTTTATGTTACATTAGTCTACTTCATATGGTGGTACAGAAGACAGGGTTGTTTTATGTTACATTAGTCTACTTCATATGGTGGTGCAGAAGACAGGGTTGTTTTATGTTACATTAGTCTACTTCATATGGTGGTACAGAAAACAGGGTTGTTTTATGTTACATTAGTCTACTTCATATGGTGGTGCAGAAGACAGGGTTGTTTTATGTTACATTAGTCTACTTCATATGGTGGTGCAGAAGACAGGGTTGTTTTATGTTACATTAGTCTACTTCATATGGTGCTACAGAAGACAGGGTTGTTTTATGTTACATTAGTCTACTTCATATGGTGGTACAGAAGACAGGGTTGTTTTATGTTACATTAGTCTACTTCATATGGTGGTACAGAAGACAGGGTTGTTTTATGTTACATTAGTCTACTTCATATGGTGCTACAGAAGACAGGGTTGTTTTATGTTACATTAGTCTACTTCATATGGTGGTGCAGAAGACAGGGTTGTTTTATGTTACATTAGTCTACTTCATATGGTGCTACAGAAGACAGGGTTGTTTTATGTTACATTAGTCTACTTCATATGGTGGTACGGAACACACGGCTATTTTGACCTGCAACGAAGGCCTATGCAACATTGTTCTTGCTTTTCCTGAAGGTTAGAGGTAAGCTGAGGAAAACATTGATAATTGCCTGTGTTTTTTGTGTTAATACTGAGCTGCAATTTAGCGTGCATACAGGTAGGATACACCAAATCTGCTGTGTCACTTTCGAGCTAAAACTGCATACCTAAACCTGAGAATCTTACAATAGTTTGTATATAAGAAAGGGTGTTCTCTGTCTTTTTTGCTAAGACGTTGAACATATTTTTATCTGAAAATATACACAATTTGCGATATTTTACCAAATTGTTGTGATCATGAGATATTGTTTGGTACCATAATGAATGACAATTATTGAAAGGATCTCATTCACATTGTGTTTGTTAATTTGTAATGGATATATTTCTAAACAAACATGTTACTTCAATAACTACTGGATTTCATTACATACATGATTAAAAGATTACTTAAACAATTCTTATTAACCCTTTTAAGATACGACGGCACATTAAGAACATAAGAACATAAGAAAATGGGAGTCTGCAGAAAGCCGATTGGCCTAAACAAGGCAGATCCCTGTCCCACACAACCCCAATTACAAAGCTCAACACTCTAATACCCTGAGGATCATCTTACCAAAACGGTTAGAGATTAACGCAGGATTACGGGGGTCTGCAGAGCGCTGATTGGCCCAACCCTGCTGATCCCCCTTCACACCCAACCCTTCTCGTCCATATGCTTATCCAATTTTATCTTAAAGCTCCCTATCGTTTTTAATCCCACTATAGCACTTGGTAGTCCATTCCACCCATCTACAACTCTGTTACCAAACCAATATTTGCCTATATCTTTTCTGAAACGAAATTTATCTAATTTGAAACCATTGGTACGAGTTCTTTCGCTATCACTGAGTTTTAGTACATTTGTCATGTCCCCTTTGTTAATCCCACTAACCCACTTGAACACCTCTATCATATCCCCTCTAACTCTGCGTCTCTCTAACGAATGTAAGCCTAATTTCTTCAACCTTTCTTTATACGGAAGATTTCTAATATTATGGATCATTTTTGTCATTCTACGTTGTACTCTCTCCGATGAATCTATGTCCATTCTGTAATAAGGACACCAAAATTGAACAGCATAATCCATATGGGGTCTCACTAATGACAAGTAAAGTTTTAAGATAACATCAGCAGTTCTGTTACTCACACTCCTTGAGATGAACCCGAGAATCCTGTTTGCCTTGTTTCGAACGCTTATACACTGTTGTCTAGGCTTCAAATCATTGCTAACAAACACACCTAGATCTTTCTCACAATTCGAGTTTTCTAATTCCACATTAGCTAGTTTATATTTAACATTTGTATGCATCTTCCCTATCTTTAATACCTTGCATTTGTCAATGTTAAACTTCATCTGCCAATTTACTGACCATTCGTGTAAGGTATCTAGATCCCTTTGGAGGCACTCTATATCTCTATCTGTATCAATTGTTCTTCCCATTTTGGTATCGTCTGCAAATTTACTTATCCTACTAGTTATACCTAAATCAAGGTCATTTATGTATATAACAAACAACAGAGGACCTAATACAGATCCCTGGGGGACACCACTTTTGACTGCTCCCCATTCTGACTTCGTACCATTTATGCTGACTCTCTGCTTCCTACCAATTAACCATGACCTAATCCATCCCAACAACGCCCCACCTATTCCATGCGCCTCAACTTTTCTCATCAATCTCTCATGGGGGACTCTGTCGAAAGCTTTACTGAAATCTAAATATATTATATCATATGACTTGTCATTATCTACTGCTTCATATACCTCTGAGAAAAAACTAAGCAAATTAGTAAGGCAAGAACGTCCCTGAGTGAATCCATGCTGAGAAGAATTTATTAAATTAAATGTATCTAAGTGGTTTCTAATTTTACTAGCAATAATTGACTCTAGTAGCTTTCCTATGATTGATGTAAGACTAATGGGACGGTAATTGGATGCTATTGATTTGTCACCTTTTTTGAAGATCGGAACTACGTTTGCAAGCTTCCAAGCTTCTGGAACTATACCTGTCTCCAATGACTTGTTAAATAAAAATGTTAATGGGTAACTTAACTCATCCCTACATTCTTTTAATACTCTAGCATATACCTCATCAGGACCAGGCGATTTATGAGGTTTCAGTCTGTCAATTTCCTTAAGCACATAATTTCTACTTACAGTAACCGTACTTAACCTATTTTCTATACTATCGCTATATACCTTACGGACTTCTGGAAACTGTGCCAAATTTTCATTAGTGAAAACGGAAAGAAATTGACTATTTAATGTACTGCACATTTCTAAATCATTTTCTGTCATTTCTCCTATCGAAGTTTTAAGGGGACCAATTACATCTCTAACCTTGGATTTATATAGTTGGTAAAAAGCTTTAGGATTATTTTTTGAGTCATTGGCAACCTTAATTTCATAATTTCTTTTTTCTTTCCTAATATCCTTTTTTACCTGTCTTGATAGATTCTGATAGTAAGCAAGTAGGTGAATTTCGCCTTTTCTAATTTTTCTATATATTCCTCTCTTTTGTCCTAGAAGATCTAATAGTCTATTATTCATCCATTTGGGTTGGTTCTGTGTTGATCTAAATTTTCTTTTGGGGATGTATTTATTTTGTGCATTGAATACTGACTTGATAAAATTATCGTATGTATCTACCAAGGTTGACGTCTCTTCCTGACTTAAGATGACAGGTGCCTGAGAAGGGGTATGTTTATGTGTTTTGGCAATTATTAAAGGATTTTATTCTGATTAGGAAGGGTACATGGAATTCATAGGGTTAATGCTAGTTTTTACCCTTATCCTACTGTTACGACCGGGCACTCGGGTACACTAGGGCTCTTACACAGGACTCGAGTATGGCTCGCTGCCACAACGGAAACACACGATCCCAACCCCAGAGTACTGCCAGCCGAACAAAAAACGCCACTACCCTCCAGAGTTCTATCTGCTATAACGGGGTATACAAGAACTTGGTACTAGCGTTTCACACAACAGACTAATAACAAGACGGGAGTTATCTAGTCTGGTCAACAATCAAACAAAGAAGAAAGTACTACAACACTAAAGAATAGTGTTGGCCGAAGCCGAAGTAATCCACCCTTGAACTAAGAACTTAAGAAGTCCTCCACCCTCTACTTCGGATCGGCACTATTACGTTACGTTAAACAATAGTCCTCGAGCATCAAGCAAGGAATCTTCTGATAAGTTAGATGCTTCTCGAATACTCATAAGAAGTAAGTATCGGATTTTGAACAGCAATTTAATGAATAACTCACTGGTAATTAAAGGCTTTAAATTGACATAAGAAGAATTATAAGAATAAGCAATAGGATATGGCAAACATTAAGAAGAAGTACTCCGACAATGCACTGGCAATAGCCTACTAAGATTGTGCTCGTGGGCCACTAATCTCTGAAGTAGCTAAGCGTGCCACACATGAAATCAATAGTGCAGAAACAATAATATACATAAGGAGAAGCTTCAATACTATACTGTATCTGCTGGTCGAGCAAAGTCTAGCTGGGATATCTAAGGTTAAGAGACAATGGCTGAGCAAGCGGCTCGTAGCCTAGCGAGGTCCTTAAGACTGTGCGGCCAAATTACGGTAATTGACGGGATGCTCTCTTGAGAGATCCAGATCACTAGTATCTGGTTCTCTCCTGGCGATCCTCTCAAAGTCAAGCAAATGAGATAACACAGTGTTGGGTGGCATAGGCAAAAGCCCTCACTCGCAACACAGTGCTAAACTCCCACGGTACACAGTCAGAAAGACCACCTAGGCGTTCCACGTCTCCGTTGCAATTGTACTGGTTCAACCGCAACCTAGTACTCATAGGAAATCACAACTCAGAAACCCTATCCCAGTCTAGCATTGCCTAAACCAGCAGAAAACAGGAACATGAATAATCGCACACAGGGAAATGCATATACGAGTGCAACAAACATCAATCAATCCTATTCTAGTTAACCCTTCCAAAAATAGGCTATCTAACAGGCACTTATCTCGTGAGAACTCAAGCGATAATACTTTGGCTGACTAAATCTGCACCAAAGGGGTCATGGAGGTTAAACAGGGACGAGAAGAGAAGAAGATAGGCTGTTCAGAGAGTAGAGAAAGTTCACATCAGTCGGAAGAATATGGATAGTTGCAAGGGATATGAGAAGTCGCTTTGCCTGATGAGTTCTGAAGAATGGTGGCAAGAACCTCTCTTTTTATACTCGGCCCTCTAGCGGCATATCTCAAACTACTTAAGGACCGCCCACTGGCAATCATGACGTCATATTCTCTCTCAATCTGGGATCGACAAAGAACTTCCCACGCGCTGAAAGGGAGGAAGGGAGGAGGGAGGAGGGAATTAGGCCTATCTGCCCGCGTGGCGCACTCACTGGTCCCCGTTACGTAATATCTCTCTCTCTCTCCTCTCATCATTACATATAAGTCCCACACACAATACTTATAACTAATGATATAAAATAGAACTCGTTGACTCAGATGAAAACAAAATACACTCACATAAACTAAGTTAGGAAACTCTACACAGACTACAGCCAAAGTTCCTGCCCTGACGATCCTAGCGAGAGTGGGGCCTGACTGGGCGTTCTGTACAGCATGCTCATACTCGACATGCGTCACACCTCCCCCAAGATTTTACTTGCTCAACCCTGAGCTAAAATCTGATATACAGAACCCCATCAAACCCCTCACACCCAGCGACCGCATGGCACTAAAACAACGCTGAGTTTATCACTAAAACACATCTTATAAAAAAAAATTCACATTTCATAACTCCTCCCAACAATAGTAAAAGACATAATATCATGCTCCCAGAGCGAGCTTACAGCAGCTCAGCCGTTTGATAGTTCGTGGACTACTCAAACACTATAGGCTATGACAAACTTATACAATTATCTATATAAAAAAAGAAAGAGTTTTTATATGATTTTTATATTTTAATATGTTTTTTTCCGGCTGCACTATAAGGGCAGCCTATTTTCTTCTATACCAAACGCTCAACAATCCTGCTTTACGACCCAATACGCTGGGCTACAACCGCGAGCCAACAAGCACCAAGCGCAAAATACTACTCAAACCAAAGCAGGAGGCTACCCGTGTGTCAATCTCTTCGGGATCATACACCTGTGATAGCCTACGACTGATCATCTACCCTCGATAAACAATCCGCAATCACATTGTCACATCCCGCAATATGCCGGATGTCCAGGTTATACTCCTGCAACATCAATGACCACCGGGTCAGTCTCATATTGCGATTGTGAAATTGATTTAGGAATCTCAAAGGGTGATGATCAGTGTAGATAACCACGACTGGGCCATAGGCTGGAACATACACCTCGAAGTGCCTGAGTGACAGCACAATCGCCAGTAATTCCTTTTCTATTGTAGAATAGTTCTTTTGTGCAGCATTGAACTTCTTAGAAAAGAAACTTACTGGGTGTTCCACACCTTCATTGTCTGTCTGTAGCAAGACGGCACCAGCCCCTACACCACTAGCATCTGTTGCCAGCTGAAAAGGCCTGTTAAAGTCTGGGGCCCTGAGTATCGGGTGAGTACACAGCAAATGCTTCACTAAATTAAAAGCCTTTTCACACTCAGGCCGCCCACAAAAACTTTTTGTCTTTAGATAACAAATCTGTGAGAGGTGCCAACACCGTAGAGTAACCTTTTATAAAGCGTCTGTAGTAGCCTATCATACCCAAGAATCTCATGATCTGCTTCTTGGTGGTTGGGTGCGGAAATTTATTGATAGCCTGTACCTTGTTCTGAGGAGGGCACACCTGTCCCCTTCCCACTACAAACCCAAGGTACTGCACAGTGGCTTTTACGAAGTCACACTTTGCCAAATTTACTACCAGACTTGCTTCACTAAGTTTCCGGAACAAGGTCTCCAGGTGCTCACAATGGCTCTCAAAGTCGTCATCATAAATGATTACATCGTCCAAGTATACGGTGCAATTTGGAATGTCCTTGACAATTTCATTCATCAGGTTCTGAAACGTTGCTGGTGCATTCTTAAGTCCGTAGGGCATAACATTACACCGGTAAGTACTCCCGTCCACCACAAAACCACATACCTCTTTAGCGCGCTCGGACAAAGGTACTTGCCAGTAACCTTTTACTAAATCAACTTTAGACAAAAACCGAGCATTACCAATTTTATCAACACTATCATCAACCCGAGGAAGAGGATATGGGTTAGTTGGAGTCAAACCGTTTAGCCTACGGAAATCAATACAGAAGCGTACCTTGCCATCTGGTTTAGGCTGCAGTGTTACGGGGGAAGTCCATTTAACGGTACCTTTCTCTATCAACCCTCTACCGAGCATATACTCCAACTCATCCCTCAGAGCGGGTAGTTTTATGGGGGGCACACGGTATGGGATTGACTTAAAGGGTAGATGGTGCCCCACGTCAACATCATGCATAGCCTGAGTAGTGAGGCCTGGATGTTCAGCGAATACAGTGGGGTATAAACCGAGCAACTGACGGATAGCTTCAAATTGCGGCTCAGGCAAATGGGCTATAGCCTCGTCAGCCCTTAGGCTCGAGTTCCCCGCCCACTGATCCGCTGAAACATGGTGATCCCAGCTATCCTCCTCTGAAGCTTGACTGTCCCCCTCTCCTTCTCCACCACGGCCGCAACAAGCCAACACAGGGACAGTGAGAGGCTCAGAGGGGCGCCTCACATACTCTTTTATCAGGTTCACGTGACATAACTGATTCTTCTTCCTCCTGTCTGGAGTGGCAACAAGGTAATCTAGGTCCGAAATTTTCTCCACAATTTTATAGGGTCCAGTATACTTCGCCGACAAGGGGTTACCCACCAAAGGCAACAAAATCAACACCTCCTGTCCCACAATGAACTCCCGGAGCTTCACTTTGCGATCATACCTGTCCTTCATTAAAGCTTGTGACCCTGTTAAATTCCGACCTGCCATCTCCAGACTCTTAAGCATGCGCTCACGGCTTTCAAACACATACTTCAACAAGGAACAAGGCGGCACAGTTCCTTCCCAAATTTCCCGCAGCATATTAAGGGGGCCCCTGACTCGGTGTCCAAAAATCAGCTCGTTTGGACTAAATCCCAGGCTCTCACCAGGCACTTCCCGAGCAGCAAACAGTACATACGGCAATCCAAGATCCCAATCTCTTCCGTTATCAGCACAATAACACCTGAGCATGCTTTTAAGGGTGGCATGCCACCGCTCAAGCACCCCTTGGCTCTCAGGGTGATACGCTGACGATACCACCGCCCGTATTCCATGCTGTTGCATTGTTTGCTTAAAGAGATTGGAGGTGAAATTGGACCCCTGATCAGACTGAATCTCCTCCGGGTACCCGTACCTTGAAAAGTACCACAACAAGTTACTGACTACCGTCTTAGCCATGCCGTTTTTCATGGGGTATGCATCGGGGTATCTAGTGGCAACATCCATGATGGTTAACAAAAATTTATTACCAGCCTTTGTGGGAGGGAGGGGACCAACCATGTCAACAACAATCTTACTAAAAGGTGGCCCAATTACAGGAATAGGGTGCAACGGAGCTTTAGGAATAACTTGGTTTGGTTTCCCGACCCGTTGACAAATATCACATGAGTTTATCCAGGACTGCACATGAGACTTCATCCCCGGCCACCAAAACAACTTCCCCAAAGCCGCCACCGTTTTTCTTACCCCCAAATGTCCTGCCAGCGGTGTGTCATGCGCCAAACTCAGTAGGCTATCCCTGCACTCCCGCGGCACCATCAACTGGTCCACTACCCCGGACCCCATCTTCCAGCTACGGTTAGGGTCTTGAAAACGCCGATACAGGATGCCATCTAAATAAAAAAAATCTCCCGGCTGTGCATCACCGTCCTCGTCGAGCTCCACAGCTCCATTAGCACACGTTTGGAGCTCAGGGTCCTCCAGCTGCAACCGACGTATATCTGAGGGTGCCAAGCGATCTAACTGCTCCCGGAGCAATGCATGACCCTCCCCGATACTGAGCTGCTCCCTCTGTCTCTCTCGATGTTCATAACGTTGCTGTCGTGGAGACTCGTCATGCCCAGCCTCGTCACTCTCGATGACAGGCCCAGGGGCTACTCCAGAACTAAGTAATGGTGCTAATACTGAATCACCCAGGAGAGCCGCCGAGTCAAAACTCTTAAAACCAACTCCAGCTTTAGCCTCCTCCTGTTGATCGTTCCTCTGCTGGTCTGAAGACGGAGGACTAGGCTGTGACACTTTAGCTGCCCGAGCTCGGGTGACAGCACACGCCATGGGTTGTGCCTGGCACCGCTCGACCCACTCTCGCTCTTCCCTACTCACGTCGGCCGGCCTCTCGGCAACGACTAAGGGTAGAACCTCAGAAGCGGGCATTGCAAAGTCGTTGCCGAGAAGAAGGTCGACGCCCTCCACTGGCAGTTTCTCCACAATCCCAACATCCAATTCACGTGCCACACCATCCACCTCCAACTCCAACCGCACCAGCGGGTATGACCGAGTTGCATTAATACCCTGCACCACCACCACCCGAGCCGCATTTATAGGGTAGCCAGTCAAGTTTTTCATCAAAGTCTGGGAAGCACCTGTATCACGCAAGACCTCTACTCCATGCTTGCGCCCCGCCCACATCACGCAACCCCGTCCTCTATGGTCGCAAAAAACATCCTGAGCAGGGTTCGAGCCTCCCAGGTGCTTCTGCATTGGCTGTGCCTCAGCCTCTGACGAACTGCCCCGGGCAAACTCAGAAGGCTTCAGAGACACACCAATGTTGCAGGCCAAAGACACAGCTGCTGTAGGTGGTTTGCTAGGACAGACTCTTGCAAAGTGCCCCTTTTTATGACATTGATAACACTCTAACTCCCCTTTGGGCTTCCCTTGGTACTGGGAAGGGCCCGGCCCCTTCTTAAATGGGACGGTCCTAGTCTTGTGGTCAGTCTTGGTATCATAGCTCTTGTACTTGTTTGCATAATGTATATTACTAACTCGGGGGGGTGGGGCGTCACGCCCCTTGTTACCTGCCTCACTACGCTGGGCAGACCCGCACCCACGAATTAATGATAGCCGGAGGTCAGCCATCTCAGCTGCCTCCTGTAGAGTTTTTGGATTCTTTTCTTTAATAGTTAAAGTCATTTCTGCACCTGTACACTTATAAAACTGCTCGAGCAGAAACAGCTCAGTCAACTGTTCGGCCGTCTCAGCTTTCTCAGAACGTGTCCAGTTTGTAAGTGCATCTTTTAAGTCCCGGGCATGTTCAAGAAAGGTCGCCTCCCTAGTCTTTGTAACACCCCGAAACTTCAATCGATAGGTTTCTGGTTGCAACTCGTATGCCCGTAGGACAGCTCTCTTCAATTCTGGGTAGTCAATGCAAGACTCTAAAGGCAGTGCATCATAAGCCTTCAGACCCTTACCCGTAAGTCTTGAGGAGACCAGAGCTGCCCACTTCTCTTCAGGCCAATTATGCTCCCTACACTTCTTCTCAAAACGATTAAAAAATTCTGTGACTTCAGTTTCACTAAATGCCGGCACCAATTTGACTAAGTGAGACAAGGACTGTTCTCTTACTTGGCCCTCCCGGCCCATCCGAATCCCTGTCGACTCTGCACGAGTCTTATCTAAGTCTATCTGAGCACAATATTTCTCGGAGTCGTATCTAAGCTCAGCCTCGTGCCTCCTAGTCTCATTCTCCTGCTTCCTAGACTCAGCCTCAATTGCATACCTCCTAGACTCAGCCTCCATCTCCTTCTCATGCCTCCTATACTCATTCTCCATCTCCTGCTTCCTAGCCTCATTCTCCATCTCCTGCTTCCTAGCCTCATTCTCCATTTTAGCAAGCTCGAGTTTAAATATCATCTCAGGAGACAGGCCGGAAGAGGGAGCTGCCACTACTGAAGGAGGGGGGGCAAGAACTGGGGAACCACCATACGCACCGCCCGAGGGCACTCCAATCTTCCAATTCTCATCCCTCTGTGGGAGAGTGCTAACCTCCGGCAACTGAGTGGACGGCACTGTGGGAGTCGAGTGAGAGGGGATCTGGGGAGGAACCCCCCCAAACGCCCTCTCCCCCGAAACCCCATGTCGCCCACGCAACACCCAGGAAATCAGCTCCCCCTTGGACATCCCTCCTACATTGGATAGACCCAAAACCTTGGCTATCAGGTGCAAGCCATAAACATTCACCCCAGTCAGCCTCTCCTCCGTCACATGGTACTGCTTACTCACAAAAAGTCTAGCATCCTCCTCACTAGTTACTAACGGCACCTCCTCACTTAGCATCTCTCGCTCCTCGTCAGTACTAGGGCCCGACATACTGAAGTTCACCAAAAAATTCTCGAGACAAAAGTGTTAAACTCCCTTATGCAAGCACTAATTACTAAATTAACTGGAGTCTCTTAAATGCTCTCCTAATTGCCTTACAAAAAAAAATATTCTTCAATATGTACGCTAAAGTACCAACAAACAAATGTTGTACAACTCTGCAAAAAAAATTATACTGTTCACAAAATCCTAAGCAAGGTCGCCATTTGTTACGACCGGGCACTCGGGTACACTAGGGCTCTTACACAGGACTCGAGTATGGCTCGCTGCCACAACGGAAACACACGATCCCAACCCCAGAGTACTGCCAGCCGAACAAAAAACGCCACTACCCTCCAGAGTTCTATCTGCTATAACGGGGTATACAAGAACTTGGTACTAGCGTTTCACACAACAGACTAATAACAAGACGGGAGTTATCTAGTCTGGTCAACAATCAAACAAAGAAGAAAGTACTACAACACTAAAGAATAGTGTTGGCCGAAGCCGAAGTAATCCACCCTTGAACTAAGAACTTAAGAAGTCCTCCACCCTCTACTTCGGATCGGCACTATTACGTTACGTTAAACAATAGTCCTCGAGCATCAAGCAAGGAATCTTCTGATAAGTTAGATGCTTCTCGAATACTCATAAGAAGTAAGTATCGGATTTTGAACAGCAATTTAATGAATAACTCACTGGTAATTAAAGGCTTTAAATTGACATAAGAAGAATTATAAGAATAAGCAATAGGATATGGCAAACATTAAGAAGAAGTACTCCGACAATGCACTGGCAATAGCCTACTAAGATTGTGCTCGTGGGCCACTAATCTCTGAAGTAGCTAAGCGTGCCACACATGAAATCAATAGTGCAGAAACAATAATATACATAAGGAGAAGCTTCAATACTATACTGTATCTGCTGGTCGAGCAAAGTCTAGCTGGGATATCTAAGGTTAAGAGACAATGGCTGAGCAAGCGGCTCGTAGCCTAGCGAGGTCCTTAAGACTGTGCGGCCAAATTACGGTAATTGACGGGATGCTCTCTTGAGAGATCCAGATCACTAGTATCTGGTTCTCTCCTGGCGATCCTCTCAAAGTCAAGCAAATGAGATAACACAGTGTTGGGTGGCATAGGCAAAAGCCCTCACTCGCAACACAGTGCTAAACTCCCACGGTACACAGTCAGAAAGACCACCTAGGCGTTCCACGTCTCCGTTGCAATTGTACTGGTTCAACCGCAACCTAGTACTCATAGGAAATCACAACTCAGAAACCCTATCCCAGTCTAGCATTGCCTAAACCAGCAGAAAACAGGAACATGAATAATCGCACACAGGGAAATGCATATACGAGTGCAACAAACATCAATCAATCCTATTCTAGTTAACCCTTCCAAAAATAGGCTATCTAACAGGCACTTATCTCGTGAGAACTCAAGCGATAATACTTTGGCTGACTAAATCTGCACCAAAGGGGTCATGGAGGTTAAACAGGGACGAGAAGAGAAGAAGATAGGCTGTTCAGAGAGTAGAGAAAGTTCACATCAGTCGGAAGAATATGGATAGTTGCAAGGGATATGAGAAGTCGCTTTGCCTGATGAGTTCTGAAGAATGGTGGCAAGAACCTCTCTTTTTATACTCGGCCCTCTAGCGGCATATCTCAAACTACTTAAGGACCGCCCACTGGCAATCATGACGTCATATTCTCTCTCAATCTGGGATCGACAAAGAACTTCCCACGCGCTGAAAGGGAGGAAGGGAGGAGGGAGGAGGGAATTAGGCCTATCTGCCCGCGTGGCGCACTCACTGGTCCCCGTTACGTAATATCTCTCTCTCTCTCCTCTCATCATTACATATAAGTCCCACACACAATACTTATAACTAATGATATAAAATAGAACTCGTTGACTCAGATGAAAACAAAATACATATTTATAATACTTATAGTACAACGGCTCACATAAACTAAGTTAGGAAACTCTACACAGACTACAGCCAAAGTTCCTGCCCTGACGATCCTAGCGAGAGTGGGGCCTGACTGGGCGTTCTGTACAGCATGCTCATACTCGACATGCGTCACACTACATATATTTATAGATACATATATCCTACAGATATTTCCTACAATCGTCTCATGATTGTCAACATAAACTGTTAAAATGCGTCAAAATCTTCAAAGGGTTGAATCATGTATCTTGCAAACTTATAATAATAATAATTAATAATAATAATAATAATAATAATAATAAAGTTTATTTCCACCGACTAGTGGTTATTCTTCTTACATAGTATTTACAAATATAATTATATACAGTTGGGGGTTTAGTGTTTTCAAAGTAGTTACAATACTAATACATAATACATAATTTAGTGTTACATACAGTAGACATACAGTTGTTAGTTGTGTATTCAGACCAGGTGTGACGGACCACAATTCCTAAGCTGTAATTACAAATACACCAAGTAGGTCAGCTCAGATCTATGTAGATTAAGAGGGCAGATAAGCCTGTGGTTAATAGGTTAGCCCTTGCACCTGGATCAGGGTAGGACACCTTCATATAACCTATCTAAATACAGTAACGTTCTCTTTAATACAGTAATATATTTTTACATAAGAACATAACAGTGTATACAATTAAAATAAAAATTTAAAGATCTGCTGTTTAACTAATACATACCCGGTACTCCAGAGAGAGAGAGAGAGAGAGAGAGAGAGAGAGAGAGAGAGAGAGAGAGAGAGAGAGAGAGAGAGAGAGAGAGAGATGACAGCGCGGGGGATTATGAGGGATTAAAATTGGGGTGGGAATCAGACAGAGAGAGATTTAGGGTTTAGAGAGAGAGAGATATATACATATACATACACACATATACATACACATGTACACATACACACACACATACATACATATATATAGAGAGAGGGTCATGTCTACAGATTTCTTATGAACATTAATTTAATCATAAGCAGAGTTTAGCAGCAAGGTTTTAACATTAGTCTTAAAGGTTCCTAGGCTACTGGAAGTGTGTACATTAACTGGGAGTTTGTTCCAAAGTACAGGTCCTCTTACCGTTAAATTTTGTTTTGCCCTTATAGAGCTCCAAGTAATGATTTCAAATATGCCACTTATTGTGCGATATTTCAAATATACATGAGTTAAATTATTCATTCTTTGGATCTTACCGAAGAAATTGTACACACACACAGACACACACAGTCACACAGTTACATATATAGCTTCAGTAAAAGAGTTCCTTAAAAAGTTGTGGCTTGTGTTGGAGGGATAAGTGTATTATTTTAAACTAAAATAAAACACACACACAGTAGGAGGGGAAGGGGAGCTAAAATAGTATTGAATTGGTATTGTATATTTTCAGTTACCGAGCTGATATTCCAAGTTTATATATATATATACAGTATACATATATATATAATTATATATATACCGGGTGTCCCAGGAGGAAAGGGCATAACTTTGGGAAATGATAAAACAAGGTATTCTAAGCCTAAAATGTTCTATAACAAAAAGTCCAAATCTCAACCGTTAAACAGATATTGAAGGTTTAATATAGTGTCCTCCCCCGCCTCACTGTAATGGACTCTTCCATGTCAGAGAGTTTCCAACTGGTCCATAGTGAGCTATTATATCTATAATCATTTTGCAACTTATAGAATTATAATATCTTTACAATAACATGGTATAATAACTGCAGTTAGATAGAGGTGTAGTAGGTACTAGGAAAGCTAGGCCACCCTTATGGGGAAATACTTAAGAAAAGGGCATTTTCAACAGGCAATATCTCTTTACTGGTTGAGATTGAGAATATTTCTTATAGAACATTTTAGGCTTAGAATATTTTGTTTTATAATTTCCCAAAGTTATGCCCTTTCCTCCTGGGACACCCTGTATATATATCTATCTATCTATCTATTGCCTGACGCCGTGATCCCCGAAGGGGTGGCCACGAACGAACCGCCCCCATGCACCTCTGTCCCCAGTCAGTCGACGCCCCTCCCCCCAACCAGCACCGCCTTTATTCATGTAGTTCCTCACTCCATCCTTCCACCTCATATTCGGTCTACCTCTCCCCCTCTGTCCCTCCACCTTGCTCTCGTACACCCTCTTAGTCATTCTCTCGCTTTCCATACGTTCCATATGGCCGAACCATCTCAAGTTGTTCCTTTTCACACTTTCCAGCACATCTACCTCCACACCACACCTCCTTCTTACTTCCTCATTAGTCTGTCTATCCCTCCATGTAATTCCGCACGCACTCCTTAAGTAATTCATTTCCACTGCTCTCACTCTTGGTCTGAGTCTCTCAACCAACGTCCATGCTTCGCTTCCGTAAGTCAGTGTCGGGATTACCACACTGTCATGCAAGGACTTCTTCACTTCCATACTGACCACCCTATTTCTTGTTACTGCTTTTAGCGTTCCTACAACCCTCTTCCCCTGCTGTACCCTCTCCCGCACCTCTTCATCCATAGTCCCATCTTTACTCAACACACTGCCCAGATACTTAAAAGAGTTGACGATCTCCATAGCCTGACCGTTCAGCTTCACCTCACACTCTGTGACTTCACCCCTTTCGAAGACCATAACCTTGCTCTTCCCCGTATTTACCTTCAAATTCCGTTTTTCGCACACTGTTCCATACTCATTTACCAGACCCTGCAACTCCCATTCATTATCACTCATCAGAACTGTATCATCCGCAAACAGCAGTATAGGTAGCTTCCACTCAATTCCCTCCCTTTTCAGCGATACACCAACATCCACTGCTCTTGATAGTATTTCTTTCATAACTCCATCCATATATACAGTAAACAACCACGGGGACATCACACACCCCTGTTTCAAACCAACATTCAGGTCAAAGAACTCGCTCTGCTCACTCTCCACACGTACTGCCGCCTTTGCACCCTCATACATGCTCTTCACTGCTTTCAGCAACTTGCCCTCTACTCCGTATATTCTAAGTACTTTCCACAAACCTTCTCTATCCACTCTGTCATAGGCCTTCTCCAAGTCCATAAAGGCAACATACACCTTTTGTTTCTTCTCCAGATACTTCTCCACAACACAATTCAGGGTAAAAATCTGATCTACACATCCTCTTCCCTTCCTAAAGCCTCCCTGCTCGTCGCCTATCCATTTCTCCGTTCTCACTCTCACTCTCTCAATCACTACCCTACTGTATACCTTCCCTACTACGCTTAGAAGACATATTCCTCGGTGGTTACCACACACTCCTCTTTCCCCTTTGCCCTTATATAGGGGGACTATTATGCCAGTCTTCCAGTCATCGGGTGCACTCCCCTTCTCCCATGCTAGTTTGCACATTTTCCATACCCATTCTATCACTATCTCACCACCATACCTCAACATTTCCCCACACACTCCATCTGTTCCTGGTGCTTTCCCCAACTTCACTCTTTTCATGGCTTCCCACACTTCTGACCTCCTGATCCCCACCTCCTCCTCCACTACTTCTCTTCTTCTCCCTCCCATACCATATCCAGCTATGTTTGCTGGCTCTTCATTCCTTTCATTTAGCAACTCACTGAAGTACTCCCTCCATCTTTCGACTCTCTCTTGCTTCTCGGCTAGCATTCTCCCATTCTTATCTTTCACACCCTTACTGTTTCCCTTGCTACCTTCCCTAACTTTCTTGACTTCTTTCCAGAACAGTTTCTTACTCTCCCTCCATTTTACACTCAGATTCCTTCCAAATTCCTCATCTACTCTTCTCTTACTTTCCTTCACTACTCTCTTCACCACCCTCTTACTCTCCACGTACCTCGCTCGTTTCTGTCTCTCTGAATCTTCATTCCCTCTACTACCCAACCACTCTCTATATGCTTTCTTCTTTTCTTCCACAGCTATTCTTACCTCTTCTGTCCACCATGCTGTACCTTTCACTCCCCTCCCTCTTCTCCTCACTCCACACACCTCCTCACATGCTGCACATATCTCATCCTTAAACACCTTGCTCATCTCCTCCACTTCCTCCATAACTTCCAGGTCGAACCCACCTAGTCGTCTTTCCACTGCTCTCCTGTACTCCTCCCTGACTTCCTCCTCCTGCAACCTCTCCACCCTCCTCACCATTCCACCCTCCTCTCGCCTCCCTCCCGCTCTCCTCACCCACTTCTTTTGTATCCTAACCTTAGCTACCACTACATAATGATCAGACAGACCCCCTCCAATACCCCTATACACCCTAGCATCCATCACAGATTTCTTCATTCGTTCATCCACACATACATAATCAATCAATGACTTTCGTTCCACCACTGTCTTATCCTTCATCGTCAACATCCGTTTCCACGTGTACCTGTGGATCATTCTGTGTCGGAAGAAGGTGTTGGCTATCCACAGCCTCCTCCCCACACATACGTCCACAAGTGCACTACCATTCCCATTCACCTCTGATGGTACCCCCCACCCTCCCACCACTCCCTCAACTTTCCTATCACCCACCTTACCATTCATATCCCCAATCAGAAATATTCTTTCGTTCTTGTCAAACTTTTCCAGGCACGCCTCCACATTCATCCAGAACTCCTCTTTCTTTCTTTCAAGCATATCCTCTGTCGGGGCATACACGCATACAATCACCCACGTTTGTATTCCTACTTTCATTCTCACCCACACAATCCTTGAACCCACAGACCCATACTCTCTTACACATTCCTTCCATTTGCTACTTACAAACAAACATGCACCTTCTCTCGCTGTTCCTTCACTCACTCCAGCACACACACCCATTCCACACTCCCACTCTCTCACATCTGAACCTTTCCATTTGGTCTCTGTCATTCCACATACATCCAGCCTGGCATTCACTAACACTTCCAGAACCTCTCTCTCTTTTGTGCCATCATTCATGCCACTAACATTCCATGTAGCCATTCTCAGAATGTCCGAAGGCATGTCCTTAGTCGGTCGTGGTTCGTCAACGTTGGTTCCGTCCGCATCCGAGGCTGTTCGTTCGTTTTTTTTTGCTTAGATATTTTTTCCGGGTGGGGGTCGCAAGCCCACCGACCCAACCTCTTTAGTCGCCTCTTACGACACGCAGAAGGCACGTGGGGCATATTCTATTCCCTATATATATATATATATATATATATATATATATATATATATATATATATATATATATTATATATTTTATGTGGATGAGGGAGATAACAGGCAAAACTGCCTGTGAAGAGAGCCTCTTCCAGTGTTGAAAGAGTGACAGGGCCACAATCAAGAAATGTTCGATCCAAAATGTCTGGACACACAGAGGTTGAAGCAATTTAAGTCATAGGATGAGGGAAAGATGAATACAGGGATAGAGTTCCATAGGTTCGCTGTTGAATAGAAGAAAGATTGGGAATATCGTTTCACTCTTCAGTTGGAGAGTTGTACAGAGTAGAGGTTGAATTGTGTTGCAAGACGGGTGCTACGTGCTATATGTAGATGGGGTGGCATAGGCCTATACTGAAAGAGCTCTGAGGAACACTAACTATTGTAATAGCGATAGCATAGTGAGAGATATGTAACACTGCGGCGAAGAGAGAGATATTGCAGAGAATCGGTGAGTGGAAGGGGGTTAATGAGTACATAAGAACATAAGAACATAAGAAAATGGGAGTCTGCAGAAAGCCGATTGGCCTAAGCAAGGCAGATCTCTGTCCCACACAACCCCAATTACAAAGCCCAATTATATGCTCAACACTCTAATACCCTGAGGATCATCTTACCAAAACGGTTAGAGATTAACGCAGGATTACGGGGGTCTGCAGAGCTCTGATTGGCCAAACCCTGCTGATTCCCCTTCACACCCAACCCTTCTCGTCCATATGCTTATCCAATTTTATCTTAAAGCTCCCTATCGTTTTTAATCCCACTATAGCACTTGGTAGTCCATTCCACCCATCTACAACTCTGTTACCAAACCAATATTTGCCTATATCTTTTCTGAAACGAAATTTATCTAATTTGAAACCATTGGTACGAGTTCTTTCGCTATCACTGAGCTTTAGTACATTTGTCATGTCCCCTTTGTTAATCCCACTAACCCACTTGAACACCTCTATCATATCCCCTCTTACTCTGCGTCTCTCTAACGAATGTAAGCCTAATTTCTTCAACCTTTCTTTATACGGAAGATTTCTAATATTATGGATCATTTTTGTCATTCTACGTTGTACTCTCTCCAATGAATCCATGTCCATTCTGTAATAAGGACACCAAAATTGAACAGCATAATCCATAATTATGGGGTCTCACTAATGACAAGTAAAGTTTTAAGATAACATCAGCAGTTCTGTTACTCACACTCCTTGAGATGAACCCGAGAATCCTGTTTGCCTTGTTTCGAACGCTTATACACTGTTGTCTAGGCTTCAAATCATTGCTAACAAACACACCTAGATCGTTCTCACAATTCGAGTTTTCTAATTCCACATTAGCTAGTTTATATTTAACATTTGTATGCATCTTCCCTATCTTTAATACCTTGCATTTGTCAATGTTAAACTTCATCTGCCAATTTACTGACCATTCGTGTAAGGTATCTAGATCCCTTTGGAGGCACTCTATATCTCTATCTGAATCAATTGTTCTCCCCATTTTGGTATCGTCTGCAAATTTACTTATCCTACTAGTTATACCTAAATCAAGGTCATTTATGTATATAACAAACAACAGAGGACCTAATACAGATCCCTGGGGGACACCACTTTTGACTGCTCCCCATTCTGACTTCGAACCATTTAATAAAAAAGGCTTTCCTTGCTACTTTGTCTAATAATCAATACATGAACGTTCTGTGGCCCTGTACAGAGCAAGAAGCTGTGCAGGGTTAGCGAACCCTCTGAGGCGGTTGAGCACACCCAACTTCAGGGAAGCCGTTTTAGCAAGAGTGGTGATATGGTCTTTCCAAGATAGATCAGAAGAAAAAGAGACACCGAGAATACTGAGAGAAGATAAAGGGTTGAATTTTGTATAGTTGAAGTATATGGGATAGTCATCTGGTAATTCACGGCTGGTAGATAAATGGAGAAATTTGGTTTTGGAAGCATTGAAAGCAACAAGGTTTCATCACGTTTGTTTTTGAGGGATTGCTTGCTAATTCGTTCTGGAAACTAGTTGAATAGTGTAAGATAGAGTCATCAGCATATGAATGGATAGGACTGGAGGTACAGTTGAGAAGATAATTTATAAATATTAGAAAGATAATTGGATATAAGACAGAACCCTGAGGTACACTGGAGTTGACAGGTTGAGGAAGTGAGCGATGGCCGTCCACAATTGCAT
Organism: Lithodes maja; assembly: GCA_037953745.1. Lineage (NCBI taxonomy): Eukaryota > Metazoa > Arthropoda > Malacostraca > Decapoda > Lithodidae > Lithodes > Lithodes maja. The sequence continues at coordinate 164,476 of JBAKBP010000186.1, read as the reverse complement.
CTATGGAACGGCCGGAAAGGAAATTTAGATAAAGACAGATGGAGGGATAGAAACTGAAGGAGGGTAATTTAGACATTTGAAATTTGTGCCAGACTCTATCGAAGGCCTTCGATATGTCTAGTGCAATATAAAAGGTCTCACCGAAGTCCCTAAGCGACCAAGAGTTAGTAAGATATGAAAGAAGATCACCAGTAGAGCGACCACGTAGGAAGCCATAATGGTGATCAGAGATTAGATTATATATATATATACAAGGTGAGATAATACACCACGGAATAAGGTGAGTCTATTTCAAATGTCTACCAACGTAACGAGGCCATCTGCAGGTAAAAGCAAAACAGATCCATTACATACAAAATTACATCATAAATTTATCAATGGAATGGATCTTAAATATATAATACATTTGTCGATAAACAGTTAATATTACTCAGTAAGAAACTAGAGCAAAAACTATAGAAACATGTGTATAACTTGTTATGGACACACTTATTTCTAGATTAGGAAATTTTTATTTGTATAGATCATGTTTAGATATTACAATTGTCCATGCGTTTTTCATATGAGTCGTTTGAATCGAGTTCAGTGCTTTAATCTCACTAGGCATATGTATTTTACTCTCTAACTAGTTAAGATAACCAAACGAAATATATATTAAGATAAATCTTACAAATAAACGGAACAGATAATTTTGCAGTGGCCAGTTGACCTAATTTTACGAATATATAATTATGTGTGCTCTGTAATGCAAGACATCAGAATTATATACATAAAATGGCTTCTTAAACACGAAATATGTTATTGTATAATAATATTTTGGTGAACCTTGGGTGCCATATTTCGTGTTAATAAATAATTTATCATCTCAGTCCGAGTAAAAATCGAAAAAGGAACTATATATAAGCGTAATTGGTAGATTAAAAATAATACTTTCGAACGCATGCAATATTGATATTAAACGTTGTTTACATTATTTTCTTGACAAGTTTTGAAGGTTGATGCCACTTTTCAGCCAAAATAAAATGACGTGTGATGTGTAGCCAATCAATTAGTGGATGACGGGGGCCAAGCTGATTGGATGAGGTATTGCTTCATTTTGTCACACACCTTTCCTACTGTTATCATCACGTCTCTCCTCTTAATTATCCTGTATATTGCTGTTTCTTTCTTACCCTCGTAAATATGATGTTATATTGAATAAAACAAACCTGAATAATAATGAGCAAATGTATATAAATGTCTGTATGTCTGTCTGTCTGTCTATCTATCTATCTATCTATCTATCCATCCATAAGAACATAAGAACATAAGAAAATGGGAGTCTGCAGAAAGCCGATTGGCCTAAGCAAGGCAGATCCCTGTCCCACACAACCCCTATTCAATTCCAAAGCCCAATTATAGGCTTCACACTCTAATACCCTGAGGATCATCTTACCAAAACGGTTAGAGATTAACGCAGGATTATGGGGGTCTGCAGAGCGCTGATTGGCCCAACCCGGCTGATCCCCCTTCACACCCAACCCTTCTCGTCCATATGCTTATCCAATTTTATCTTAAAGCTCCCTACAGTTTTAGATCCCACTATAGCACTTGGTAGTCCATTCCACCCATCTACAACTCTGTTACCAAACCAATATTTGCCTATATCTTTTCTGAAACGAAATTTATCTAATTTGAAACCATTGGTACGAGTTCTTTCGCTATCACTGAGCTTTAGTACATTTGTCATGTCCCCTTTGTTAATCCCACTAACCCACTTGAACATCTCTATCATATCCCCTCTAACTCTGCGTCTCTCTAACGAATGTAAACCTAATTTCTTCAACCTTTCTTCATACGAAAGATTTCTAATATTATGGATCATTTTTGTCATTCTACGCTGTACTCTCTCCAATGAATCTATGTCCATTCTGTAATAAGGACACCAAAATTGGACAGCATAATCCATATGGGGTCTCACTAATGACAAGTAAAGTTTTAAGATAACATCAGCAGTTCTGTTACTCACACTCCTAGAGATGAACCCGAGAATCCTGTTTGCCTTATTACGAACGCTTATACACTGTTTTCTAGGCTTCAAATCATTGCTAACAAACACACCTAGATCTTTCTCGCAGTCTGAATTTTCTAATTCTAAATTAGCTAGTTTATATTTAACAATTGTTTGCATCTTCCTTATCTTTAATACCTTGCATTTGTCAATGTTAAACTTCATCTGCCAATTTACTGACCATTCATGTAAGGTATCTAGATCCCTTTGGAGGCACTCTATATCGCTATCTGAATCAATTGATCTCCCTATTTTAGTATCGTCTGCGAATTTACTTATCCTACTAGTTATACCTAAATCTAGGTCATTTATGTATATAAGAAACAACAGGGGACCTAATACCGATTCCTGGGGGACACCACTTTTGACTGCTCCCCATTCTGACTTGGTACCATTTATGCTGACTCTCTGCTTCCTACCAATTAGCCATGACCTAATCCATCCTAACAACGCCCCACCTATTCCATGTGCCTCAACCTTTCTCATCAATCTCTCATGAGGGACTCTGTCGAAAGCTTTACTGAAATCTAAATATATAATATCATATGACTTGTCATTATCTACTGCTTCATATACCTCTGAGAAAAAACTAAGCAAATTAGTAAGGCAAGACCGTCCCTGAGTGAATCCATGCTGAGAAGAATTGATTAAGTTAAATGTTTCTAAGTGGTTTCTCATTTTCCTAGCAAAAATTGACTCTAGTAGCTTTCCTATGATTGAAGTGAGACTAATGGGACGGTAATTGGATGCTATTGATTTATCACCTTTTTTGAAGATCGGAACTACATTTGCAAGCTTCCAAGCTTCTGGAACTATACCTGTTTCTAATGACTTGTTAAATAGAAATGTTAATGGGTAACTTAACTCATCTCTGCATTCTTTTAATACTCTAGCATATACCTCATCAGGACCAGGCGATTTATGAGGTTTCAGTCTGTCAATGGGTGGATGGGACTCGTTAGCCTTGGTCGGCAACTCATCTAGGGGAGACAACCTTATACAAACCCGGGTGGATGGGACTCGTCAGCCTTGGTTGGCAACCTGTCTAGGGGAGTAAACCTGATACAAATCTGTACTGCTTACCTAAGGGTAAGGCAGGTTAGTGGATGGATTAGCCGAACACCACTGTAGAAAAATAGTGCTAACAAGATACACAGAGGGCCTCGGAGTCGGACGGATCCTAAATTGAGTGGTCAATCCTGTAAGTCCTTTACTAAACTGGCTCGGGTTGTCCCTCTCACAGGGAATAGGTCCGCTTGGGGGCATTCTGTGTATGGCCACCCTCGTAAGGGGAGTAAGGCGTCCGGCAATAGATAGATAGATAGACTTAACCTATTATCTATACTATCTATACTATCGCTGTATACCTTACGGACTTCTGGAAACTGTGCCAAATTTTCATTAGTGAAAACGGAAAGAAATTGACTATTTAATGTACTGCACATTTCTAAATCATTTTCTGTCATTTCTCATATCGAAGTTTTAAGGGGACCAATTACATCTCTAACCTTGGATTTATATAGTTGGTAAAAAGCTTTAGGATTATTTTTTGAGTCATTGGCAACCTTAGTTTCATAATTTCTTTTTTCTTTACTAATATCCTTTTTTACCTGTCGTGATAGATTCTGATAGTAAGCAAGTAGGTGAATTTCGCCTTTTTTAATTTTTCTATATATTCCTCTCTTTTTTCCTAGAAGATCTAATAGTCTATTATTCATCCATTTGGATTGGTTCTGTGTTGATCTAAATTTTCTTTTGGGGATATATTTATTTTGCGCATTGAATACTGACTTGATAAAATGATCGTATGTATCTACCAAGTTTGACGTCTCTTCCTGACTTAAGATGACAGGTGCCTGAGAAAGGATACACTCATTTGGACACCTGGATCGACTTAATTTTTTGACCATAGGGTCCGCTAACAGGGCTTCTCTTAACCCACCATAATTGGCTTTTCTGAAGTCAGGTATTAATGTTGTATTCTCTCTGATATTACCTTTCCATTGTATATTAAAATACACAGAATTGTGATCACTATTTCCAAGGTGGTCCCCGATTTCTACACTATTTATCATATGTTCATTGTTACTGAAAACTAAATCGAGAATATTATCACCTCTAGTCGGCGTATCTATGAATTGAGATAAAAAACTATCTTGTACTACCTCAATAAACTCCTTTGAATCAGAGTCGCCTATTTGTTGCTGCCAATCTATATTAGGGAAATTAAAATCCCCCATAATGCACACGTTGCTAAGCCTTGATGCTATTTTAATTTCCTCCCATAATGATGTTCCGTCATTTCTACTCATATTTGGCGGTCTATACATAACTCCAATAACTAAGGTCTCACTACCTTCGTTAACTTCTACCCAAACACTTTCATTTTCATTATTTACTCTAATACCTGATTTAGTACAGCTTTTTAATGAACTCCTGACAAACACTGCTATACCGCCGCCCCTCCTACTTGTTCGGTCATATTTAAACACACTATATCCCGGTATATCAAACTCTGCTAAAAAATGCCTGTTTTCTGTATTAATCCATGTTTCAGTTAGCGCTATTATGTCTATATTTTCTTTGCTAACGAGTGCTCTAAGTTCGTTCATTTTGTTACATAAACTCCTGCAATTTGTATAATAAACCCTCAAACTATTACTTGTATTTGCAACTATTTTTCTATTGTTTTTAACTAATTTATTTTTACCTGTTGAACTACTGGACCTAGACGGAAAAGCTACGCTATCAGAATGTTCGTTATTTCTATCAATTTCATGTGGCTGGGATTCTATTTTACTTACACACCTATGGTTTATTAACAAAACCCCGCAACAAACTTGTCGAGTGAGCTGGCTAAGGTCGAAACTCCTAGTCGAGAGAGATGTACTCCATCCTGGGCATACAGTTCATCCTTACCGTAGAAGAGGGTCCAGTTATCCAGGAATGGAATAGTATTTGCCTTGCAATACTTCTCCAGCCGGCTATTTACACCAATAGCCCTGGAGGACCATTCCTTCCTTACCCCTCTTCTTGGTAGGATACTGTGTACCACAGGAACTCCACCCTTCTCCTTGATCCTCTCCAACATTTCCTGGTACGTGGTGAGCAACTCCTCAGTCCTGAATTTCCAAATGTCGTTGCTCCCTGCGTTGAGGAAGATGATGGGGTCCTCTCCACTCGCTTCCATGACACCATCTAGCTTTTCTGCCACCTTCTCGACTCCAGCACCAGGCAGACAGACAACTTTACCAACATGTGTGTTAGTAGCCCTACCAAGGTATTTAACCACTGAATCCCCTACAATTAAAATAGACTTAGCTGTTTTCTGTTGCCGGCCTGTAGCAGAAGTAGTAGCAGCAGAAGTAGCTGCAGATTTCCTCCCCTCCCCTCTCACTGCCCCGCTGTAAGACGGGTCATCTCCTTCCTCCTTTCCCCCTTCACTGCCATCACACTCGTCATCCAGGGCGCTATACTTGTTTTTAACAGTCACATACTGCTTCTGGAAGGTTAATTTCATTCCTCTTGAAGATGCCACCTTCCAGGAAGAGTCCGGGTTTCCTACACCAGTGGCATTTTTGTTTTCCTCAAATGCCATCTTCAATGCTAAGTTCTCGTCCTTGAGAGATTGGACCTCGAGCTCAACATTCTCCAGCCTCTCTTGCAAAGCAAGACAAAGCTGGAGAACATGGGAAGAGGTGACAATCTCATCAGCACAAGCCATCACTAAGAATGTTCACCTCACTAGGGGATAAACAGGTATGTCACGAGCGGTCACTGGGTACGTCCTCACTGGTCAAAGGTCAGGAGCCTACTGTCTATCTATCTATCTATCTATCTATATATATATTACATTTGATCATTATTATTCAGGTTAGTTTTATTCAATCTAACATATCTAATATATCTAATATATATATAATATAGTCTAATGTTTTTAAATATAATATATATAAATATATAAAATATATATATATATATATATATATATATATATATATATATATATATATATATATATATACAGTATATATGTATATATATATATATATATATATATATATACAGTATATATATATAGATAACTAGATAGATAGATAGAAAGACACAGACAGACAGACAGACAGACAGACAGACAGACATACAGACAGAGACATACAGACTGAGAGACAGACAGACAAACAGACAGACAGATAGATAGATAGATATAAAGATATATATACATAGATATAGTGCTCAACCGCCTCCGGGATTTCTTTACCCGTGCAAAACCTTTTGTTCTCTACAAAGGCACAGTGCGACCATGTATTGTGTATTGTTTGCATGTGTGAGGAGGATCCTCTAACACAGCACTTCTAGACAAAGTCGAAAAGGAAGCCTTTCGTCTCATTAGTTTACTCTCTCACTCACTGATTCTCTGCAATCTCTCTCTCTTCACTGCAATGTTGTATCTCTCGCGTTATTCTACCGCTATTACAATAATCAGTGTTCCTCAGATCTCCTTCCATGTATACCACCTCCTTTACGTAGAGCATATAGCAACCGTCTTGCAACACAATCCCACCCCTACTCTGTGCAACTCTCCAACCCTAGAATTAAAAGATATTCCCAATCTTTCTTCTATTCAACAACTAATTTCTGAAACTCTCTCCATGAATCCATCTTTCCCTCATCCTATGACTTAAATCGTCTCAAACTCCGTGTGTCTAGACATTTTGGATCGAAAATTCCTTGATCTTGGCCCTGCCACTCTTTCAACTCTGGGGTTGGCACTCGTCACAGGCAGTTTTGCCTCTCGTATCCCTCATCCAGATAGAATATATATATATATATATATATATATATATATATATATATATATATATATATATATACTGTATATATATCCTTCACGCTTGCAAGTATGGACAAACACGCCAATAGACCCAATATGTGAGCCAACATTAGAATAGTATTACATTCTATGTGTTTGGACGCGTAAAAGTTACCTAAATATCTTTCAATAAAGCGACAAATGTTAATATTTATGTCTAGCTAACAGTACACGATTCAATACAAATTGTGAAGGCTTTATGGGAATAGAAATTGAAAATAATGTATCTTGGTTAACCCATTCTGTACAAGCGACGTCTTATCTATTTTATTCTGGGTATATTTAGACGATTTTGTGCAGTTTTAGAAGGATCTGTGGTAGTAAAATGGGCTTAGTGAGATAGCACGAAGCCTGTTAATTGCTGAAGGCCCTTTTGTGGCTGATAAAATCATCAAATAGTAGCCAGAATGAAGTTAAAAGGACGGCACCGGTACTGAATGGGTTAATCCTATGACACTCTGCAGTTCTTCTTTTCCTAATCTGAATATATCGTCTAATGATAAGATGAATTAATTTATGTTAAACCCCTTCTCTTTCATGCTTAGCCTCCTTAGTTTAAAACATTTAAGACGTTCGCTCCATATGTTAGGCAATTTGAAGACATTTCGCCCCATTTCTTTGTAATACGTAAGACATTTCGTGCCATTTTCCTGGCGAGCGAGAACGACCCTGTAATTTAGTAGGAACTGCAGGTCTTTGACCGGGGCCGTAGATCTAGTGAGGATGTGTAGGGAGGAAACTAAAAACAAACAATAACACACAAACATGAAATACATAATTATATACTGTATATCAATACATATATACTGTATATCAATACATATATACTGTATATCAATACATATATACTGTATATCAATACATATATACTGTATATCAATACAAAGAAAACAAATCCCTTAAACAAAAACGTGTTAGCTGTTATAGCCAGTTTATGTTGTTTGATCACTACCAGACCAGCCCAACATCGATACATGTTACCATTCAACACCACCCTCCTCCTCCTATTCACTACCAGACCAGCCCAACATCGATACATGTTACCATTCAACACCACCCTCCTCCTCCTATTCACTACCAGACCAGCCCAACATCGATACATGTTACCATTCAACACCACCCTCCTCCTCCTATTCACTACCAGACCAGCCCAACATCGATACATGTTACCATTCAACACCACCCTCCTCCTCCTATTCACTACCAGACCAGCCCAACATCGATACATGTTACCATTCAACACCACCCTCCTCCTCCTATTCACTACCAGACCAGCCCAACATCGATACATGTTACCATTCAACACCACCCTCCTCCTCCTATTCACTACCAGACCAGCCCAACATCGATACATGTTACCATTCAACACCACCCTCCTCCTCCTATTCACTCACACAACTACCAGACCAGCCCAACATCGATACATGTTACCATTCAACACCACCCTCCTCCTCCTATTCACTCACACAACTTACAATATATACTTTTCCGACCAGTTTCGCTATCATATCAGTTTTCATATCTATTTTTCATCGTCCACGTACATCTGAGGCAACTGCCATGTCGTCCATGATACACACACATATATATATATATATATGTGTGTGTGTGTGTGTGTGTGTGAGTGTATATATATATATATTTATGTTGTATATCAAATCTAAAATAAAGAACATTGCAGTTGCTATATGTTCAGTAAATAGAGAGTGAGCCAAGGGGTGTAGGACTCCGTTTCTTTACAACTGACGGTAAATTGCAAAGTTCCCATCATCATTTCTGAGTTATTTTGAAGTTTTCATAGTGAAATACGGTGTTCATTATAAACTTGGTCTTGATATGATGCAGCGACATAGTAATTTCATATTTTTCCATTAAGTAATGAGAAATTTGCTGCTAAGGGATTCAATTTACCGTCAGTTGAAATATTTTCAACTATAGTAGGAACTGAGCTACATCAGTAAAATGTAGCTCTTGATAACCAAGTTGTTAGGTAAGAGTTTTGGACCAAACTTTAAGGAACCAACTCCAATCTCTCACCAACACCAAAGTTTCTCACTGTTGTTAGCTGTCGTTGGATTTAAACATTATTATTAAAAACTTCAGCACAAGAATGACTTTATTACCTTTATTTTGTCGAACACTTGGCTATTAATTAGCATCTTTTCTTGGTGTGTATTTTTATCTTGACCATTTTCGGAAAGATTATATTACCACTCTTGCTAAAACAGTTTCCCAGAAGCTATGTGTGCTCAACCATATCCGTGGGTTCTACACCCCAGCACAGTTTTTCTTTGATCTGTACAGGGGCACAGTGCGACCCGGTATAGAGTAATATTCGCATGTGTGGGGAGGGTCAACACATACTTTACTTCTCGAAAGAGTTGAGTTAAAAGCAATTCGCCTCATCAACTCAATTCCTTTTACTAATTCCTTACAATCTCTCTCTACACTCTGCAATGTTACATCTCTCTAACTCTTGTACCACTATTAAATGCATCAGTGTTCTTCAAAACATTCTCAGTGTATTCCTCCTCCCTTATGGAAAGTGGGTGGCACCCACCATTCAGCATATTCCCACCCCTATTCTATCCAACTCTAACAAAAGAGTGAAACGATGTTTGCAATCTTTCTTCTGCTCAACAAGTAAGCTTTGGAACTCTCTCCCTCATCTCTCCTTCCCTCATCCTATTGCATAACTGATTCAAACCTCGTGTGTCCAGACATTTTGACTCTAACGAACCTTTACTTTGGCTCGCTATCAGCTTTTCAACTTTGGGAGGGACAATTGTTATAGGCAGCTTTGCTTTTTGTCTTTCATACACATAGTAAAAACACAAAATTGCGATAGCACATTATTAGGATCATTTTTCAGTAAAAAAATTACAACATAGTTTGTTCTAAAATACCTGCCAAGTAGTAGATAATTTTGTTTTTTCAAATAGGTAAATAATATTGGTCCATATCTGCGAGACCAGCTTTACAGAACAGCATGGTTTGGTTCCCACCAGCCCAAAGTGTTGTTAAATTAAGGTCGCGGTCCAATAATGCCTTATATATGTATTGTTTACTATGATGACCAACGATAACCACAATATAAAGTGTAGCCAATAATGTCTTATATATGTATTGTTAACTATGATGACCAACGATAACCACAATATAAAGTGTAGCCAATAATGTCTTATATATGTATTGTTAACTATGATGACCAACGATAACCACAATACAAGGTGTAGCCAATAATGTCTTATATATGTATTGTTTACTATGATGACCAACGATAACCACAATACAAGGTGTAGCCAATAATGTCCTATATATGTATTGTTTACTATGATGACCAACGAAAACCACAATACAAGGTGTAGCCAATTGTGTATTCTGTTTGTGTGTGTGTGTATGTGTGGGTATAAATCTAAGTGTGTGTGTGTGTGTAAGTGGGTGTGGGAGTCTATGTGTGTGTGTGTTTGTGCCAGTGGGTGAGTCTATGTGTGTGTGTGTGTGTTGGAGGGGGAGTCTTTATATGTTGTGTGTGCAAGAGTCTATGTGGGTGTGTGTGTATCTGTGTGGGAGTGCATGATTCTGTGTGCGGGTGTACGTCAGTCTGTGTGTTTGTGTTCGCTGGAAACAACAAAAGTCTATGGTAATATTTATACAACGCTATTGTATTAAACACAATAGGAGTTGTTATGCATCGTTGTATTCCAACTCGCTGTAATGTTTACTTTCATAAGATCCTTATTTAGGATAACTTAGAACATAATCCTGCCCGACAGGAACACAACTAGCATTACTAAAAATATTTCTAGATTACTCAATCGCAACCCCAAACACAGTAAACACACAGAGTAAGGACAATAAGTGTGTATTTCTTGAACACTAGGTACATCATCAGGCACATCTGGATCTTAACTATAGAGTATAAGTCAAATGGCAAATCAAAGGTGACTGGGAAAGAGTTACCTATCTTTTATTATTTCGTGAATATATGGTGTCACTTACAAAGCACTAAACATGAGATATATAAAGAATACAAAACAAACATAAAATACGATGACAATATACAGTATATATGTGTGTTAGTGTACACAGAGAGAAATACATATACACAAATATGGACAACTGAGATAGTCTACTCAGGTGTACACAGGTAAGAGTGGCTGGGAAAATAAAAGGTCACCTGACCAGGTAAGCGGTCAAAGGTTGCCGCGCGAGAGGTTAGGGTCAAGGTTACTGCGGTCGCCTTGAATAAATATATAAATTAGTGCAACGTTAAATCAGGCTGACAAGATAGGAAGTTATTATTAATACTGGTGATAGGACAATTTAATTTGCAATTTAACCATAATTAATTACTTGGGAACAATCACTCGCACGATATACAAAAAATAATAATAGTTGTAAATGAGCTATGATCACAGTTAATAAGGAATTGAGATTCACAAAATGCGTAGTGAATAAATATAGCTGAGATATATATTAGATAGACATACAGTGTGTTTGAATGAATGATCAAACCACTGGAAATAAAATAAAGGCACAGAACGAAGTAGTGGCTGTTATAGCCGAAATGAAGGCTGATGAATTATGACATAAATTAAAGACGCAGAATAACGTAACGACTTGTAATAGCCAAAATGGAGGCAGATAAAATATAAAATATAACAAAGACACAGAACGACGTAGTGACTTATAACAGCCGAAAGTAAAGGCTGGTGATACACAGAGAGGTGCGATATGAATTCCCCAACTGGCGATAAAATAGTATTTTAATCGTATAACGTGGTGGATCAAAGTATTCGCAAGAAACATTATAGCTAAGAAATAGTGAACACAAATTTATATAAACTCGACGGAACGGATTTTTACTTTTAACACAGAAGAAATTGTATTATAAATGATCATATATGAAAATTAGACGGAACACTGCCGAGAATTTAGTTTACTATAAGAGGATAATTTTTACTCTTTTCGTACACTTCACTACGAACTTGGACACTCATTAAATAATAATACAACTGAATAAGATCTGCGAGTGTTCACAAATTATTACGTGTAGTGTAGGGTATATATCGTGGTTAGAAAATATATATAACGTTTGATATGGAGTTTAAATCAGTTAATATCCAGAATATTATATATATATAACTAACCTGCACAGGTGTGGTTTGTTCTCATAATGCGAGAGAATTTGAGCAAGGATAGTCCAGAATAGGCCTCTAAGATAACGTTTTATTGAACACTAACCTATCTTATATACCTTCGCAATAATTCCCAAAACTCAATAACACAGAGACATTTATGTTAGGGGGTGATGAGAGGGAATCTGATCGACGTAGGACTCGTAGTTCTTCCTTCTGTTTGGCACCAGAGGGAACTGCCGCTCTCACAACTAGAGAATGTCACTTCTAGTTCCTCTAGCACACCGCCCTGCTCCCCGCAAACATGTGTGTATATCCACTCGATCGCCCTGTAGCTAGTAGAAGATATTGCCTCGTGTTTGCCTACCGATCATATATTTCGGTAGGATAATATTCAGATGATAATTTGAGTCTTGATTAATTCATTTTGGAATAGTAGGGACATGTGGATTTTGATCTTTTAATTATTGTGAAGTTAATAATTGCCATAGGAATACCTGGATATTGTTATTTTTTATTTCTTAATACTAAACTCATATTATAGAAAGCTTGCATGGTTGCACGATAATTGTTTTGCATTAATTGTTATTTTCCTCTATTATTCAAGTTGTATGCAAAGCTTTCCTTGCTCTCTGTTGATCTGTCATTATTGATATGTGTGATTCTCTGCACTGTACAGTTGGTTATTCTGGTCCCAACTGTTGAGCTAGAATATCGGGTGTTGATGAGGCATTAACATAAACTCTTTTTCATTGTAATTCAAATCCAGTTCTTGCATTGTGTACGCCTTTGTCTCGTATCTCGGACCTTGTGATTGGCCCGGACAAGACCCAGGTGATTGGTCTGGAAGGAGCCGAGGTGATTGGTCCGGAAGAGGTCCTGAAGTTCTCGTAGGTCTCGGTAGATGGCGTTGATTTATGCTGGTAGACTGCTCTGTTTCTATACACCATAGAGGGCGTTGATTTACGATGATAGACTATGTTGTTTCTTTTTCTGCTCGTGTCTGTGCCCTTCGCTTTGCTCTTTTTCTCTCCTTGATGTTGGCGAGCCTGGCTCTGGTGTGTGGTATCGCACCGTTGTTTGTGAGGACATCTGATGGGGTTGCTAACTTGTCTTCTTGCAACCCCGTCATCTCAGGAGTGTATTGTTATGGTGTGATGGCGGGCTTTGTGAGTAATGTATTGAGACTAATTATGGCATGTATAATATTTAAAATATTCACCCCCACCCGGGATCGAACCACGGACAGTCAGGGCAGCGTAATATAGATTAGTTAACCACTTCCAATATATACAGTATATTTAGGAGATGGAGAAATCCTACTTGGAGAAAATATTCCATTCCATACCAAGTCACAGGACCCATTTTCCAGAGTACACATACAGGGGATTTATACAACTAGTCCCTCGCAACTCGGGTTAAAATGATTTCCTTTTATTCTCCACCAAGCAAGCACAAGGGTTACAGTAATATGAAGTATATCTTAGACAAATACGTTACTTGAATACATGTTATTTTACGCTCACTCGGGATGTGTTTGTTTATTTATGCACTTCAAACATATTTTAGCTGAACATTCTGGTAAATATTTATGTCTACAGCTTCGACTTCCTTATATCCTGCTACTCACCATTGATCCATTGTGTTATAATTATGGTCTGACCGACCGAGCCTCACCTGGGAAGTGGACCAAGAGGAACCACTAGGCTAATAGAATTACCGGAGGTTTTAGTGCCAGTGTCGGGTGGTGTGAATTTTAGTGCCCAGAAGAGGATTTTTGTTTTCAGGAATAATGGGAGATTGTAGGCACCAATTGAGCAGGTCAGTACCCAGGGGAGGCCTCATAGGCATATGATACGGTATTGCTGGAACTCCTGTTTCATTTGTATGGCTTCCCACACTGTTTCTATTTGTGCCTCACCTACACAGAAAGTATTCCAACTAACTCTCACAAACAACTCCTTCTATTCATTTCACTACACTTAACAAACACACCACACTTCTTCACAACACACCTAAATTACCTCTAACATACTCTGATATGGCTCTCTGTTACCCATTCAACCTTGGGAGAGGGGGGGGGGGGGATTTTGACAGGCAGCTTTGACTGTTGTCTCCTCCATACACATAGACAAACAAATAGTATTGAAGAGCACTATGATTTGTTTTCAGCTGTGGGTAAATTGAATCCCTTAGCAGCGGATTTTGCGTTACTTAATGGGAGATGGAACACTTTTTGGTCGATGTTTTAATATATATGTATTATTTTTCTAGTTTCCTCCCTACACCCTCAAGACCCCTTTCATTTGTGTTTTCAATTTTTACATTTTTCGATAAAAAATGTGGTTACTCTTAAATTACAGGCTCGCTATAGCTCTCCAGGAAAAAAAAACGACACCTAAATTGCATGACAGACCTTAATATTGACAAGAAAATGGGTCGAAAAGTCTTAAAATCGCCAAACAAATGAGCCGAACGTATTAAAATCTGAAAGCTAAAGGGGTTAAGCATCAGAGAGAAAGAGAGCCAGAAAAGCCGACCCCCCCCCCCTTAAAATGGAATAAACTAAACGGACTTTGTCTCTGCATCATATCAAAACCAAATTTATATAATTGAGAACATATTTGGCTTCACAATCATCGTAATAACTGAGTAATTAAGGTGAGGACATGGCAATTTACCGTCAGCTGTTAAAATAGACTATAATAAGCTGTACAGTCAACTAATACATATCTGACATTATAGATATATTACGGGGGATGGTTCACTTTTCTGGTACCTCTTCTCCCCCATTAGTGTTCAGATTTTAAGACATTCAGCCCATTAGTTTGGCGATTTTAAAGGTGGGGGCTCATGGGTTGAGATAAACATGGAATGATAATCACCAAGCTGTACATTATTAGCTTGCAAAATGCAATGGCACTGAAATAATTATTAACAATGGTATAAAGGATTTTGTGGATCGTCTATACCGGGCTTGTGACGTCATAGTGACGTCACACCAGTATCCTTATCCTAGACTGGATGGTGGACTCACACTCTTGTGACGTCACAGGCCCGATATAGACGATCCACAAAATCCTTTATACCATTGTTAATAATTATTTCAGTGCCATTGCATTTTGCACGATAATTATGTACAGCTTGGCGATTATCATTCCATGTTTATCTCAACCCATGAGCCCCCACATTTAACACCTTACGAGCGGCCTATGCGGTTTATTTATATGTACCGCCCAGCGGGGTGTTTTTAGCCAAAATAGGGCTGTTTATGTGATCATTTTCATGCCTAAATAAGACCCAGAACGTAAAACAAGTATCTATCCTTGAAAGGGCATAAACAGAGCTTTCGAATGACACCATAACGATCCTTTTATGATGGCTAGTTTTCTTGCAATAACCGTGCAACGCGAGTGCAAAAAGCATGTAATTAGGCACTTTCCCCATACAATTCCGTATATAGCGAGTGAGAGAGGGAGGGAGGAGGTGGAATTCGTGTCAGTAGGTTCTCCGCGGTGGTCTGGAGCAGTCATACGCTCGCTACTCTCCTGCCACCACTTGTCTCTCTCTCTCAGCCACATTACGTGCTGAAATTGCCACACGATATATGTCGAGCACCGCCACATAGTCCAGCTTTATTTAACTCGACTTATGTTGCGCCCCGACATTTAAGGGTTAAGACCTTTCACCTTACTTCTTTGTCAATGTTAAGACTAGGCTACTGTGCCATTTAGTTGTCGATTTATTCCTGGTGAGTAATAGCGAGCCTGAAATTTTGGGAGGAACAGGCCTTCGGCCGGGACATTTTCTACCAAAAAATGTACAAATTTATCTTGAAAGGGGGTCTAGGGGATGTATTTTTAAGCTTGATGGAGGCCTAGAGAGGTAACTAATAGATAGATAAATGCATATATAAATACACCAACAAATAGCCGCTACCCCCTTAACACTTTCCATAAATGATTTGTGTTTTAACCCTTTCACGATACAATGACGCATTTGTTTTCTGTGTTCTGGCTATTATTAGACGATTTTATTTATCTTAGGAAGGGCATCGGGAAATGAGAGGGTTATAGAGATAGTATAATTACAATAGATTCTTCCTAAGCTGTATGAACTCGTCTAATGATAGTCATACTAAATTGTCAAAACTCCGCATAATTCTCAAAGGGTTGACACTTTTCATAATATTGTTTATTTTTCAATCAGTTAATGAAGGAATGTATATTTTAATGATTTACTGTGTTTTAAACTAACCCTTAGAGAAGGTTTTTATGAATATGTGTATTATTTATTATCTTATGATTCCTTTAGTTTCCTCCCTAGACCTTCTTTAGGAAAAAAAAACAAAAAACAAAAAAAAACACACCCTTCAAAATGTGTTTGTGCATTTTTCGGGAACAAACTCCCGGCTGAAGGCTGGTTCCTTGTGAGTTGCAGGCTCGCTATCGCTCGCCAGGAAAAAAACGCCACCTTAATGGGGTAAAACGTCTTAATATCGCCAAAGTATGTGTGTGTGTGTGAGAGAGAGAGAGGGAGAGAGATTGTGAGTGAGAGTTAATATGTGTGTGAGAGAATGAGAGTGACAGAGACTGAGAGTTAATATGTATGTGTGTGTGAGAGAGAGAGGGAGAGAGATTGTGAGTGAGAGTTAATATGTGTGTGAGAGAATGAGAGTGACTGAGACTGAGAGTTAATATGTATGTGTGTGTGTGAGAGAGAGAGGGAGAGAGATTGTGAGTGAGAGTTAATATGTGTGTGAGAGAATGAGAGTGACAGAGACTGAGAGTTAATATTATGTATGTGTGTGTGAGAGAGAGAGGGAGAGAGATTGTGAGTGAGAGTTAATATGTGTGTGAGAGAATGAGAGTGACTGAGACTGAGAGTTAATATGTATGTGTGTGTGAGAGAATGAGAGTGACTGAGACTGAGAGTTAATATGTATGTGTGTGTGAGAGAGAGAGGGAGAGAGATTGTGAGTGAGAGTTAATATGTGTGTGATTGTGTGTGAGAGAATGAGAGTGACTGAGACTGAGAGTTAATATGTATGTGTGTGTGAGAGAATGAGAGTGACTGAGACTGAGAGTTAATATGTATGTGTGTGTGAGAGAATGAGAGTGACTGAGACTGAGAGTTAATGTGTGTGAGAGAATGAGAGTGACTGAGACTGAGAGTTAATATGTATGTGTGTGTGTGAGAGAATGAGAGTGACTGAGACTGAGAGTTAATGTGTGTGAGAGAATGAGAGTGACTGAGACTGAGAGTTAATATGTATGTGTGTGTGAGAGAATGAGAGTGACTGAGACTGAGAGTTAATGTGTGTGAGAGAATGAGAGTGACTGAGACTGAGAGTTAATATGTATGTGTGTGTGAGAGAATGAGAGTGACTGAGACTGAGAGTTAATGTGTGTGAGAGAATGAGAGTGACTGAGACTGAGAGTTAATGTGTGTGAGAGAATGAGAGTGACTGAGACTGAGAGTTAATATGTATGTGTGTGTGAGAGAATGAGAGTGACTGAGACTGAGAGTTAATGTGTGTGAGAGAATGAGAGTGGCTGAGACTGAGAGTTAATATGTATGTGTGTGTGAGAGAGAGAGAGAGTGTGTGATTGTGAGTGAGAGAGTGAGAGTTAATATGTGTGTATGTGTGTGTGTGTGTGTGTGTGTGTGTGTGTGAGAGAGAAAGCGAGAGAGAGAGATAAATTGTGAGTGAGAGTGAAACTTAATATGTGTGTGATTGTGAGTGAGAGTATGAGAGTTAGAGTTAATATGTGTGTGTGTGTGTGTGTGTGTGTCGGTGTGCGTGTTTTGAAGAGGGAACATTACTAAAAACCCTAACACACACACACACGCATCTAAACGGACCAATTTATTAAACACTAATGATTAGCTGCGTTCACTTCCGGCTAATAGAGATATATTAAAATGTATTATTAAATAAATCAAATAGTAGCATCGGTAATGAGAGAGGTTAAGGGGGTAGTACTCGCTTTTTATAGACTCCCTTCTCTCTCATGTTTAGCATATTAGTTTTGAGGTTATAAGATGTTCGTTCCGTTAGTTTGGCGATTTTGAGACCTTTGGTCTCATTTGTGTATCAATATTAAAACCTTTCGTGCCCTTTAGGTGTCGATTTTTTCCTGTCGAGCGATAGCGAGCCTCTAATTTCAGAAGAAACCGGCCCTCGGCTGGGACATTTTTCTACCGAAAAAAATACAAATTTATCTTTAAAGGTGGTCTAGGACTCTAGGGGGTGTTTTTCTAAGTTTGATGGAGGTCTAGTGAGGAAACTAAAAAAACAATTAATAATTAAATATATAGACCAAAAAACGAGCACTACCCCCTTAAAGGGGCGTATATTAGCGTAAACAAAGAAAGCTGCACTCTTAACTCAGGGCAGGAAGTAGCGGCAGGATCACCTTAATGTATTCTTGATTGCAGAGAGAGAGAGAGAGAGTGTGTGTGAGAGAGAGAGGGTGGTCAATTTTGTCTCTAGAGGCTATTTTATAAATCATTGAGGGCCCTGACAAGATATTTATTATTTTAGTTTGTATTTGTATGAAGGAGACAAAAGGCAGGTTGGGGTATGGTCACTATGCCCCATCTCTAGCCATCAGTCAAACGACTCCCATAAAATGTTGGACAGTATAACATAAGTTGAGGGCCTCTATCACCAAAAAATATCCCGGCCGTAGGCCAGTTCCTCCTACATTACAGGCTCGCTATCGTCCGCCAGGGAAACATCGACACCTAAATGGCTAGAGAAGTAATAAAACTAACATATATATGGCGAACAGTCTTAAATTGGCCAAACTAATGTCTTAAAATCTCACAACTAAAGTGGCTAAACACGAGGGGGAAGGAGATCCAGAAAAGAAACCCTGAAGTGAAAATCTCCCTTAACTTACCACATTGTACCTGACTGTCAACAAGGGTACCATCAAGGGTCTGGTATTGTACCTGACTGTCAACAAGGGTACCATCAAGGGTCTGGTATTGTACCTGACTGTCAACAAGGGTACCATCAAGGGTCTGGTATTGTACCTGACTGTCAACAAGGGTACCATCAAGGGTCTGGTATTGATCCAACACTGACCCACCTGGACAACTGACTCCTTCTGTTCCCTGGCGGCAGCTTACTTTTATTCTGGCTTATATTAGACGGTTTTGTTAAGCTCAAGAAAGAACAATGAATGACAAACGGATTGCAAAATGTTTTACATCTTTTCTTCAATTCACACATTCGACTTAAAATTAGTAGTGTGCGCAAACATTGTTTTTACTCAAATAAACCTTGAATTTGTCTGACATTCCTCTTTACACGACAGGCACTATTTTGTTGTCCCTTCTGTGTTGAAAGAAAATCACTCACCTACCTTATTACTTATTAGGTTGTAAATGGTAAACTCCTATGCTGAATATGTAATAAATACAGTTATGATATGGTCTGTACTTCATTGTATTTAGTTAAATGCCTGATGATGGTTTCTCATTTCCGTTCAGTGTTTGTTCCGTTCATAGGTTTGGAGATTAAGTCAAGTAAAAGCTGCTTAGGTTCAGTCAGGAAAGATTATGTTTGGGTAGGTTAGAACATAAGTATACATAAAATAACAGGAATCTGCAGAAAGCTGATAAACATCACACCCAACCCATCAAATTTTGAGAGTCTCTCACTCAATCTGTTTTTCTCTCATCCTATGACTTAAACTACTTCAAGCTGAATGGAGGAAATATTACGAAGGAAGGAGTGGAAGCATCTGAAAGGAATATGATGGAGGGGAAACCTGGAGGTGACACATGAGGAAATGGTTGAAGGAATAAGTGGGAGGTGGGAGAAAGTTGGGGTGGACTAGGAGAAGATGGTGAGGCCACGTGTGCACGGTGAAACATTTATCGCAGGGTGGTGAGGCACGAGGGACAAAAGATGTGCGCCACAACGAGCACGGTTATCGGTTTACAAGGCTACGTGGTAACTGTGGGGCAGCCCGGGCAGGCCAGACATTGAAACGCATGCAAAAACACTTGCCATAGGCACAAATTCTCCTTATAGAGTTCAATTAATGTGAGTATGTCCTCTTGGCGTCACTGGAAATGACTCAAATGAGGAAACTAAGACATCCTATAACTTGAACAGTCAGACGTGAGACGGGTACTGAGAGTGAGAAGTGAGTGTGGCGATAAATACCCATCATTGTTAGCTTGCCAGATGCCACCATACTTTTACCCCCAGGGAGCAGGGATGCAGAGTCGCAGAGACACCACCCTTGATTTGTCACACCGTTAAATGGTGCTTCACGGGAGGTAGGAGGGATATGGGTTAAAGTCGAAGGAAGGGAGGATGCTGGAAAAACTAAGGAAGGGTGGGATGATGGAGGATAATATGTAGAACAGGGGGGATATGTAGTAGGTGGGATGGGTAATATGATGGAGGATGATATGTAGAACAGGGAGGACATGTAGTAGGTGGGATGGTTAATATGATGGAGGATGATATGTAGAACAGGGAGGATATGTAGTAGGTGGGATGGGTAATATGATGGAGGATGATATGTAGAACAGGGGGGATATGTAGTAGGTGGGATGGGTAATATGATGGAGGATGATATGTAGAACAGGGGGGATATGTAGTAGGTGGGATGGGTAATATGATGGAGGATGATATGTAGAACAGGGGGGATAATTATGTACTAGGTGGGATGGGTAATATGATGGAGGATGATATGTAGAACAGGGAGGATATGTAGTAGGTGGGATGGGTAATATGATGGAGGATGATATGTAGAACAGGGAGGATATGTAGTAGGTCGGATGGGTAATATGATGGAGGATGATATGTAGAACAGGGGGGATATGTAGTAGGTGGGATGGGTAATATGATGGAGGATAATATGTAGAACAGGGGGGATATGTAGTAGGTGGGATGGGTAATATGATGGAGGATAATATGTAGAACAAGGGGGATAATATGTAGTAGGTGGGATGGGTAATATGATGGAGGATGATATGTAGAACAGGGGGGATATGTAGTAGGTGGGATGGGTAAAATGATGGAGGATAATATGTAGAACAGGGGGGATTGTAGTAGGTGGGATGGTTAATATGATGGAGGATGATATGTAGAACAGGGGGGATTGTAGTAGGTGGGATGGTTAACATGATGGAGGATAATAAATTATGTAGAACAGGGGGGACATGTAGTAGGTAGGATGGGTAATAGCACAACATAATATAGCTACCGCATATTTACTGTTGCTTTAACTAGTGCAGTACCGGTGACTTTCTTCTCATCCTATTATGGACACTATTAGACGATTTTATTCAGCTTAGGAAGGATCTGTGGTAGCTGAAAGGGTTAAATGAGATAGTATGTAGCTTTTTCATTGTTGAAGGTCCTTCCTAAGCTGAATAAAATCATCTAATAGTTGCCAGAATATACTGAAAAGGACGTCACTAGTACTGGATGGGTTAAATACACGATGGTTAACAATATAATATAGCAAGCAAGTTAGCTACTGTAACATTTGACTCCATACCAATATATAGACGACCCTTTCTTGTTTTACCACTGTTGATTAACCTGATGATTGATTGGTGCTTCTGAATGCTTGTGTGCTTGCTTATTGTGGGCTAACTGTTCTATGTGTTCTCCTGTCACCTTTATTTCCTTTCTCGTATCTCTTGCTAATCCTGCCTACCCCTTGTGGGAGTAATAGTCTAGTGGCTTAGGAGTTGATTTGTGCACTTTTGGAAACAAATGTCAATTTTGGCACACATGTACATTAGACCATTGCGAGTAAAACTGGATATAGAAACACTCTTGTGGACCTCCCCGGGGGCCGGGGGCGCCGCCCCAAAGTCCGCCTCGCAGAATCTCAAGTTGCCTCCATATAACTCCCCATATCTCCACTCCTAATCAATATATTTTAATTCTGTTTGCAGCTTTTACTTCCTAATAACATTGCCAAAAAATGTAATTAAATAACAAAATATGATTAAATCAGTCGTTTCTATGGTATTTTTGATTTTGTAAAATATTTTATGTTACCGTTTTGTAAAGTCTTTTACAAAATCATTAATATCACGAAAATTACGCATCAAATCGTACCTTATGTTGTATTACTTTTTGTTAAGAAAATTATGAGTAATGTAATGCCACAAAGAGATTGAAAATATATTAATTAGGGCCGGAGATATAGAGAGTTACGTGGAGACAACTTTAGCGTTGTCTGGGCGCACTGTGGGGTAGCATTCCCGGCCACCCTTGATTTTGTAGCTATTTATTCTTCTTGAAATGGCACTTATAATAAGCTTGCAACCAGCTTAATGTTCATAGTTCCTCACATTGAATATTCTGTTGTTTCAGGTCATGTGTGAGAATAAGACGATAGCCATAACCTACATCAAACATTCAGAATAGCGACTGAAATAGACTGGAAGGAATGTGTGTTTTGCCAAGAAAAAACATCTGAAGATCTTGAATGTCCTTCCAATACAAAAAGAAACGACAGAGGTCAAGGGTGTTACTTTAGAAACAATTATTAAGCAATTCCAAGAGGTCGATGCTCTTCCAAAAGACATAATCTTGATTTTTTTAGTGCGGGTGTCCTGTCTGAACACTGTGCTTCATGGCACAAACGTTGCAGAGTAAAATACAGTAGTCAAATTCTGAAACAAGTACAGAACAAGAAAAGGAAACTCTTGGAAACACTTGAGAATGATAAAGAAGGCCCCTCTGAAAAAGTTACAAGGTCATCATCAAAATCTGAAGGAAACACCAATGATGAGCTTTGTTTGGTATGTGATAAAATTGTTGAACACTGTGATGTATATAGGCGTGTAGCTGCAACACATAGTTTAGATGAGAAAGTGCGCAAGTGTGCAATAGATCTTGTTGATTCAAAATTGCTGGCTAAACTATCTGAAGGTGATGTAATAGCGATTGATGCAGTTTATCATGCAAACTGTTTAACTGCATTGTACAAGAAACATGACAAATATTTACAATCCACTGATGAAACTGTTGCCACCAACAATGTTCATGGTATTGTGTTAGCTGAACTGATATCATACATAAATGAATCTCGAAATTACTCAAACATCAACACATTCAAACTGACAGATCTGGCCCATTTGTACAAAGAACGATTGCTGTCCCTTGGTGTGGAGGATGAACACATACACGTGACAAGATTAAAAAACAGAATTTTGGCACAAATACCAGACTTGGTGTGTCATACAAATAAACACAGTAAGGGCCAGAGCACTTTGTTAATTTTCAAGGACGATGTTGACAATATGATAGATGAATGTGTAACAGGTAGAGATTATGACGATGAAGCACTGCAGTTAGTAAAGGCTGCTGAGATTGTTAGGTGTGAGATGTTTCAGATAAAACAACAGTTCAATGGCTCATTTACCCCTGACTGCCAAGGCAGTTCTGTTCCATCTTCATTGTTAGCTCTGGTGGAAATGGTGTTGCATGGCCCAAACATAAGAAACCGTGAGAATTCATCAACCCAAAATCATACTGTGTCTATTGCTCAACTCATGCTCTTCAACAGTGTAAAGCGTGCCAAAAAAGAACCAAAAACTGGGTGTGGTAGACACACAACAGACCGGGAAACCCCATTGCCTCTGTATGTGGGTTTAAAGATACACACACTAACACGCAGCAAATAATTGGTTGATATTATGTACAAACTTGGGATGAGTGTTTCCTATGAACGTATTCTTCAAGTGTTAACAGACATTGCTAATAAAGTATGTGAGCGGTTTGAAGCAGAGAAGACTGTTTGTCCCATGAATTTGAAACATAAGCTGTTCACTGTTGCTGCCCTAGATAACATAGACCATAACCCAAGTGCAACAACAGCTCATGATTCATTTCATGGAACAAGCATCTCAGTTTTTCAGTGTCCAACTTCATTAAATCGAGGTACAGAGAGAAATCCTATATCTTTGGAGAAACAACAATATGCAAGAAAAGTATGTGACCTGCCACAAGAATACACTAACGTTGTTCCTGCAAGACTGCACACTAGTAGACCATTCATTCCACAGGTGACTGGCCCAATTAAACCCTCGGAGAATGTTTATCCGGATGCCTTGGATGAAGAATATGAATGGTTGCACAATGTTAGAGACCTATACAAGAAGGACCAACTCGCCACTGAAGATTTCATATCCTGGGCTGCATTTCATGCCGCTAGACAACCACAAGTACCACAACAAGTTTCTATAGGTGCAATGCTACCCATGTTCTATGAGAATGTTCACACTGTAGCAATGGTTAAGCATGGAATGAAGGTTGTGAGTGAAGCTTCGCAGTTCCTCAATCCTGGACAAATTCCAGTGATGACAGTAGATCAACCTTTATTTGCATTGGCCAAACAAGTACAGTGGTGTTGGCCAGAGAGCTACGGGGAGGATAAGTTTGTCATCATGCTTGGTGGCCTCCATATAGAAATGGCGGCGCTCAGAACATTAGGGACATGGCTTAAGGGAAGTGGATGGGTGGAGGTCATCGTGCGATCAGACATTGCAACACCTGGTACTGCAGAATCATTTGAGAAAGCATCACATGTGACCAAGACTCGCCGCTCTCATCAGATTACTGCAGCTTCTATGTCAATCCTACAACAACGTGCTTTCCATACTTACACAGAGGTGATCAATGAGCAAGAAGAGGAGACAATGGGTTTCAAGGCTTGGACAGAGATGAGAAAAAATCAAAGTCCACAGTTTCTGTTCTGGCACCTCACTATGGAGTTTCAGCTGTTGATTTTGTCTTTTGTGAGAGCACAGAGAGAAGGAAACTTTTCTCTTTACTTAGAGACACTCACTATGTTGATGCCATGGTTTTTCGCTTTAGACAGCACCCACTATATTCGCTGGCTACCAGTGCACATTAGGGATATGACTATGCTGTCTGGAGTCCACCCTGACATCTGTGAGCAGTTCCAGAATGGACATTTTGTCCTTCACAAAACATCAAATGTGTTCTCTGGAATGGCAATTGATCAATGCCATGAACAAAATAATGCTATAATAAAAGGGACTGGAGGTGCTGTAGGGCTTACTGAAAACCCAAGTGCTCTCCGAAGGTGGACAGTAGCAGGACCAGAGTTAGCAAGATTGTTGACAGAGTTTGAACAGTCAATGAAAACTAACATTTCAAAAAAACACAATCATCACGAACAAGTACCAAGCATCCAGAAACAATTCAGAGATAAAGTTAATGCGATGGTGAACACATTTGAGGAAATGGGAAACCCATTCAATGAGACATCAGATGATTTGGTGACTCTGGACACAAAAGATATTATGGATACAGCTGTTGTGCAAAGCATCAAAAATGTCATTGACGTAGGTCAAACCAAATATGAAATGTATATCAGTGAGAGGCTGGAATCATCATTGAGACCTGTTACACACCCCATCCCAAGAAGTAACTTGCCTCTCTTCAGCAAACAGAAAACCATCAATAAATCTAAAGCACAGTTGAAAGTCAACACACTTCAAGATAATGTAGCTTCGTTTTCAGAGTTGTATATATCATGCCAGACACGATCAATAAATATGGATGACTTCTTTATGTATGAAAATCAACCCTATCCACCATCATTATCCGAACATGGCAAGGTACGTTTGGGCAAGAAGTCAGATTTAGTGGACTGCCTTTTGGAGCCAGATCTACTGAAATGTACTGAAGCACCTGCTGGAGAGGCCAAGATATTTGATGGTGCTGCAGTAGTGCATTTTCTGGAACCCAAGACTGCATGTACGTTTGGGGAATATGCAGAACAAGTATTTCTCCCATATATTGACCGACAGAGTGCACACAGGGTGGATATTGTGTGGGACAGATATTTTCCTGAAAGTCTTAAAGAGTCTGCCAGAGTTAAGAGAGGAAAAGGTGACAGAAAAAGAGTTTTGAAAACAACAAAGATTCCAAAAAAATGGAACAAGTGTTTGCTAAATCAAGACAACAAGACAGAACTGTTTGGCTTCCTCACATCCTACATTAGAGACAACTTTCAAACAAAGAAGGAAGTGTATGCCACCTGCGGAGATAATGTTATATGCACACGGGAGAATGCTGACTGCACAAATATCCAGCCTTGTAATCATGAAGAGGCAGATAAGAATATTTGTTCATGTGCGTGATGCTGCACGAAAGGGCTGTAAACGATTGCTCATACGAACGGTGGACACAGATGTAGTGGTGCTTGCCATTGCAAATTTTGTGAAACTTGAAGTTGATGAACTGTGGGTAGAATATGGCCTTGGAAAGCATCTGAGATATATCCCCTGCACACATCATTGCATCAAATCTTGGTGTCCAAAAATCACAAGCACTCTCAGGATTTCACTCTTTCACTGGTTGTGACACAGTTTCATGTTTTGCAGGAAAAGGGTAAAAAGTCTGCATGGGATGTGTGGAGGGTATTCCCAGATGTGACCCAAGCTTTCTGTGATTTGTCAGCACCTCTTCGCAGTGTCAGCGATGACGTGTATCAGCTACTTGAAAGATTTGTTATTATTTTATATGATCGAACAAGTTCTTCTATCAATCTTGATGAAAGTAGAAAAGAGCTTTTCACTAAAAGGTACCGACGGAAGATTGAGAGCCTACCACCCACAACAGCAGCATTCAAACAACATGTGAAACGAGCAGCCTACCAAAGTGGACATGTGTGGGGTCAAATACTTGTTCCTGAAATGCAACTGCCATGCCCCTCTGAGTGGGGATGGTCAAGAACCACACATGGCTGGGAACCATATTGGACCACTCTGCCAGCTGCAGCCAAAGGATGTAGAGAATTGAGTGAAGAAACATTATTGATGTAACAATTGTATAATCTGTATCAAAGTTCCCTCTAACAAAACACCTTTTTTCTAATTTTGATATGATTGTGTGAAATATTAGAGATTAAGAACTTACTTTCACTATCGTGTGCAACCTTGTTAGGTAAGCCTTTTGTAGTCTACTACTTATTTTGCAGCAAATTTAATTGTTTAGTTATGCAAGTATAATCTTGTTTAGTTGTGCAAGTATAATCTTGTTTAGTTGTGCAAGTATAATCTTGTTTAGTTATGCAAGTATAATCTTGTTTAGTTGTGCAAGTATAATCTTGTTTAGTTATGCAAGTATAATCTTGTTTAGTTGTGCAAGTATAATCTTGTTTAGTTGTGCAAGTATAATCTTGTTTAGTTGTGCAAGTATAATCTTGTTTAGTTATGCAAGTATAATCTTGTTTAGTTATGCAAGTATAATCTTGTTTAGTTATGCAAGTATAATCTTGTTTAGTTGTGCAAGTATAATCTTGTTTAGTTGTGCAAGTATAATCTTGTTTAGTTGTGCAAGTATAATCTTGTTTAGTTATGCAAGTATAATCTTGTTTAGTTATGCAAGTATAATCTTGTTTAGTTATGCAAGTATAATCTTGTTTAGTTGTGCAAGTATAATCTTGTTTAGTTGTGCAAGTATAATCTTGTTTAGTTGTGCAAGTATTATCTTGTTTAGTTGTGCAAGTATAATCTTGTTTAGTTATGCAAGTATAATCTTGTTTAGTTATGCAAGTATAATCTTGTTTAGTTATGCAAGTATAATCTTGTTTAGTTGTGCAAGTATAATCTTGTTTAGTTGTGCAAGTATAATCTTGTTTAGTTATGCAAGTATAATCTTGTTTAGTTATGCAAGTATAATCTTGTTTAGTTATGCAAGTATAATCTTGCTTAGTTATGCAAGTATAATCTTGTTTAGTTGTGCAAGTATAATCTTGTTTAGTTGTGCAAGTATAATCTTGTTTAGTTATGCAAGTATAATCTTGTTTAGTTGTGCAAGTATAATCTTGTTTAGTTGTGCAAGTATAATCTTGTTTAGTTATGCAAGTATAATCTTGTTTAGTTATGCAAGTATAATCTTGTTTAGTTATGCAAGTATAATCTTGTTTAGTTGTGCAAGTATAATCTTGTTTAGTTGTGCAAGTATAATCTTGTTTAGTTGTGCAAGTATAATCTTATCCATTTTAACCCTTTCAGAATCCGAGGACGCCCTTTTCTTCTCTTTTCTGGCTATTATTAGACTATTTTATTTAGATTAGGAAGGTGATATAGAAGTCAAGAGAAGATGGAAAATTTAATGTTATTGTGTTATTTGATCGCATAACCATAAAATACATTGTGATGGATATTTAGAAAAAAAATTAAGTTTTTTATTTATCATCATCAAATAAGTTATAAGTTACACACTTCTATATTTAGTGTACAGTCGAAAACATGGGTTTTGGTATAATAACTGTATCACGACAATATTAGATAGGTGGTCGGGAATGCTACCCCACAGTGCGCCCAGACAATGCTAAAGTTGTTTCCACGTAACTCTCTATATCTCCGGCCCTAATTAATATATTTTCGATCTCTTTGTGGCATTATATTACTCATAATATTCTTAACAAAAAGTAATACAACATAAGGTACGATTTGATGCGTAATTTTCGTGATATTAATGATTTTGTAAAAGACTTTACAAAACGGTAACATAAAATATTTTAACAAAATCAAAAATACCATAGAAACGACTGATTTAATCATATTTTGTTATTTAACTACATTTTTTGGCAATGTTATTAGGAAGTAAAAGCTGCAAACAGAATTAAAATATATTGATTAGGAGTGGAGATATGGGGAGTTATATGGAGGCAACTTGAGATTCTGCGGGGCGGACTTTGGGGCGGCGCCCCCGGCCCCCGGGGAGGTCCACAAGAGTGTTTCTATATCCAGTTTTACTCGCAATGGTCTAATGTACATGTGTGCCAAAATTGACATTTGTTTCCAAAAGTGCACAAATAGGGGTATTTTTTGCACTAAGCCACTAGACTATAAGGGCTGGCTACTGACTGACTGGTTAAACTGACATATGAGCTCCCCCAAACCTATTATCTAGAGTGCTGTTTATACTGACTATTCGGAGTCATGGCTGTCGTGTTAATTTAGCCTGTTTATTGTCCGAGTTGTCTAACATAAAACACAGGCACACTCACTCACACTGATGCATCGTATCTTCCTCCACATACGTAGAACAAGCTAGGCTAGTCCATTCATAAACTCACATGTACACTCACAAGTATTAAAAGTTGCTCAGGGTTGGGTCCTTCCTTACCCCCCTCAACGCTGGGCAGGTGGAAGGGGGGAGTCGGGTCCAAGCTTACCCCACCTTCCACCCCCAAACTATCCCAACTCCCACACCTACCTCCTCTAGCTGACAGTTAGTGAATAGCCACGTTTGTTCTCATATCATGTAAATTATAGCTAAACCATCATTGCAAACGCTTACAATGACCAACATTAAATATTTATTGGGAATTTATTAATACAATATGTATTCGAATTCTCAAAATGAGTCTTCATACAAACAACGTGGGTTACACGAATCTCTGCTGTAGAGGTTTCTCTCTCTCTCTCTCTCTCTCTCTCTCTCTCTCTCTCTCTCTCTCTCTCTCTCTCTCTCTCTCTTTACGACCAAGATTTAATGTGATTTATATAATAATACCGTAATTAAATCAAAGATCATACAGCATTAATGATAACATATTCACCATCATTGCCATACACATCAACGTGCCCTTTACGATATATTCCTTGGTTCTCAAATCACTTAAGACCGTCGAGTCTTTATTCTAACATAAAAGAAAGGGAAAAAATGGCAAAGATTGGCTGGAATAGTGTTGCAACTATTATCGATTGTGTCGTTTATTATTACATTCAGTTTCTTTCATATATTCTATACCACACATACTATAAACTGTCTGTATTTCATTATATGTATCCTATACACTAATTTTTCGTTTAATTTAATGTAGAACTCGATATATAACTTATGATCAAAGTCAGTGTTAACTTATAGTACGGTTTGATTATCAAGCCTTTGAGTGACAGTGCTCGCCTCATCACTTACCCCGCCTCTGTCCCTTGTCTGTGTTCTCAGCCTCTCACCCCTACAAATCCACAACTAAAGTTTAGTTTTAATAGATAGTCTTACCATCACTTTCCTTTAAGTGTATAAAGTGCAGGCAAATTCATCATACAACACTCCATTCAGATCCATGCAAGAGTATAAGTGTTACAAGGTTTATGGGGCTATGTGTGCGTGAATTGTGTACATTCAACTCCCATCAACCATATTGCAGTCATTGTGATGAATTTCGATCCTGTAATAGCATTATACTGTTTAACTAGTTCATAGTTCAACTAGGGTTTATACATATACGGCTATCCTTGGTGAATATGGACCAAACCTGCAAGTTACTGTATTCTATTTGTATCTCTGTCAGTTAATACATACTATTGCAAGGGCCAAGGAAGTGTTGTATATAATCTATGGATACTCTTTCTCAAATTGTTTTTTATTTATTGAATGGGTAACACAAACAACACATCATTCAAAATAATGTTAATGCTTTATTGAGGGACATTATGTACATTACATATACACAGCAAAGACAAAACAAATAATAATAATACAAATACAATAAAATGCAAAACCCTGTATTACAATTAATATATACCAGAAGGAATTAGTAGTGGGTCCAGCCTCCCTCTGCATCTATTACTTCTTGCAGCCGTGAAGGTAGAGAATCCACCAGGTTAATGCAGATATCAGGACGTCGACGTATTCCTTCCCACACTTCTTCAGCTGTTCTCACTATTGATGGTTTCGTTTTTTCGTGCACCTCCCATTCCTGCACCATGCCCATAAGTTTTCTATGGGATTACAGACGCATCCCTTAGTGGGCCAGTCAATCAGGTGTATTTCTGGGTGGCATGCAAACCAGTCAATCACTCTCCTGCTTGTATGGATTGGTGCACGATCTTGCACTAGCCAAATGGGTTCGGGCTCAGGAATAGCATTATCCCGAATGGCAGAAATTTCCAAGATGTTGATGTATTTCTCACTGTTTAGATAGCTATCAATGTGGACAAGTTCTCCTGGGCCCCCATGCCACATCCAACCGTAAAGGGAAACTGTAACCAAAGGTTAAGAGATACATTGTATCTCTTAACCTTGCTCCTTAACCCACTCCTCGTCCACTCAAAGATATTACAGGCCTCAAAGCGAGTGTTCTCCTGGTGCCAGCATTGTCGGCCTGGTGCAGAAACTGAAGTGAAACACATCTCATCAGTGAAAATAACTTTTCTCCAGAAGTCTAACCCATGGTGAATATATTCCCGGGCAAATCTTAGTCGTGCTGCCTTATTTGCTGCTGTAAGTAATTCCTTAACAGCGGGAACATAACATTGCAACCCAGACTCAACGAGCCGCCGCCGAGTAGTGGATGGATGGATGGCAAGGCATGGGCACCTCTCTTGTCAGTGCAACTGCAGTTGTTAATGGATTAAGCCTTGCAGCCTCCACAAGCCTTGCATCTTCATCATGCGAAGTCACCCTAGGCCGGCCAGGTCTTGGTCTAGTCAGGACATTTCCTTCCTCCTCATGTCGTTGTATCCAAAATTGAACAGTGCTTCTACTGATGCCCAAATGACGTGCTATTTCCGACTTGGATATGCCACCAGCGTGAAGACCAACTATAATAGATCTGTGAGTAATGACCTCTGGTCTATTCGCCTGCGTTCGTGGCAGTCTGCCTCGACCTCTTCCTCTTCCTGGCATACCTTGTAATAAAATAATTTGATTATAAACAACCTAGTGATATACTCATTTAGACAGAAACCTAATTACTATTATCATGGGGCTATATGGGTAAAATATGTGTATCAATAGGACATAAGGGGCCTGCTAACGCTGAAGAGACTGTGAAGTGATTGTTGTATGCACAATATAATTCTAAAGTGACGGTAAGAGGTAAGAGAGATATACTATATAATATTGTCATCGAGGCTCACGGTAGAAGACATAATGGCAATCAGGAAAACTAGCAAGCTAAACAGCTCGTTTGAATTAAGGTCTAAATATAATTTGTCTTTATCCTGCTTATACCTTATCACTGCAGAGAACTTTTGAAGTATTTAATATTAAAATATCGATATCGGTAAAGCAAAATAATATTACCAACAATGTTAATTCGTTAATACATTAATGGTGTATCTTATAATATTTAGTTGAACAAAATAAGTAGAACACTAAACGTATATCACGATGCGTAAAAAGACAGAGCCCCCTTAACCTGTGAAATGGTCCAAGTGTGAATTATGCAAGCCATACAAATTGTGCTGCCAGCTCGGCTTCCGCTAATACATGAATGAACACCGAACACCGAATCCTCCAAATCATGCTTCATTTGTCAGGAGTAATATAGTAGTAGCCATGCTCTCAATATATATCGTAAGTTCAAATCCTGTGAGAGAGAGAGAGAGAGAGAGAGAGAGAGAGAGAGAGAGAGAGAGAGAGAGAGAGAGAGAGAGAGAGAGAGAGCCTCTACAGCAGAGATTCGTTTAACCCACATTGTTTGTATGAAGATTAATTTTGAGAATGCGAATACACATTGTATTAATAAATTCCCAATAAATATTTAATGTTGGTCATTGTAAGCGTTTGCAATGATGGTTTAGCTATAATTTACATGATATGAGAACAAACGTGGTTATTCACTAACTGTCAGCTAGAGGAGGTAGGTGTGGGAGTTGGGGATAGTTTGGGGGTGGAAGGTGGGGTAAGCTTGGACCCGACTCCCCCCTTCCACCTGCCCAGCGTTGAGGGGGGTAAGGAAGGACCCAACCCTGAGCAACTTTTAGTGCGCGTGAGTGTACACGTGTAACTCCGATCACACACACACACACACACTGATGTATCCATGTTTCCTCCACACGCAGGCTTATCCATAGAACACGCTTTTCCTTTCATGCCCTCACATAATTATTATACTCACGCAATGTTTCTCTCTCTCTTTCTCTCTCTCTCTTTTGCACACACATACTACACACAAACACACACACATACACACATACACATAAACACTCTGGTGTAGGTGTATGTATGTATACAGCATATATATCAATTTGTAGGCATGCCATTGATGTATGTATGTATATACTCAGGCACAATGTGTGTGGTGGAGTGGTCATGCCACTGGATTGGTAATCCAATGGACCCGGGTTCAAATCCCGATATGTCAATGGGAAGATATTATTGGGATTGAATTTGTGCTGTACCTAGTATCAGTGCATTACCACAAAGCCCACCGAAATGCCAAAATAATACCCTCATTGTTCCCTGATTAAATAACACTGTATGAATATTCCCATATTCAAAATATGTTACAGAGGGACAATGCCAAGTGAGTTCACTGCTCAATAGGTAGCGTTCTGAGAGTGAGGGTCTGAGTCTGGAGGGTGAGACGGTGAAGCACTTGAGCGAAGCAACCAGCTGCTTCAGAGATGGAGCTGCTTCGAGCCATGATGGATGCTTCACATGTCTCACTCCCCAGACTGGAACAAGACCTCACAGGCTTCACCGTGCTGAGTGGTGGAATGTACAGGCTCTCAGCCTATGCCCGAGAGGGAGTAGTTGGAATATAGGGAAAACAAAAAAAATGGGGTGGCCGACTAGAGACAGAGAACAAACACCTAAATAACTCATACATATATGGGTCTTCCAGGAGAAGTCCAAGACACTAAGGATCACTAGGGGTCAGCAGCACTCCCCCAAGTCCCAGATCTCTTGGAGAGGTTCCGGTCTCATCAGGAAGACAAGCAGCGGTACAACACTACAATTCCCGCCCACATTACTTCCAGGCAGGGCCCTTCACATATACGTCTGTTCCCCCGGCCAAGTGCCTGACAAACTATTAACTAGATTCTAGTCCAACTGGCACCCGACTCCCTCTCCCTACGACCGTCCTATCACTTGTTTATTCACAAGAATTCTCTATTCATTCCTATTCATCACCACTTCTCTTGCCTGTTCTTCAGTTTATATTCCAATGCTTGTTTCACACCATCTCTCCCACCCCTCCGAGATCTTCCTCTCAGTCTATTTCCCCTTATTTCTAACTCACATATTTTCTTTGTAAGCCTTTCATCTCCCATTCGTTCAATATGTCCACGCTTCTTTCCACTCTGGCCGATAAGGGTTCCTGTTGTCCCACTCTTCTACGTTCCTCTTCATTCCTCAATCTGTCTCTACGCATCACTTCACAGATACTCCTCAAACCTTCTTTTCTCTTGTATATTCAAACCCTATGCCTAAGCCTCATACATATTACATCTCAAGATTATACTATTTATTATGAAATCATTATAACCATCTATCATATAATTTCAAGGTGTTTTAGTTACAGTATCTAGATTTATATGGGGGACTGTACATTACAGAGGTCAGAAGATCATTCACCCCTATGACGTATTGTCTGGTCAGATCCTGTCACACACATTCTGCTGAAATGACACTCCCTGTACTTTCTCCAACGCCATCTTGTAACCACGGGTAGCCATCTTGTAACCGGGAGGTGAATTATAGGTGTGGCATGGAGGTGGTGAGAAGGTGAGAGATAGGGAGAGCAGGCAGATAGAATCGAACATCCAGGGTGATAACATATGCCCAGAGATACCCTCTTGAGTTAGGGTTTACTCTTATATTACTTTATAGTACTTCTGTATATCTTTCAGATTGTTACTTAAATATATATCAAAGTTGTTTTGGACCAGAAATCTGTAATTATATACCCTTTACCTATATCTATCAATATAATATATATATATATATGGTAATCGGTGGTCGCAGCATTATAACTACTTATATATATCAATCGATTAATCTATCATCAACGAGCAGAGAGAGCTGAGATCAACTTATCTTCAATCAATCTATTACTAAAATATAATATCTACATCTCTTAAGGCCATCGACACCTTCAGTCAGCCTTATATAGAGTCTACAGTTAACCCTTATCATAAATATAGGATCGTAACTCAAAACGTCCTAATACTCCTACCTGGAGTTAACCCTATGAATACATTTGACTACCTAATAGTCTTACGTAACATGGTAGGCAGCGGTGGTCCTTTTTAACATGAATTGTTAATTTAGGCGACTACACCATGTTCCTTCGAAGAATTATCAAGCCTACACTCGACCATTCTATCAATTTCCGGTTTTTCCATTCTACCGATTTGATCCAGTCTTCTCCGGTCTACAATACAAATCATCTAGCAGCTCTACATTTATTGTTTCCTGAGCTCCTGTGCAAATTATCTCTGTTAATTTCCAACCACAAACCACAAATTGGTTAAATTAAAACCATTTCTACACTTCGAGATTCTACCAGTCTACCAGTCTACTAGTCTACCAGTCTACGGCGATTCCTGTTGCTGCCGGGAGATGACTTTATCAAGAGAGGAGAGTGTGGAGTCATCGTGTTGCATCGTTGTTGCGGGATCAGCTGAGCAGATTTAGCGCGTGTTGATAAACAGTGCTGACCTCTGCCCTCGACCACACCTCACTCCTCAACTCTCTCCATTTAGAAAATTGACTACCATCACAACTCTTCAAAGTGATTTTAAAGGTGTGTACAGTGAATATCAAACATCTATATATTACGGTCAATTATTTCCCGCATGTCTAGCGAGATAAATTCATTTTTCTAAATATGTCTCATACAACGAGTCTTCCTAGATATTGCGTGTTTTCTAACACATGTCAAATTGTCAGTGACATGGCAGTCACTTTATCATGTCGTTCAGTCAAAACTCCAATTTCTCATCATGTCATTTCATATCTGTATCCTCATATGGATCATGTCATACCGCGACCCCCTGACCCGTCAAGGGATAGGGTGGACAAACGCACTCAGTCAGTCGTCCTGTCACCCTTGCAATGTGTATAAGTGTGTGCGGTATGCGGTGATTCCCAGATGTTATTATTAAATTGTTATTCCTAAGTGATAACATTCTTTTTTGAGACTTTATAGGGGTTATTTTCCCAAGTCAGTAATATTCATTAATTTTTCCTAAGTTTCTTATACCTGCAACTTGATCTAAGCGGTTGAGTTAATTTAGTTTTTTAATACATCTGAGGTTTTAAAGTGAATTTAGTGTTCATTTCTTGTTAATTATTTTAATTACAATAAATTTACGAGTGCGTTCGTGCAGCCTCCAAGGTTTTAGCTGTATCGACCTCTGTATCTCTTCTCGCTGATGGGTGCGAAGGTATTTGTAAAAAAAATTGTTTTTCTTATAAGTGCGTCATTTTAACATCTTTCTTGTACGTACAGTGTGATTTTAATTTTTCTTAACATATTTTGTGAATTTCTAACGAGTTTATCATTTCCATCTTAATTGTTTTTCTTTCGCTCGCTAGTAGGCCTTTTGCTTAAATTGAGTGCGAGTTTGTAAAAAATTCATTTTCGGGTTTTAATGAACATCTTTTTGTCCAAATTGTGGACTCTACCGAAATACACTCGTTCATGATTTTTTTTCGAGTTTCTTTTGATTTGAATAGTGGAAGTTTGATTGATTGATATTTTCCTAATGTAATCTAGTTTTGAAATCATTCAAATTAACTTTTTTTTTTTCGTTCAGTTTTATTCTGGATTTTTTTTTTTCTTAGTAAATTATTTCCTAACGTTTCTTTTTTGTCCATTTAAGTGTATTCGTTTCTGCCTTCTGGCTACAGTCAAGCGCTGTATATTT
Source organism: Lithodes maja (assembly GCA_037953745.1). Classification (NCBI taxonomy): domain Eukaryota; kingdom Metazoa; phylum Arthropoda; class Malacostraca; order Decapoda; family Lithodidae; genus Lithodes; species Lithodes maja. Next base: position 127,764 of record JBAKBP010000186.1, on the reverse strand, counting down.
CGGTAGATTTTCGTTCGCTAATTTGGGACTATTTTTTTTTTAGGGGTCTTTTCTAAGTTACTTTTTTTTTTTTTTTTGCCCAGTGAGTCTATATATTTGTTATATTTGCCTGAAACATTGAATAGTTTGGCTAATATGAATGTTGGATTTCCCTGTTGTGGCAGTATTATCATTGAAAAGGAAATGCTCTTGGAAAATATTTTGTTTTTAGAGAGTGCTTTTGGAAACTGAAGAAAATTATCAGAGTATATTGATTTTTGTTTTCTTTTTTCGTGGTCTTGGAGGAGGACGGCCATATGGAGAAGGACAATATTAGTATATTCTGTTATGAGTTTATGATAAAATAAAATGCTAGGAGTTAATTTATTAATATCTATACGGTCTATGGTATTTAATATGACTTCTGTGTAGTGTTATGGGGAGATACATTTTTTTGGTGAATTAAGTTTGTACATGTATGATTTATTAATATCTGTATGTTGTAAGGTATTATATATAACTCGACATGATTTTATTTTAAGAGACAATTTCTTGGAGGGGTTCGAGTGTGAATCCTTAGGATTTTCTTGGGGTTTATGGAATTTATTTTAGAATTGATTTGCACTACCTTGTAATAATTTTATTTGCAACGTTGAGTGTGTGAATGTATTCTATATTTTCCTAAGATTGGCCATAGGAAATGCATTATTTTGAAAAACGGGTAGCTCCCGGTTGAAAAGATTGATTACAATTTTAGTTGAATATTCTATGTGATGTTATTTGCGCAATGATTTTTTTCCAGATTAGGAAGGTATTATATTACATACCACGGGATGTGGATTATTGTGTTAAATATTGTTGTGTCTATTCCTTTATGAATTTTATTTTGAGCAATACATTTTTTTTTCAGAATAGGAAGGTACTCATATTACATACCACATGATGTGGATGACTGTGTTACATATTGATTACATATTGAGGGTTTGTGTTTTTGTTTATATATAAACTAGATAGTATTAAGACACATATCACGGGTTTGTGGAGTTGTGTTTATTGCTATTTGGTGGGTTTTCCTATGGGTAGGAATATTATTTTATTTTACTACAATTGTATTTGTATAATATTTCCCTAGAATTTTTTTTTTTTTTTTTGCAGCTGTATATTTAAAATGTTCTTATTTTATATCAATATACAGTATTTCTTGACTTTGTTACTCGATGTACAACAGACACCATAATTATAATGTGTCTTTGTTTTTGTTCTTTTTGGGTTTCTTATTGGGATTTGTTTGAAAATAATACCTATAGTATTTTACTTTGTACAATTTTTGTTTTTGTTCATTGTCTTTGCATTTGTGTTTGCTTTGTTCAATATGTAATCCTTCTTTATAATTTTACTATAACTTTTTATTTTATTAACAAAATACTTAGACAAATTTCCAATTCCACTTTCAATTTTTATCTTCAACTTAACACCTTACGAGCGGCCTAGGCAGTATATAATATGTAGCCACCAGCGGGGTGTTTTTAGCCAAAATAGGGCTGTTTATGTGATCATTTTCATGCCTAAATAAGACCCAGAGCGTAAAACAAGTATCTATCCCTGAAAGGGCATAAACAGAGCTTTCCAATGACACCATAACGATCCTTTTATGATGGCTAGTTTTCTTGCAACAACCGCGCAACGCGAGTGCAAAAAGCATGTAATTCGGCACTTTCCCCATACAATTCCGTATATAGCGAGTGAGAGAGGGAGGGAGGAGGTGGGATTCGTGTCAGTAGGTTCGCCGCGGTGGTCTGGAGCAGTCATACGCTCGCTACTCTCCTGCCACCACTTGTCTCTCTCTCTCAGCAACATTACGTGCTGAAATTGCCACACGACCTATGTCGAGCGCCGCCAGATAGTCCAGATTTATTATACTCGACTTATGTTGCGCCCCGATAGTTATGGGTTAAAATTTATTTACTTTCAGTAGGTGACTGTTCATCTTTTATTTTTATTGTAGCTTCATGTACTTACGCCTGCCTCGCTATTAGGCCTACCTTTGTATTCTGTAGTCACCCAGAAATTGTTCATTTGCCAATAATGAATCGTGTTGCAAGGGGGCTACGAGGGGACCATAGGAGAGCCGAGAGGTAATGTGCGAGGGATGGAGTTAGTTAGATTCATACCTTACTCATTTTAACTGTAATTTGCTTACCTCTCATATCATTTTAAGTGCTACCTTGCTGTGGGAAGCAAGAATCTTAGTGGGGGCGTATTACATCTCAAGATTATACTATTTATTATGAAATCATTATAACCATCTATCATAATTATAATTTCAAGGTGTTTTAGTTACAGTATCTAGATTTATATGGGGGACTGTACATTACAGAGGTCAGAAGATCATTCACCCCTATGACGTATTGTCTGGTCAGATCCTGTCACACACATTCTGCTGAAATGACACTCCCTGTACTTTCTCCAACGCCAACTTGTAACCACGGGTAGCCATCTTGTAACCAGGAGGTGAATTATAGGTGTGGCTTGGAGGTGGTGAGAAGGTGAGAGATAGGGAGAGCAGGCAGATAGAATCGAACATCCAGGGTGATAACATATACCCAGAGATACCCTCTTGAGTTAGGGTTTACTCTTATATTACTTTATAGTACTTCTGTATATCTTTCAGATTGTTACTTAAATAATTATATCAAAGTGGTTTTGGATCAGAGATATTTAATTATATTCCCTTTACCTATATCTATCAATATATAATAGGTATATGGTAATCGGTGGTGGCAGCTTTTATACCTATCTATTAAATCAATCTACAAGCAGAGAACTCAGCCTCTACACTACAACTTCTACAATCATCATACAACCTACAGTAACCTATTGCTCATAGGAGACACATTAAGTCTACCTACATCGAGTAAGAGGTTAACCCTTATCATAAATATAGGATCGTAACTCAAAACGTCCTAATACTCCTGTCTGGAGTTAACCCTATGAATACATTTGACTACTCCTAATAATCTTGCGTAACATACATCATTGTTGATACAACTATCCCTTGATACATTGCTCTTGTCATAACTTGACATTAATTAAGTTTACCTTGATTTATTCTCCATTACGTTTTCTTTGGTAACAATAATATAAGTTTTTTCGTTAATATGTAGTTTAAATATTACATTCATACATTATAGTATCCAATTTAATTTACTGGTATTGATCAATGTATATGCGAATGTATGAGTGTACCTTGGGTATAAGATAGATATGAAAGAAGTAACCCCTTAGTTGAGACTTAAGATTGGTAACCGAGGTCGAGGTCCCGTATGTAAACAAAGGAGACCTCACTTGCTGTATAGAAATCCATCTGCCAACATCCAATAATAGTGATCATCAATAATCTGCTACATCCTCCACTCAACTTCTTCAATACTTCGCTCTACATTCAGATAAGCCTTTTATATTATCACTGGGACCCATATTATTTTATGAGTGCTTAAATTTATGTTTTACATTATCATTTTCAAGGTGATTATTTTCTGTTTCCTATATATAGCTCTTGTCCCCACAGTCCAGACAAGGTATGGTCCTTCGAACTTTACTTACTTCCTCCTTCTTGCCTTTCTGCCTGTCTCATTTAGTTGTTTAACTTTTCTCCCACATGGGCCTATATTTTCGGCGAGGCCTAGGCTACCCCTGCATTGTTTTTCCCTATTGCCGGTCTTTTGCCTGGCTTTCTTTCTTGTGGCCGGGAGTGTTACCGCACTAGGCCATATTTGCGCAGGGAGTCCTCATGTACTCTTGCCTTACTTTTGGCACCTTTTTGCCTCTTATTGCTTATGCGGCGGGATAATAACAAATGTTCGGCTGCTGCAGGCGGTATAGCTAGTGGATTCCAGCCCGATCCAGCAGCATACCCTCACCCTCTTAAGACACTAGCGCTCTTGGGACACAGTTTCGTAGAACGCATTTACATTGATCAACCCATTTATGAAGATTCATTTGTGTGTAAATTTGCAGTGCCAAGAGCTAGGGTTTCTACTATAAAAAATACACAAGTATGGAGGGATTTATTGAGGAGACAGCCGGAGGTAACACTACTTGTACCGGGTGGTAGCGTTTCATTGTAATGGGGTTGTTGGTGATAGCTTGACTTGACTTTCGGTGCGCTTGTCCTAGCCTAGCTTAGAATTATTTCAACATGCCTGCCACCCTGTCAGAACTTAAGAAAAAGAGAGGGATAGCGAGGGGCTGTTTGACTAGGCTAACTAGGGATTTAGACACCTTCATTGATCGGGCAGATGAATCCGAGGTGAAGGGCAAAGTTACCCTGATTCGCAAGCGCCTCAATGAGCTGGAGTCAGTCAATGACCATCTTTATGACCTATATGACGAGACCGTTGACATTATGACTATAGCTGGTGACGATAACGAATACTCTGAGGCCATGGAAATGATTGTGGCTAAACTCGATGCTATATACAAAAAATCACCTACTCTGACCAACAGTAGTGCCACGGCAAAGGTAGCAGGGGTTAAGCTACCTACACTTAATCTTCCCATATTTAGTGGAGACCCGGCAAAGTGGACAGAATTCTGGGACCTCTTCCGCTGTACCGTGCATGACCACAAAGAGTTATCAGATGTTTAGCGTTTCACATATTTGCGTGGGCAGCTGGAGGGGGAAGCATAGAAGTTGTTGGGGGGATTTAGCCTAATAGCCAGTAGCTACGCCACCGCAATAGCCCTACTTGAGAAGTCATACGGACAAAAAGACAGAATCAAATTTGCACACATTACGAACATGTGTGAGTTGTCTGCTCTAGTTTATGAGGTAGGCGCGCTCAAGAAGTTCTATGCCGCTTTCGAGAGTACCATTCGACCCCTCAATACGTTGGATGTCAGCGTTGATGAGATATGTATCGTCATCCTAATGAATAAGTTACCAACACCACTTCGTGAAAATGTAAAAAGAACGATGAAATCTACCCCACTCGAATTGCAGTCTTATATAGAAAATTACCAGGCAGAGGTGTTCAATATGGAGGGAGTCACCAGTGAACCAGTACAGTATAATGCCACAGCTTCTACATTTTCCACCGTTAATAAAAGTACCGGTAAAGTAAAAATGCAAGCCAAGGCCAGGAAATTCGCTTGCTATTTGTGTAGTAGTCCGAAACATGCATGGTACAAGTGCCCAAAATATCAAAGTAGTGAGGCTAGGATAAATAGAGCTAAAAATCTGAAGTTGTGTCAGGGATGCCTCTCCAGGGAGCATGGGGGGGCGCGGTTGCACAAATGCTAAATTAAGTCCCTGCCGAGTATGCAATGGCAGGCACTACCATGCATTATGTCCCCAATCTGCTGGAGAGGTAGCAAGTCAAATTACAGTTGCGACAACTGATCCTGCTCCAACCTCCACAACATTGTCTGTAACGTCAGAGAGAGAGACAGTAGTTTTGCCCACAATTATGATGCCAGTTATTAACAATGAAGGTTATTTTCATTATCGTGCATTGCTAGACCAGTGTTCCCAGCGCACTTTTGTTCTGCGGTCCTCTCTACCGTCAGTACAGTATGTTGCATCAGGAAGAGAGACATTGAAGCTGCAAGGGTTTACGGGAGCCCAGCGCGAACAGGTGTATGAGGTAGTCACCCTGCAGTACAAGGATAGGGATAGGAATTCATCCTTAATGGCAGTAGTAGTAGTAGACTCCTTACCAGAATACAAGGTATCAACAGGCATCAAAGGTGTAGTAGGCAAATTGCAGGATTCAGGGTATAGGCTAGCCGATTCATTCATAGGCAGTAATGTTAAGCTAGACATGTTGATCGGTGCCGATTATTACTATGACTTAGTGATACCAGGATATAAATGGGAGGGCAATCAAGTGTTGTTGCCCACCAAGTTTGGGTACGCGATTAGTGGGTCATACAAGGATCATGTAGCCAATACCAATGTTGAAGTCATGACTGTTAAAAATTGCAGTCAGTTCAATTAGTGAGTATCTACAGACAGACAATAAACCATGTAGTCAAAATTTGAATAAATTGTGGGATATAGACAATTTAGGTATCAAGTCAGGAGAGATAGATGCAGAGGCTAGGGATACACTTAAATTGTATGATGAAGCTGTAACCTATTTACCCGGAGGGAAAACCAGTATTGTGTGCGTTTGCCGTGGCACAGAAACAGAGGTGGCTTGCCGAACAATTACGGTCTGGCGATAGGAAGGTTACGGGGCCTACAGACAAAACTTACCGCAAATCCGTCGTATTGTCAGCATTACTGTAATGTTGTTAAAGATCAGCTATATCGCGGGTTCATAGAGTCCACTGATAAGAAAATTATCACCGATTTGCCTACACATATCTTGCCCACCACAGGGTTGAGTGCGACAGCAAAACTACTCCCATACGTTTCGTGTTTGACTGTTCGGCCAAATTATCACCTTCGGCCTTAAGCCTCAAATGATTGCCTGTGTACGGGACCCTCTTTGGGTTCCAGATATGGCGAAGGTGATTTTGAGGTTTAGGGTGCAAGCCGTACGGGTTTATAAGCGATATCGAAAAGGCGTTCCTCATGCTCGAGTTGGACAAACGCGATAGTGACAGTACACGCTTTCTGTGGCCTAGAGACCCCTTTAACGTAGATTCGCCATGTGATGTTTTCGTTCAAAGTTGTATTTGTTCGGTGCTACCTGTTCACCATTTCTATTGAATGCCACCATCTTAAAACACTTATCGCAGTTCAATTATGTGAATCTCGTCAACCGATTAAAAAATGGCCTATACATCGATAACATACGAAGTACCCGGGACACAGAGGAAAGTCTTATCTCTGACAATTGGCATTTCCAGCGTGCATTCTCGTCAGCCCACTTATACTTACGAAAGTGGGTGACCAATAGTCCGCAGTTGAAGTCCATTTTGGAATCGTATGATGGGATGGCTGCCGATCAGTCGAGCCATAAGTATTTAGGCATGCAGTGGCAACCGGGTACGGATACTTTGGGCGTCGGGATTATACATGTGAGGCTTTACCTACCAAGCGAAAATGTCTTAGCCTAGCTGCCCAGTTGCTTGATCCTCTTGGCATCTTATTACCAGTTAGCACCAAGTTGCGATTATTCCTCCAAATTCTATAGCGTACCAAAATTGGGTGGGACGAGACTATTCCTTCTCATTTACAATCGACCTGGCAAGCGCTGGTAGCAGATTTGAACAATTGTCAGAGTATAAGTTTCCCACGTCAAATCATCTCGAGTAAACGGGTGGAATTACACGCATTTAGTGACGCGAGTAACTCCGCGTATGGTGCTGTAGTGTACCTGTCTGATGGAGACCAAAGTGCTTTAGTCGCTGCCAAGGCTCGAGTAGCACCCATCAAGACTGTGACAGTACCTAAATTTGAGTTAACTGCGGTTTTGCTAGCCGCACGTCTTGTTCAATTTATTACCGAGGCACTCAAGGATCATCATGAATTCAATCATGTATATTTGTGGTCCGATAGTCAGATTGCGATTGCATGGTTGCGCAGTCAGAAAGTGTTTCCTGTGTATGTCAGTAATAGAGTGAACGAGATCCATGGACTACTTCCCAATGCTACTATAAGATATGTGTGCACTAAGGATAACCCGAGCGACCTGTTGACTAGGGGCATTACCGCCAACCAGTTGTCCGATTCTCCGTTGTGGTGGCAGGGGCCTTCGTGGCTAACTTCCACAACAGAGTGGCCAGAGGATCGACCAACGGCCGTACCAGTTCAGGTAGACTTTCCCGTAGAATCAATGGCCGCAGCAGTAGTCACTCGAGATATTGATGGCATCACAATGGCTTTGGACAGATATAGTTGCTATGGTAAGGCAGTACAGGTCCTTGCATGGGTTAACCGTTATGTATGTAATTCGCGGTGAAAGGTAAAGGGAGAGCTCTTAACTGACACCCCTTCCTTGCTAGTTAGTGAAATGCGAGCCGCTGAAAAATTAATGATTATGACAGTGCAAAGGGAGTCCTATATGAGTGAATGGAGCATCTTGACCAATACCGACCATAATTTACCGGGTACTAATTTCATGAGACAACTAGGACTATTCGTGGACAGTGGGGTGATCAAATATAGGGGTAGAATTCAGTTGGCCACTATCAGCGATGACAGTCAATATCCTATCCTCCTACCATCTAACCATAAAATTACGCATTTGCTTATAGTTAAAAGTCATATAGTATGTTCTCATTATGGTGTGGGTCATGTGGTAGCTTATTTGTGCCAAAAATGGTGGATCCGACACATGAGACAGATGGTAAAAATGGTACTACGAAAGTGTATAGTATGTAAGAGACTTCAGGGTAAATCCTACTCACCAAGGAATACACCTCCCTTGCCTAGTATTAGAGTACAGCCTCAAGATCCTTTCTCAGTGACTGGTATAGATTATTCTGGCGCATTATTAGTAAAGGGTAATCCCGCTATTAAGGCTTACATTGTATTGTTCACCTGTGCCATCACCAGGGCGATTCACCTAGAAGTAGTAACTAACATGTCTTGCTAAAGCTTTATGCACACGTTCTGCCGGTTTGTTAGTAGGCAGGGCTTTCCTCAAATAATTCTAAGCGATAACGTGACAACATTATTTTGTTAGTGCAGCCAAACAGCAGGCCGAGATATCTAAAGATCCGGTAATTCAGAAATTTATGCTAGAACACCATTGTGAGTGGCGTTTTATCCCCGCCAGAGCTCCTTGGTTCGGTGCCATTTGAGAAAGGGCAATCGGGATAGCGAAAGCCGGATTAAAAAAGATTCTCGGTAGAGCATCGGTAACGTTAGAAGAGCTGCAAACTATTCTATGTGAAATTGAAGCCTGTGTAAATGACCGACCTTTTGGTTATGTCTCGGGTGAACTAAACGATGTGAATGCTATTACGCCATCTCACATGCTAAGGGGCAGACGATTAAAATCATTCCCGAAAGAAGCGATAGCCGATGAGGAATTGACAGATCCGTCATTCCGCAGGGATAATGTTATGACTGCCAGATATCACTATATGAATAAAGTGTCAAAAGATATCTGGAAACTTTGGCAGTCTGACTACCTCTTGGCATTGAGAGAGACGCATCAGTGTCACTTGAGGACTGAAGGTAAATCGTGGACAAAGCTAGGGGATGTTGTCCTAATACACGACGACGGTCCTCGGCTAATGTGGAAATTAGGGAAAATCACTGGCCTAGAGGCGGGCATGGATGGAATAAGTCGGGTAGCGCATCTTAAGATGAGTACAAGTGTCACCACTCGCCCCATTGTTAGGTTGTACCCCTTAGAACGACAGTAAGTCAGTGCGTGATCCCTTCCGATGAACCGTCGACTCAAGATCTCCCTCTTAACACGTTAGGCGTTGATCGGGAGGTGAGCGATAGTGAGTTACGTCCCTCCTGTCAAGCCGCGTTAGGCGCTGCTTCTTTATGGCGGAATAAAATAGCTTCTGGCCAACTGTAACCTATAAATTGTATATATATATGTACCCTAGCCTGGATTAAGATTAAGAGATTATAAGTATTGATCTCTCCTAGCCTGGATTAAGAATTAATTTTAAGTAATTGTAAATATTGATATTGCTCATAGACTGGATTAAGACTGATATTTCAGTACCTTTAAGTTTTTTTTTTTTTTTTTTTTTTTTTTTTTAAAGAGACAATGAACGGAGGAAGGAAAAACACAGATAAAACAAAAAGGTCCATGTGCCTAAAGGCATCCTCCATTCATAAAATGTTTGTAACAACTGGATTTAAACATTTGTAGATTGTAAGTTTGTGGAAAGCAATTCGAGGGAAGTGAATTCCAAAGAGTAGTAGCTCTGGGGATAAATGAATTCTGATAAGCAGAAGTTCTGCATTGTGGAGGAGAAAGTGTAAATTCATGGGCGCTCTCAGCTGCCCTAGTTCTACGGGGAAAGATGTGGAGGGGCGGCACAATTGAAGCAAGTTCCTCGGAACAATTGCTGTGAAAATATCTGTAGAATAATGCAAGGGATGCAACGTTTCTTTGTATGGATAATGTAGGAAGGTCCTGTGTGATTGCAGGGTTATTGATTAATCTAATAGCTTTATTTTGAATTTTGTCCAACTGCCTCAATGCAACCACTCCACTTCCACCCCACAGAGGTGAACAGTAATCCATCTGAGAACGCACATGACTTTTATATATCACGGCCAACTGCTCGTCAGTGAAGAATTCTCGAACTCTGTACAGGAGTCCCAGTTTTTTAGAGGCATTCTTAGCAATGCTTCTAACATAATGTGTCCAGCTCAAGTTAGTAGTTAATGTTACACCGAGAATGTCAATACTAGGAGAAGTGGGAATATTTACATCATTAAAAAATATATGGGAGTCAGTGAGATTCTGTCGGTTAGAAAATTGAATGTACTTGGTTTTCTGTGCATTAAAGGAAACTAGATTCTTTTGTCCCCATCCATTAATTCTAGAAAGGTCCTGGTTCAGAGAAATTGCAGTGTTTATTTTTGAATTTATAAGATCGGGTTGGGTGACAGAATTGGTAAATGTGAAGGAACTGTGGAGTGTTGAGTCATCTGTGTAGGAATGTATTGGATTATGAGTGGTAGATATGAGATCATTGATATGAATGAGGAACAGAATTGGGGCCAAAACTGATCCCTGGGGAACACCAGCATTTATTGAGTGAAATTGAGAATAAAGGCCATCTACCATTACACATATTTTTCTGTTATGAAGATAAGAAGAAATTAGTGGAACTAATGATGCAAGGCCGCAGTGTGACATCTTCGACAATAAGGATTGATGCCAGACTCTATCAAATGCCTTTGATATATCCAGTGCTATTGTATGTGTTTCACCATGTTGGTCTGTAGCTTGGTTGATTTGATGCGTAAGAAGGCAAAGCATGTCTGCAGTTGATCGACATCGTCTAAAACCATATTGCCTATCACTGATTAATTTATTATTCTCAAGATGCTTAATTATGTGATTATTTAATATAATTTCAAAGACTTTACCAAGAGTGGAAGTTATAGCTATTGGTCTGTAGTTTGATGGATCTGAAGAGGCACCTTTTTTAGGAACTGGATGGATGTTTGCTTCTTTCCAGGGTACTGGGAAGCATGAGGTATGAGTACACAGACGGAAAAAATTTGCCAATACAGGAGCGAGCACCAAGGAGCAATTCTTAAGTACTATTGGAGGAATTTCATCTGGACCAGGAGCCTTATCTACCGAGAGATTCTGCAAAATAGTTTTGACATGTCTGGTGTGGATCTTAAGTGAGGGAATTTCAGGCGAATTAAAATTAAGTACAGGGACATCTTGATTTATTTCATCTAAGGTTGAGTTGGTGGAGAAAATATCCGCAAGAAGGTTAGCTTTACCTCGTGGGTCACTTACAAGATTGCCAGTCGGAGATTTTAATGGTGGAATGGATGAAGCAGTAGTGAAGTTGGATTTAAATGAGTTAAGAGTAGACCAAAATATTTTGTTATCATTTGGATTATTTAGAAGTTTATTTGCCTGCTTGTGGAGAAAGTTTGATTTAGTTAGGTTTAATACAGTTTTGGCATGATTTCTGATGTTTCTAAAGTAATTAAAGGCTTCATGTGTTTTTGATCTTGTGTATGCATTGTAGGCTATTGCTTTTTGTTCAGTTACTCTAGCACAATTATGGTCAAACCATTTAGGTGAATTAGATCTTTTACTGTACTTTTGATGAGGAATAAAAGTTTCCATTCCAATTTTTACAAAATCTTGTATGTGGCTCAAGGTGGAGTGTGCATCATTAGAAAAGAAAGAGGTCCAGGGAATATCAATAAAGAAACTTTGAAGACCCTCCCAGTCTGCCCTATCGTAATGCCATTTAGTCACCAAAACAGGTTCAGAGTGGGAAGGTGTGGTAGGTGATAGACAGGTGGCCTGTATCAGACAGTGATCAGAAGATCCAAGCGGGGACCTCACTGTAACATCATAATTTTCTGAATTGGTTGTTAAAAATAAGTCCAGTAGGTGGGAATTATGATTAGGATTATCTGGTACACGGGTGGGTTGGTTGACTAGTTGAGTGAGATTAAATGAGTCTGCAAATAGCTCACATTCAAGACCAGCATCATCAGTCCTGGCTGAATAAGTGAGCCATTCAACATTATGGACATTAAAATCACCCAACACAGTGATTTCAGAAGAAGCATTTAAGTTGAGGACACTGAGTTGTGAGGACAGAGAATCAAAAAGACTTTGCTCTGGAGGAGTATTTGGGGAACGGTAGATACATATGTATTTAAATTTACCAGCAGAAATTAATTTGTATATAGAATAATCAAAATAGGGACAATTGAAACTAGTAACCTCCTCCAGGGCAATTTCAGATTTTGCGAAGCAACATACACCTCCTTTAGGTCTGAAAATTTGGAGCAGTTGATAACCTGGAAAATTAAATCTAGACGTGTCAGATGTGGATGTTACTTGAGTCTCTGTCAAAAAAAGGAGAGTAGGGGATTCTGCTTGAAGAAATTGGTGTACAGAATTGATGTTAGAGTGAAGTCCCCTTATATTGCTAAAGAAAAAGCTGCACCGACGAGCAGCTTTGGGACGTTGCAATGCTCTTGACACAGTCGCATGATGACGACCGGGAGGGCCCTGTGTCAATGACCCAACCCTGCCGGGGGTGGATATCCGAGGGACCACCAGGTTTGCTCTTAACAATTGTACTGCCATGTTTATTGGGTAAGGTGTATGGTGTTACATGTATGATATGTAGTGGGAAGAGTAGTGTTTTATGGATAGAGGATAGCAATGTAGCTTAGTATTTAGGCCCTTCATCAGCCGGGATAAGATTTGGATATTCCACCTTTGTGGTGGCAGCATGTCATAACTTGACATTAATTAAGTCTACCTTGATTTATTCTCCAATACGTTTTCTTTGGTAACAATTATATAAGTTCATTCGTTAATATGTAGTTTAAATATTACATTCATACATTATAGTATCCAATTTAATTTACTGGTATTGATCAATGTATATGCGAATGTATGAGTGTACCTTGGGTATAAGATAGATATGAAAGATGTAAC
>JBAKBP010000186.1:0-114497 GCA_037953745.1 Lithodes maja | reverse complement strand
GTCCCATTGACACCCTGGGGAACAGGAACAATAACAAAAACAAATATATAAATGAAACAAAATTATAAATAAAATAAAATGATAGGCCTATAAATAAAATAAATAAAAACTATAATAAATAAAAATATATATAAAATAACTATATAAATACTCGATTATGGGCCCTGCCCTTGCTCTGGACCTAGGGGGTGGTCCCATTGACACCCTGTTGAACAGGAACAATAACAAAAACAAATATATAAATGAAACAAAATTATAAATAAAATAAAATGATAGGCCTATAAATAAAATAAATAAAAAACTATAATAAATAAAAAAATATATAAAATAACTATATAAATACTCGATTATGGGCCCTGCCCTTGCTTTGGACCTAGGGGGTAGTCCCATTGACACTCTGGGGAACAGGAACAATAACAAAAACAAATATATAAATGAAACAAAATTATAAATAAAATAAAATGATAGGCCTATAAATAAAATAAATAAAAACTATAATAAATACAAATATATATAAAATAACTATAAATACTCGATTATGGGCCCTGCCCTTGCTCTGGACCTAGGGGGTGGTCCCATTGACACCCTGGGGAACAGGAACAATAACAAAAACAAATATATAAATGAAACAAAATTATAAATAAAATAAAATGATAGGCCTATAAATAAAATAAATAAAAACTATAATAAATACAAATATATATAAAATAACTATATAAATACTCGATTATGGGCCCTGCCCTTGCTCTGGACCTAGGGGGTGGTCCCATTGACACCCTGGGGAACAGGAACAATAACAAAAACAAATATATAAATTAAACAAAATTATAAATAAAATAAAATGATAGGCCTATAAATAAAATAAATAAAAACTATAATAAATAAAAAAATATATAAAATAACTATATAAATACTCGATTATGGGCCCTGCCCTTGCTCTAGACCTAGGGGGTAGTCCCATTGACACCCTGGGGAACAGGAACAATAACAAAAACAAATAAATAAATGAAACAAAATTATAAATAAAATAAAATGATAGGCCTATAAATAAAATAAATAAAAACTATAATAAATAAAAAAATATATAAAATAACTATATAAATACTCGATTATGGGCCCTGCCCTTGCTCTGGACCTAGGGGGTGGTCCCATTGACACCCTGGGGAACAGGAACAATAACAAAAACAAATATATAAATGAAACAAAATTATAAATAAAATAAAATGATAGGCCTATAAATAAAATAAATAAAAACTATAATAAATAAAAATATATATAAAATAACTATATAAATACTCGATTATGGGCCCTGCCCTTGCTCTGGACCTAGGGGGTGGTCCCATTGACACCCTGGGGAACAGGAACAATAACAAAAACAAATATATAAATGAAACAAAATTATAAATAAAATAAAATGATAGGCCTATAAATAAAATAAATAAAAACTATAATAAATACAAATATATATAAAATAACTATATAAATACTCGATTATGGGCCCTGCCCTTGCTCTGGACCTAGGGGGTGGTCCCATTGACACCCTGGGGAACAGGAACAATAACAAAAACAAATATATAAATGAAACAAAATTATAAATAAAATAAAATGATAGGCCTATAAATAAAATAAATAAAAACTATAATAAATACAAATATATATAAAATAACTATATAAATACTCGATTATGGGCCCTGCCCTTGCTCTGGACCTAGGGGGTGGTCCCATTGACACCCTGGGGAACAGGAACAATAACAAAAACAAATATATAAATGAAACAAAATTATAAATAAAATAAAATGATAGGCCTATAACCATCTCCTCCACCACCACCACCATCTCCACCACCACCACCACCCCCGACCATCACCACCACCACCACCACCACCATCTCCACCACCACCCCCACCACCACCACCACCCCCACCACCACCACCACCTTCTCCACCACCACCACCACCACCACCACCATCTCCACCACCACCACCACCATCTCCACCACCACCACCACCATCTCCACCACCACCACCACCACCCCGACCATCACCACCATCTCCACCACCACCACCACCATCTCCACCACCACCACCACCACCACCACCATCTCCACCACCACCACCACCATCTCCACCACCACCACCACCATCTCCACCACCACCACCACCACCACCACCACCACCCCGACCATCACCACCATCTCCACCACCACCACCACCATGTCCACCACCACCACCACCATCACCATCTTCACCACCACCACCACCATCTCCACCACCACCACCACCATCTCCACCACCACCACCACCACCATCTCCACCACCACCACCACCATCTCCACCACCACCACCACCCCGACCATCACCACCACCACCCCGACCATCACCACCACCACCACCACCACCACCATCTCCACCACCACCACCATCTCCACCACCACCACCACCATCTCCACCACCACCACCACCACCATCACCACCACCATCTCCACCACCACCACCATCTCCACCACCACCACCACCACCAAAATGTTGACTGTACCTACTCACACTGCTGAGATTCCCTCGTGGCCACCAAGCCGTATATGTAGAGTGCTTTTTGCCCATAAAAAACTTACCTCCCAAGCACTTTCCACCAATAAATTATCGAGCAAAAATGCAGCACTTTCCACCACTAAATTATCGAGCAAAAATGCACAGGGCTGAGGGAGCATGGCGACATATGCTCGACCAGTAATGAAAGTTTTTTCACTAAGAAACACTAATTCAAGGTAAGATACACTACTTGAACGGATAAATAGCAATATAATTGACTGATATTTATATGAAAGTGTTCCACAAACAAGCAAAACGTTTGGCAAAAAGCATGGCCCCTCCCTCCACCACCTTGGTCACGTAGCCTACACCAGAGAATGCTCGACCAGTAATAAAAGTGTTTTCACTATAAACACTTATACAAGTAAAATACACTACTTCAAGTGATAAATAGCAATATAATTGACTCAATATGGTATGAAAGTGATCCACAAACAAGCGAAACCATGGCCCCTCGTGGAGCCCACCTTGGTCACGTACACCAGACTAGCAAAACACTTCACTAACATGGTTTTTATACCCTAAACAAGAATAACACAATAATCCATCGATAACCCAACGATATAGCACTTCGTTTGGGTTATATTAGGGCGGTAATATCAGCCAGGCTGGGCAAAATGGAGGCCCCTTGGTTTAAAGGGCCACACACACCAACCTACTAGGCTGACTGATGGGAAGAAACTGACTCTCTCTTACCACCGCGGGGCCCTCACAGGGACGCTAGGGGGTTGCTAGATTTTCCCACATGTACATCTAACTTATCGGACTTACCAGCCAAAAAACCGGCTCAATTGCGTCATAAACTTATTTTCTAGCAATATAATAAGTCCATATGACGCGATCGCGTCATATGTGTTTTTGGTTCACTCTGCCATATGACGCAATCGAGTCATATATGTCTGGGAGAGTTAATGCTATTAATGGTACAATGAATATTTTAGTGACGGAAACACCTCAAATACGTCAGCACAGGGGGACGTTTTCAATTACCCCCATGCGCACTTGTTAGGTTAATCTGCGCTGGGTTAAAGGAAATATATTTACTTCTCTAAGATGCTCCTCGTATGGTTTGTTCTTTAGGCTAGGTATCGTTATGGTAACTCTACGTTGAACTTGTTCTAGCTTGTCTATATCTTTTTGGTAATAAGGGCACCAGGATTGACCGCAGTATTCCAGAAGAGGGCGGACTAAGGAATTGTAAAGGGTTAGGATAATTTCTTTAGATTTATGCTCAAATGACCTGCCTATAAAGCCAATTATATTGTTTGCCTTCTTAACGACTTCTGAACATTGTTGACTCGGTTTTAGGTTACTCGATATTGTTACTCCCAGATCGGTTTCTCTGTCTACAGTCTTAAGCCGAGTGCCATTCATCGAATAGTTTGCTTTCTCATTTCGGTAGCGTAGTGGGTGTTGTTGGTTCGTGGAGGCTGCTGTCAGGAATTGAGTGCCTCTCATGTCCAGTCTTTGACTTTGAGGACTTTGGTTTCTTGATGTAGGTGATCTGTAGGTGAAGTAGCTGTGCAGCCTGTGATTATATTTAGGGCTTTATTTTGAATAGTCTGTAAGGTCTTATGATGTGTTTCAGCTAGGTTAGAAGCCCAGGCCGGGCTTGCGTATTCCATCACTGATCTTATGTATTGTTTGTAAACTGTGGTGGTGGTTTCTTTGTTGTGTCCAAATTTTGTGTGGGAAAGTGACCTGATCAATGACTTAGGAGTTTGGTGAAACCTTTCCAGAGCACCTTGGGATTCAGAGTGAAAGGCCGAGGACAAATACTGGGTGTCACCTAATTCTTTCATGACCTCACTAAATAGTCTAGATGTGAAATTTGTGCCTCTGTCAGATTGTACAATTTTAGGTATTCCATACTTTGTGAATAGTTTAATTAAAGCATTGACAATAACTTTCGAGGTTATAGACTTAAGGGGAATAGCCATCTGGTGGAAGCACACATTACTGTCAATAAGTATTGGTTTCCCTTTTTGGTCTTGTTTGGAAATGGACCTACACAATCAATGATCACTTTTGAAAATGGTTCTCCCAGGACAGGGATAGGTTGAAGAGGAGCAGGTGGTATCTTTTGGTTGGGTTTACCTCCTACTTGACAAATATGACATGATCTAATGCATCTGGACACATCCTGTCAAAGTCGAGGCCAATAAAAGTGTCTTAATATTATTATCACTGGTCTATCTATCTATCTATCTATTGCCTAACGCCGTGATCCCCGAAGGGGTGGGCACGAACGAACCGCCCCCATGCACCTCTGTTCCCAGTCAGTCGACGCCCCTCCCCCCAACCAGCACCACCTTCGTTCATGTAGTTACTCACTCCATCCTTCCACCTCATATTCGGTCTACCTCTCCCCCTCTGTCCCTCCACCTCGCTCTCGTACACCCTCTTAGTCATTCTCTCGCTTTCCATACGTTCCATATGGCCGAACCATCTCAAGTTGTTCCTTTTCACACTTTCCAGCACATCTACCTCCACACCACACCTCCTTCTTACTTCCTCATTAGTCTGTCTATCCCTCCATGTAACTCCGCACGCACTCCTTAAGTAATTCATTTCCACTGCTCTCACTCTTGGTCTGAGTCTCTCAACCAACGTCCATGCTTCGCTTCCGTAAGTCAGTGTCGGGATTACCACACTGTCATGCAAGGACTTCTTCACTTCCATACTGACCACCCTATTTCTTGTTACTGCTTTTAGCATTCCTACAACCCTCTTCCCCTGTTGTACCCTCTCCCGCACCTCTTCATCCATAGTCCCATCTTTACTCAACACACTGCCCAGATACTTAAAAGAGTTGACGATCTCCATAGCCTGACCGTTCAGCTTTACCTCACACTCTGTGACTTCACCCCTTTCGAAGACCATAACCTTGCTCTTCCCCGTATTTACCTTCAAATTCCGTTTTTCCCACACTGTTCCAAACTCATTTACCAGACGCTGCAACTCCCATTCATTATCACTCATCAGAACTGTATCATCCGCAAACAGCAGTATAGGTAGCTTCCACTCAATTCCCTCCCTTTTCAGCGATACACCAACATCCACTGCTCTTGATAGTATTTCTTTCATAACTCCATCCATATATACAGTAAACAACCACGGGGACATCACACACCCCTGTTTCAAACCAACATTCAGGTCAAAGAACACGCTCTGCTCACTCTCCACACGTACTGCCGCCTTTGCACCCTCATACATGCTCTTCACTGCTTTCAGCAACTTGCCCTCTACTCCGTATATTCTAAGTACTTTCCACAAACCTTCTCTATCCACTCTGTCATAGGCCTTCTCCAAGTCCATAAAGGCAACATACACCTTTTGTTTCTTCTCCAGATACTTCTCCACAACACAATTCAGGGTAAAAATCTGATCTACACATCCTCTTCCCTTCCTAAAACCTCCCTGCTCGTCGCCTATCCATTTCTCCGTTCTCACTCTCACTCTCTCAATCACTACCCTACTGTATACCTTCCCTACTACGCTTAGAAGACATATTCCTCGGTGGTTACCACACACTCCTCTTTCCCCTTTGCCCTTATATAGGGGGACTATTATGCCAGTCTTCCAGTCATCGGGTGCACTCCCCTTCTCCCATGCTAGTTTGCACATTTTCCATACCCATTCTATCACTATCTCACCACCATACCTCAACATTTCCCCACACACTCCATGTGTTCCTGGTGCTTTCCCCAACTTCACTCTTTTCATGGCTTCCCACACTTCTGACCTCCTGATCCCCACCTCCTCCTCCACTACTTCTCTTCTTCTCCCTCCCATACCATATCCAGCTATGTTTGCTGGCTCTTCATTCCTTACATTTAGCAACTCATTGATGTACTCCCTCCATCTTTCGACTCTCTCTTGCTTCTCGGCTAACATTCTCCCATTCTTATCTTTCACACCCTTACTGTTTCCCTTGCTACCTTCCCTAACTTTCTTGACTTCTTTCCAGAACAGTTTCTTACTCTCCCTCCATTTTACACTCAGATTCCTTCCAAATTCCTCATCTACTCTTCTCTTACTTTCCTTCACTACTCTCTTCACCACCCTCTTACTCTCCACGTACCTCGCTCGTTTCTGTCTCTCGGAATCTTCATCCCCTCTACTACCCAACCACTCTCTATATGCTTTCTTCTTTTCTTCCACAGCTATTCTTACCTCTTCTGTCCACCATGCTGTACCTTTCACTCCCCTCCCTCTTCTCCTCACTCCACACACCTCCTCACATGCTGCACAGATCTCATCCTTAAACACCTTGCTCATCTCCTCCACTTCCTCCATAACTTCCAGGTCGTACCCACCTAGTCGTCTTTCCACTGCTCTCCTGTACTCCTCCCTGACTTCCTCCTCCTGCAACCTCTCCACCCTCCTCACCATTCCACCCTCCTCTCGCCTCCCTCCCGCTCTCCTCACCCACTTCTTTTGTATCCTAACCTTAGCTACCACTACATAATGATCAGACAGACCCCCTCCAATACCCCTATACACCCTAGCATCCATCACAGATTTCTTCATTCGTTCATCACTGGTCTCATTTACTCCAAGGTGTCCAGACTATCTGTTATGTGCCAACTCAACTATTGCCCCGTTTTCATGCACCCCCACTATCTCTGATAGACTGGAAAAGGTGTCGTATTACACCATTAACCCTTCTTTGGCAGTGCCCGGCTATAGCCGGGCAAGAGAACCAAGGACTATGTGGCGGGGCCCGGCTATAGTCGCATGCAATTTTGAGCACGTAATGTGCTCTCAGAGAGAGCGGAGGGTTGGGAGGAGCGTAGGTTACCTCGTGACCGCTCGCCACGGTGGCCGTGGAGCTACTGAGATGTACTCCGCCCTACTCCACCCTCCCTCACTCGTTTCACACGTAATAATGTAAGGAAATGACCGTATTTTACCAATTTTGCCCTTCGGTTGCACGATCGTTGCAAGACAACCAGTGATTGTAGAAGGATCTTTCTGGTGTCATTGGAAAGCTCATTTAACGCCCTTTCAGGGATACATACTTGTATTACGCTCTGGCTCTTGTTTATGCATGAAAACGAGCACGGAAACAAGCTCGTTTACGGTAAAAAAAAAACGCTGGGCGGCACAGTCAAATATACTCCACCACCCGCTCTTTGAGTGTTAAGGGAGTCAAATATCAATCCAACTCAAACCTGCTTATCCACAGGGTCCACACTCAATCCGATTCAGACTTTATGAATTTGATAACTGTTCTGAGACCTTGTGTTTATATCCATAATAAAGTAGGTGTGGCAGAGTGGTCTTGCCACTGGACTGGTAATCCAATGGACCCGGGTTGGAATCCCAATATGTCAATGGGAAGATATTATTGGGATGGAATTTGTGCTGCACCTAGTTTCAGTGCATTACTACAGCACACCGAAATGCCAAAACAAAATACCCTCATTGTTCCCTGATTAAATAGCACTGTATGAATATTCCCATATTCAAAATATGCTACAGGGGGGCAATGCCTAGTGAGTTAATTGCTCAACAGGTGGCGTTCTGAGAGTGAGGGTCCGAGCCTGGGGAGTGAGACTGTGAAGCCCAGAGGCGAAACAGCTTCAGAGATGGAGTTGGGTTCGAGCCGTGAATAGGTGCTTCGCATGTCTCACTGCCTAGACTGGAACAAGACCTCAAGGGCCTCACCGTGTTCATTGGTAGAGTGTAAAGGCCTATGCCCTAGAGGGAGTAGTTGGAATATTAAAAAAAAAAAAAAAAAAAAAATCAATTTGGATGTGGTTAATATAAATGTAACTAGCCATATCTTCAGAATGTCCGAAAGAAGTGTCATAATCGTATAGAAGGGTGATAACTATCTTGTCTGGACTTAGGGGACAAGAGCTATATATAGGAAACAGGAAATAATAACCTTGAAAATGATGATGTAAAACACAAATTTAAGCACTCATAAAATAATATGGGTCCCAGTGATTATAGAAAAGGCTTATCTGAATGTAGAGTGAAGTATTGAAGAAGTTGAGTGGAGGATGTAGCAGATTATTAATGATCACTAATATTGGATGTTGACAGATGGACTTCTATACAGCAAGTGAGATCTCTGTTTACAATTTAAATACGGGACCTCGGTTACGAATCTTAAGTCTTAACTAAGGGCTTACATCTTTCATAGCTATCTTATACCCAAGGTACACTCATACATTCGCATATACATTAATCATTACCAGTAAATTAAATTGGATACTATAATGTATGAATGTAATATTTAAACTACATATTAATATTAACGAAAGAACTTATACTATTGTTACCAAAGAAAACGTATTGGAGAATAAATCAAGGTAGACTTAATTAATGTCAAGTTATGACATACTGCCACCACAGAGGTGGAATATCCAAATCTTATCCCGGCCTATAAAGGGCCTAAATACTAAACTTAAAGGTACTGAAATATCAGTCTTAATCCAGGCTACGAACAATATCAATACTTACAATTACTTTAAATTAATTCTTAATCCAGGCTAGGAGAGATCAATACTTATAATCTCTTAATCTTAATCCAGGCTAGGGTACATATATATACAATTTATAAGTTACAGTTGGCCAGAAGCTAATTTATTCCGCCATAAAGAAGCAGCGCCTAACGCGGGTTGACGGGAGGAACGTAACTCAATATCGCTCACCTCCCGATCAAAGCCTAATGCGTTAAGAGGGAGATCTTGAGTCGACGGTTCATCAGAAGGGACCACGCACTGACTTACTGTCTGTTCTAAGGGGTACAACCTAACAATGGGGCGAGTGGTGACACCTGTACTCGTCTTAAGATGCGCTACCCGACTTATTCCATCCATGCCCGCCTCTAGGCCAGTGATTTTCCCCAATTTCCACATTAGCCGAGGACCGTCGTCATGTATTAGGACAACATCCCCTAGCTTTGGCCATGATTTACCTTCAGTCCTCAAGTGACACTGATGCGTCTCTCTCAATGGCAAGAGGCAGTCAGACTGCCAACGTTTCCAGATATCTTTTGACAATTTATTCATATAGTGATATCTGGCAGTCATAACATTATCCCTGATGAATGACAGAGCTGTCAATTCGTCATCGGCTATCACTTCTTTCGGGAATGATTTTAATCGTCTGCCCCTTAGCATGTGAGATGGCATAATAGCATTCACATCGTTTAGTTCACCCGAGACATAACAAAAAGGTCGGTCATTTACACAGGCTTCAATTTCACATAGAATAGTTTCCAGCTCTTCTAACGTTACCGATGCTCTACCGATAACCTTTTTTAATCCGGCTTTCACTACCCCGATTGCCCTTTCCCAAATGGCACCGAACCAAGGAGCACTGGCGGGGATGAAACGCCACTCACAATGGTGTTCTAGCATAAATTTATGAATTACCGGATCTTTAGATATCTCGGCCAGCTGTTTGGCTGCACTAACAAATGTTGTCGCGTTATCGCTTAGAATTATTTGAGGAAAACCCCGCCTACTAACAAACCGGCGGAACGTGTGCATAAAGCTTTCGCAAGACATGTTAGTTACTACTTCTAGGTGAATCGCCCTGGTGATGGCACAGGTGAACAATACAATGTAAGCCTTAATAGCGGGATTACCCTATACTAATATTGCGTCAGAATAATCTATACCGGTCACTGAGAAAGAATCTTGAGGCTGTACTCTAATACTAGGCAAGGGAGGTGCATTCCTTGGTGAGTAGGATTTACCCTGAAGTCTCTTACATACTATACACTTTCGTAGTACCATTTTTACCGTCTGTCTTATGTGTGGGATCCACCATTTTTGGCGCAAATAAGCTACCACATGACCCACACCATAATGAGAACATACTATATGACTTTTAACTATAAGCAAATGCGTAATTGTATGGTTAGATGGTAGGAGGATAGGATATTTACTGTCATCGCTGATAGTGGCCGACTGAATTTTACCCCTACATTTGATCACCCCACTGTCCACGAATAGTCCTAGTTGTCTCATGACATTAGTACCCGGTAAATTATGGCCGGTATTGGTCAAGATGCTCCATTCACTCATATAGGACTACCTTTGCACTGTCATAATCATTAATCTTTCAGCGGCTCGCATTTCACTAACTAGCAAGGAAGGGGTGTCAGTTAAGAGCTGTCCCTTTACCTTTCGCCGCAAATTACATACATAACGGTTAACCCATGCAAGGACCCGTACTGCCTTATCATAGCTACTATATCTGTCCCAAGCAATTGTGATGCCATCAATATACTGAGTGACTACTGCTGCGGCCATTGATTCTACGGGTGAAGGGCAAAGTTACCCTGATTCGCAAGCACCTCAATGAGCTGGAGTCAGTCAATGACCATCTTTATGAACTATATGACGAGACCGTTGACATTGTGACTATAGCTGGTGACGATGACGAATACTTTGAGACCATGAAAGCGATTGTGGCTAAAGTCGAGGCAATCTACAAAAAATCCCCTACTCTGTGCCACAGCAAAGGTAGCAGGGGTTAAGCTACCTACACTTCATCTTCCCAAATTTAGTGGCGACCCGGCAACGTGGACAGAATTCTGGGACCTCTTTCGCTGTACCGTGCATAACCACAAAGAGTTATCTGATGTTCAGCGTTTCACATATTTGCGTGGGCAGCTGGAGGGGGAAGCACAGAAGTTGTTGGGGGGATTTACCCTAATCGCCAGTAGCTACGCCACCGCAATAGCCCTACTTGAGAAGACATATGGACAAAAAGACCGAATAAAATCCACACACATTACGAACTTGTGTGCGTTGTCTGCTCCAGTTTATGAGGTAGGCGCGCTCAAGAAGTTCAATGCCGCTTTCGAGAGTACCATTCGATCCCTCAATACGTTGGATGTCAGCGTCGCTGAGATATGTACCGTCATCTTAATGAATAAGTTACCAACACCACTTCGTGAAAACGTAAAAAGAGCCATGAAATCTACCCCACTCGAATTGCAGTCTTTTATAGAAAATTACCAGGCAGAGGTGTTCAACATGGAGGGAGTCACCAGTGAACCAGTACAGTATAATGCCACAGTTTCTACATTTTCCACCGTTAATAAAAGTACCGGTAAAGTAAAAATGCAAGCCGAGCCCAGGAAATTTGCTTGCTATTTGTGTAGTAGTCCGAAACATGCGTGGTACAAGTGCCCAAAATATCAAAGTAGTGAGGCTAGGATCAATAGAGCTACAAATCTGAAGTTGTGTCAGGGATGCCTCTCCAGGGAGCATGGGGGGGGGGGGGGGGGGCGCAGTCGCACAAATGCTAAATTAAGTCCCTGCCGAGTATGCAGTGGCAGGCACTTCCGTGCATTATGTCCCCAATCTGCTGGAGAGGTAGCAAGTCAAACTTCAGTTGCAACAACTGATCCTGCTCCAACCTCCACGACGTTGTCTGTAGCGTCAGAGAGAGAGACAGTAGTTTTGCCCACAATTCTGATGCCATTTATTAACAATGAAGGTTATTACCATTATCGTGCTTTGCTAGACCAGTGTTCCCAGCGCACTTTTGTTCAGCAGGCCTCTCTACCGTCAGTACAGTATGTTGCATCGGGAAGAGAGACATTGAAGCTGCAAGGGTTTACGGGAGCCCAGCGCGAACAGGTGTATGAGGTAGTCACCCTGCAGTACAAGGATAGGGATAGGAATTCATCCTTAATGGCGGTAGTAGTAGACTCCTTACCAGCATACAAGCTATCAACAGGCATCAAAGGTGTAATAGGCAAATTGCAGGATTCAGGGTATAGGCTAGCCGATTCATTCATAGGCAGTAATGTTAAGCTAGACATGTTGATTGGTGCCGATTATTACTATGACTTGGTGCTACCAGGATATAAACGGGAGGGCAATCTAGTGTTGTTGCCCACCAAGTTTGGGTGCGCGATTAGTGGGTCATACAAGGATCATGTAGCCAATACCAATATTGAAGTCGTGACAGTGTTAAAAATTGCGGTCAGTTCAATTAGTGAGTATCTACAGACAGACAATGAACCATATAGTCAAGATTTGAATAAATTGTGGGATATGGACAATTTAGGTATCAAGTAAGGAGAGATAGATGCAGAGGCTAGGGATACACTTAAATTGTATGATGAAGCTGTAAGCTATTTACCCGAGGAAAACCAGTATTGTGTCCGTTTGCCGTGGCGCAGAAACAGAGGCGACTTGCCGAACAATTACGGTCTGGCGATAGAAAGGTTACGGGGCGTACAGAAGAAATTTATCGCAAATCCGGCGTATTGTCAGCAGTACTGTAATGTTGTTAAAGATCAACTAAATCGCGTGTTCATAGAGTCCACTGATGAGGAAATTATCACCGATTCGCCTACACATTATCTTGCCCACCACGGGGTTGAATGCGACAGCAAAACTACTCCCATACACGTCGTGTTTGACTGTTCGGCCATATTATCACCTTTGGCCTTAAGCCTCAATGATTGCCTGTATACGGGACCCTCTTTGGTTCCAGATTTGGCGAAGGTGATGTTGAGGTTTAGATGCAAGCCATACAGGTTTATAAGCGATATCAAGAAGGCGTTCCTCATGCTCCAGTTGGACAAACGCGATAGAGACAGTACACGCTTTCTGTGGCCTAGAGACCCCTTTAACGTAGATTCGCCATGTGATGTTTTTCGTTTCACAGTTGTACTGTTCGGTGCTACATGTTCACCATTTCTATTGAATGCCACCATCTTAAAACACTTATCGCAGTTCAATGATGTGAATCTCGTCAGCCGAATAAAATTAATGTATGGCTGAGGCAACCTCCCTCCCCTCCTCCCCTCCCCTTGTCTGGAGAGACACTGTTACGCAATAATTTCTCTCTCGCTCTTTCCCACGCTTGGTAACAGTGATGACAACGCCCTGCTACCAACTCGCTAATGTTAGCACGAAAATAGACCACAGAATAAGGGAATAACAGGGAAAATAGGTGATAACTGAAGGAGTGAAGGGAAGTGGGGAAGCAGGGGATGTGGAGGAGTGATATTTGACATGGCCTAGGGGAAAAAAAAAAAAAAAAAAAAAAAAAAATGGGGTGTTTAAAATAGATTTTTTTAGGCCCAGGATCTTAAGAGTCTTCCCGCAGTCGCCCGGGGAAACTCTTAAGAGTATTCCCGCACTTGCCGGGTTAATCAGAAATCATGATTATATTTTAATGTATTTTACTTGATTTTATTGGATTAGGTTAGTTATTATTGGTTAGCTTAGTCAATAGACCTACAATAAAGCCAAGTAAGAATACATTGACAGAATCGTGATTAGGCACCAATGTAGATCGGGCATAGCGGCTGCTTAACCCATGGAATCCGGGAGGCCTCATATGAGGCAAAAAGTATTTTGGTTAGGAGTCCAGGAGGTCTCATATGAGGCAAAATCAAAATCAAAGGGTTTAAATCGCACGGGCGGATTTTTTTTTATGCGTGGACTACCGCAGCGCCACCAAGCACAAACTAACATGCAGCATCAGTTCCCATCACGCATCCAACATGGATGGAGCTAATCCAAAAAAATCGCTGTGTCCGAATCGCCGCCCGCCGCCGCGTACCGTACGCCTAACAAAAGCAATGCTAAAATGACCAAGAAAACAGTGCTTAGTCCCGATGGTGTTGCACACACTCTGGAAGAACTAAGCGAATATAGTGAACTGAGTGAATATAGTGAACTGAGTGAACTTGGGAGTGACTTTGACGAAGAACAAGTGGTTAGTGAAGATGAGGGTGAAGTGGCGGATGGATTAGAGTTTCTGGGCTTTATTAGTACCGATGAGGACGATAATGACGAGGATAATGACGATGGTGAATGCAAAGCTCGTGAATATAGTGAACTGAGTGAACTTGGGAGTGACTTTGACGATGAAGAAGTACAAAAGAGTACAAAGGAAATCAAGCAACAACAGATCTAGTGACCCTTCTAGGTTGCTTGTCCTCCAAAACACTGAGGATCAAGTGTCCAAACAGTGGTTTAGAGTGGGTAAGGGAACATTGGAAAGGGAATTACTGCCCTGGAACTAATGTCCGTGGCAGGATTAGGAAGTTAGTAGAGGACAGAGGGGTTAGTAACTGAGGGGGCGATAAAATAAAGTTATTCATTTACAAACGCAGTCAGTCGCGGGTTTGATGCGAGATATTTGTTTAGGCGGAGTTAAAATGAATCAACGGTGATGCAGTCTATAACGTTTCGGGGAAGCCCATTCCACAAGTTGACAAATTGATTGAAGAAGAAATTCTTCGATTCGTGTGAGTTAAAAGATTTACCAATAATTTTGCAACCGTTTCCCCGCGTGTAATTAGATTGGTCGATAGTGAAGTACTTACTACACTTCATATTGTCGATGCCTTTGATGATTTTGAACACTTGAATTAAGTCACCTCTTAATCTGCGCTGGGTTAAAGGAAATAGATTTAATTCTCTAAGACGCTCTTCGTATGGTTTGTTCTTTAGGCTAGGTATCATTTTGGTAACTCTACGTTGAACTCGTTCTAGCTTGTTTATATCTTTTTGGTAATAAGGGCACCAGGATTGAACGCAGTATTCCAGAAGAGGGCGGACTAAGGAATTGTAAAGGGTTAGGATAACTTCTTTGGATTTATGCTCAAATGACCTGCCTATAAAGCCAATTATTTTGTTTGCCTTCTTAACAACTTCTGAACATTGTTGACTCGGTTTTAGGTTACTCGATATTGTTACTCCCAGATCGGTTTCTCTGTTTACATTCTTAAGCTGAGTGCCATTCATCGAATAGTTTGCTTTCTCATTTAGGTATCCGAAATGTAGTACTTTACATTTATCCGCATTGAAACTCATTTGCCAAATTTGGGCCCAACATGACAATTTATCTAGATTGTGTTGCATATCGTCAACTTGTTCTTTTGAGAGTACGCTATTTGCAATTTTTGTATCGTCAGCAACTTTTGAGATTGTACAGGTGAGACCCTCATGATGGTCGCTCTATGTCGTTGATGTAAATTAGAAAGAGAATTGGTCCTAGTACCGATCCCTGGGGTACCCCGCTACTTACATTGGTCCATTTAGATGCCTTACCGTTTATGACTACTCTTTGCTTTCTGTTGCTGAGCCAATTTTCTATCCATTTCAACACACCGTCTTGTATTCCATGCACTTTTAGTTATAGCAGTAAACGTTTGTGGGGAACTTTGTCAAAGGCCTTTTGAAAATCAAGGTATATAATAATTATCTACAGCTTTACTCTCATCGTAGAGGTTGAGGATATCGTGGAAGAAGTCTAAGAGGTTTGTTAAACAGGAACGTTTTTTACGAAAGCCGTGTTGAGTATCTTTAAGTATGTTATTTTCCTCTAAGTGATTTACGAGTCTGTCTCGTATGACCGTTTCTATCATTTTACATACAACTGAGGTTAAGCTAATTGGACGATAGTTACTGGGTAGGGATTTGCTGCCTTTTTTTAATATCGGTGTTACATTGGCTAGCTTCCACTGATCAGGCATAGTTCCAGACTGCAAGGATTTATTGAATAGTAATGTCAGTAGTTTGGAGAGCTCATCCTTAGCTTCCTTTAGAACTCTAGGCGAGATTGTATCAGGTCCAGGCGTTTTATTTACCTTGAGTTTATCTAAACAATTCAATACTTCTCTCTCTGTAATGGTGATATTGCTTAGAACATCTGAATTATCAATCTGAATCGGCGATGGTGTAGGGATATCACTGAGGTCTTCTGTTGTAAAAACTGATGCAAAGAAGGTATTGAGGGCATTACTCATTTGTACTTCGTCTTTGGTGTATTCTCCATTTTCATCGACTAACGGTCCAACAGTTGAAGTAACTACTTTTTTCTTTCTGATATAACTATAGAATTCTTTCGGGTTTGTTTTACTTTGATTCGCAATATGTAACTCTAAGGTCTTTTTACTTTGCTTAATTAACTTTTTGGCTTTGCGTCGTAGCTCTACAAATTTCACCCGTTCTTCGTCATTTTGTGAGGATTTTAATCTATCATTAGCAAATTTGTTAGCAAGCAGGCAGTTTGAAATATCTTTATTCCACCATTTGGGCTTATTATTATGGCCTGGACGCCGTATTTTCGATGGTATGCAGTCTTGCACTGCTTTTAGGTAAGTGGTTTCGAATAACTTCCAAGATGTATTTATGTCGTTATTGTTAATTAAAAAGCTCCAGTCAGTTTCTTTAAACATAGCTCTAAGTTTATGGAAGTTTGCTTTCTTGAAATTAGGGACTTTTTCGATGCTACTATTTGGTTCGTTACTAGTAAACTTTAAAGTGAAAGTTATCGTACGATGGTCGCTGTTACTGAATTCATCACCAACATTAAAATTTTCTATCAATTCTTCTTTTGTTGCAAGTACAATGTCAAGAAGGTTATTACCACGAGTCGGCGTTCGAACAAATTGATAAAGCGAACTCTCTTGCAAGTTCGTATACAAGTCATGTCCGGAGTGTGAAGTAAGAGTATCACCCCACTTGGTCACAGGTAAATTAAAGTCGCCAAAAATTACGGTATCTTGTGAGTTACTTACATCTGCAATTTGTTCGTAAATTTCTCGGTCAGTTTGCACTGATTGAGCTGGAGGTCTGTATATTAACGCAAGTATTATTTTTGTACCTTTATTATTCTTTATTAGCACAAAAGATGTGTCGACGTTCACATTTTGAGGTTTTGACAAGAGGGTAGGGTTAAGACTTTCTTTGATATAAAGTAAAACGCCACCTCCATTTCGATTTATTCGGCTTTTCTCAAACATTACATAACCGGGAAGTGAATACTCTGCTAAAAAGTCTCTATCTTCTGTAATGAGCCAAGATTCTGTTATGCCAATCACATCATAATTTTCTGTAAACACTAGCTCTTCTAAATCTGAAAATTTATTGCGTATGCTACGAGCGTTTGCATAGAAAACCTTTAAATTTGTTATTTTAGAACTCACGGAACGCTCTTTAATAATATTTTTGGTTCTTGTCGGATCTACATTTATGTTCATGGCTGTCCTCAGTCCTCGCTGTCTTCGGTCCTTATCGCTGGTGGTCCTCGGTTGCCTCTGTTTTTTGCTTGGCGTTGGATGATTTATGTCACTGCTGCTTCTTCTCGGATGGCGTTTTTTGATCCATGGCTGCGGACTGCTTCGTGTAGGAGACGATCCATGCGTGCTGAACCCACAGGGTTTAGATGAGTGCCATCCTTGTGGATGTTAGTGCCATCCTAGCGGAAGTGGTTAGTGAAGATGCGGTGCCGTACGCTCGCCTAGCCTAGCGTATCCTAGCCTAGCGTAGCCTAGCCTAGTAAGTGAAAGTGACACACAAATGTATAACAAGTAATAATAACTCAATAATAACAGTGTGTGACAATAATTCAAAACAAGAAGAGTAATAAGAGTGAAAGTGACACAATAATATCCAATAACAGTGAAAGTGCCGAAAATATGTTATACAAAGTTTCACATAACTCAATAATGGTTGTAAAAGAAATAAATGACACAATAACTATGACATTATCACCATAGAAACATAATATCGTCTACTGGTACCAAAGCCACCGAAGCAACGAGTGACTTAGTGCGTGCTAGCCAGGGCCGAGCGAAGCGTTCGGACACAGGCGAAAATACGCGGGAAATTACCTCCATTCCCATCATCATATCTCGGCAACCACTTGTCGTAGCGATGTCAACTCAACGCCAGTCTACAGACGAAGGTTGTTTCTACACTATGCAATTTAGTTGACTCCTCTAGGTGGTCTCAATCAGTAGATATCGAATTATGAAGATAGCCATTTTTCAGGAATACCCCCAGACACGACGATCACCTCATATGAAGGCCCCCGGATCCGGAGGGTTAATTAGGGGGATATATATTCCACGATACCGTATCGTCTGGCTACACTCTCATCGAACTGGAGGGAGGAGTAGAAAGGGGAGGGAGGGAGGTAGCAGGTCAGCTGACGTCAAACAGCTTGGTAGTGTTCGTCACATACAATATTCTGCCACTCATACTCAGAATTATTGAAATGTTAACCTAAACAATTATTTATTACTCTAATGTTACAAAGATAAATATGTTGTATAATTCCACCTCATATATGATGTTATAAACAATCTTAAATTGTATATATTCTAAGTTATTACCGATATGTCTTGTTGTCGATCATTGCAGTTCCTGAAATACCTCATAATATTTAGAATATTACGGTATGGTATTTCTGCTGTTGAAAATCCTAATTTGGATATTTATATAAGATTGGTATGTTACTGAGAAAGTACAGACCAATGGCAGTAGGAGCTGACCAAGAATGGTCCCAGGTAATACAGGTAGTGATTCCAAGAGTTTACCAGGAGATGATAAGCCGTGTTTTCGGTTACCCCAAAGTCTGGTAGACCGATAGAGAGGTGGAAGGATGGAGTGAGGAAGTTTATGAACGAAGACAGTGCTGGTTGGGGGGAGGGGCGTCGACTGACTGGGGACAGAGGTGCATGGGGGCGGTTCGTTCGTGGCCACCCCTTCGGGGATCACGGCGTCAGGCAATAGATAGATAGATAGACGGTATTTCGTCTTTATATATTCTTTGTTTTACTTAGTGGAAGTCATTTTGTAATATATATTTACATTCATGTTCAACAATAGTAAGCAAATGTTGTCTATATTATGTAGCCTATACATTTTTAAGGCAGGATCGTAAAATTTGTAAATTTTGTCCCACCCCACTGATAAGAGGGTGGGTTATCAGACTTTGGGGTAACCGAAAATGCAGCTTATCATCTCCTGGTAAACTCTTGGAATCACTACCTGTATTACCTGGGACCATTCATGGTCAGCTCCTACTGTCGTTGGTCTGTACTTTCTCAGTAACATTCCATTCTTATAAAATTATCCAAATTAGGATTTTTAACAGCATTTTATCTGGCTGTCACTAGAGTCTCATCATCTTCTTGTGCTTTTAGCAAAGCATCTACTGTCACAGAAATGTTTGAATAATTGTAAGTCTCACCACTCTCTGACTCAACTAAATCCATTATATTCTGCAACCCAGAACTATTTCCTGTCTTTGAATCGTTACTGTCAGACACACTCGAATCCGCAGAAGTCTCCATGGTTCTTGTACCATTTATGTCAGTCAAATTAGATTCATGATAGGTCTCAGCTTTACTCTCTACCTCCTTTCCAACTTGGGATCTGGTTATAGCACAGCTAGGAAACAACATTGGATCTGCCTTCTCAATGTCCAATGTAGAACTCACCTCAGTGGGAACTTGAGACACAACTGGTTGAGGGACGACTAATGAACCAGCCAGATCATTTTCTAAGAGATACTGAACACCCTTCACAGGTAATGGACCATTTCTGACTCCTACGATGACATCTCCAAAAACTAAGTCTGTATGCAGGTGTATCTTTGCTAAAGGTAGTGTAGGAGTTCCTGACAAGTCCTGAAGAATAAGTTGATCACCTGTTAGGTTGTCATTAATGTCTGGCAAGGCATTCCTAACAATAAGAGACTGCGCAGCAGCCGTATCTCGAAGTACCACAACCTCGTGTTTCTCTCCACCAAGGCCAAGAGATATAACACCAGGGAACTGAAATGCTTTGAACAATATTTTTTGTCTTTGGCACATCTCTAACACCATCATTGACACTAGGTTTAGTGTTACTATCATTGTT
This sequence comes from Lithodes maja, assembly GCA_037953745.1. Taxonomy (NCBI): domain Eukaryota; kingdom Metazoa; phylum Arthropoda; class Malacostraca; order Decapoda; family Lithodidae; genus Lithodes; species Lithodes maja. The sequence goes on along the minus strand of JBAKBP010000186.1, from coordinate 94,252 downwards.
CCTCTGGCTACTGCTATTGGTGTCTCCATAGCTACCTTTATAGTATCAACTTGAACATTTAAGTTAGGTTGAAGGTTATTGGTTGAAGAGTTATTGATGGTAGGGTTGTTGGTGACAATAAACATATTGTCGATGCTTTTAATAATTTTTACCTCAATATTGGAAATAATATTAGTAAGTCACTGTCAATGATCAACAAAACATATGCATAATTTTTGCCTAATGCAAATCTTAGTTCAATGTCTGTGACACCAACAAATCGTGAGGAAGTAAAGGGCATCATAGGTCGGGACAATGTAAATTGCCATGTCATTAAAGACACTGGTTTAATTCTCTCGGACGTCTTTGCTCATCTAATTAATTTGTCTTTATCTGAGAGAATTTTTCCCAGTGAGTTAAAAACTGCAACAAATTATACCGTTATATTAGGGTGGGGATGTTTCTATTGTTAATCATTATTGCCCGGTCTCAGTGCTAAGTATATTTTCAAAAATATTTGAAAGTATTATGTATAACAGATTAATTTCTTTCATAAATAAACATGATCTCTTATGCAAGTATCAATTTGGATTTCGTAAAAGATATGATACAGACTTAGCGTTAGTACTGATGACTGGTAAGATTTCAGAAGCTCTTGATAAACGTAAACATGTACTTGGATTATTTTTAGACTTTAGTAAAGCATTCGATACTGTTAATCATGAAATACTTTTGAAGAAATTAAGTCATTATGGAATTAGGGGGATAGCATTAAATTGGTTCAAAAGTTATTTGGACAATAGGCTGCAATATATAACTTACAATGGCAAAACATCTTTCATTGGTGTGGTAGAATCTAGTGTTCCTCAAGGCTTTGTTTTGGGGCCGCTTCTGTACATGATAAACGTAAATTATATAGTTTGTGTCTCTACAGAGTTACTTCCTATTTTATTCGCCGACGATACAAATATATTCTTGAGTGGTGACAATATTGGTAACTTAATTGGTAAGATGAATAATGAGGTAAAGAAACTGTTGGAAAGGACTATTGCAAATAAACTTGCCCTCAATCTAGAAAAAAATCATTATATGATATTTTCTATGAAAGGTAAACGAGTCACTGCTAATGGAAGTGTGTCTATAAATGGTAAAATATTACAAACAGTAGAGAGCACGAGATTTTTAGGTGTAATTATCAACTCTTAAGCTCTCTTGGTGCGACCACATCAAATATACAGGGTGATTCAGCATTCCATGCAGTAAATTGGACGACAGCCTCCTTGCATAATTTTAACCAAAAATGTGTCTATGGTAAAATATCGAAAAATACATTGTTTGGCTGATACAGTACATTTACGATGTTGCATTAATGAAGGTGAAAGGTGAAGTGAAACCCACATAGATTTGTTACTACTTTATTCACTGATCTTGACAGTGCACACATGTTTGCTACAAGCTAAAGAACATGTTCAAAGTGCCCCCAATGTAAAATTGAAGCTGTTTGTTTATCTGCAACACGGTCTACTCCTGTACTGAAAATGTCGGAATCTAGGTTGATTTCCCTTCACCTTTCGCCCTCATTAATACATTATCATACATTTATGTTAACAGCCAAACAATGTATAATTCGACAGTTTACCATAGACATATTTCTGGTTAAAATATGCAATGAGGCCGTCGTCCAATTTACTGCATGAAATGCTGAATCACCCTGTATAAGAAATACAATTTCAAAAGGTATCGGGATTATAAGCAAGGCAAGGAAATCGCTAAATATCTCAACGCTCGTAAGCCTGTATAATTCCTTTGTATACCCTAATTTGACATAATTATGGCATAGTAAATTGGGGCACAGCCAGTGAAATTAATATGAGACCATTAATGACCCTCCAGAAAAGAGTAATAAGGATGATCAATTTCGCTCACTATAGAGCTCATACTCAACCAATTTTCAAAACATTAAAACTATTACCTCTCTCAGATATATATACATTTTCAGTGTCGAAATGTCAGTGTTCAAAATTATCAAAGGTATTGTACCAACAGTTTTTACCGAAATGTTCACTAGAATCACTAGTAATATGAATATACACCATCATTTAACAAGGCAGAGAGAAAGGTTGCACATTCCTATCGCGAGGACTAACTTAACCCCTTATTGGCGGCACGCGATATATGTCGAGTGAAATAAATTTGGACTAAGTGGTGGTGCACGACATCTGTCGAGCACCATTTTCAGCACGTAATGTTGCTGAGAGAGAGCTGAGCGGTGGGACGAGCGTAGCAACCATATGACCGGTCCCCACCACCGCGGTGGACATACTGAAATGTATCCCACCCTTCTCCCCCTCTTCTGCCTCACTGCACAGGGAATTGCCTTGTTTCAGGGTTTTTGCACTCGTGTTGCGCGATCGTTGCAAGAGAACCAGTGGTCGTACAAGGATGGTTCGGGTGTAATTGGAAAGCCCTGTTTACGCCCTTTCAGGGATAGATACATGTTTTACGCTATGAGTCTTATTTAGGCATGAAAATGAGCACGGAAACAACCCTATTTAGGGTTAAAAAAAACGCTGGGCGCTACGGTCAAATAGACCACCTAGCCCGCTAAATAAGGGTTAATAAAAACAACTTTCCGACATAAAGGAGTTCAAATTTGGAATAACATAAATGAAAAGCTCAATACACAGTGTACCTTCCCAGTATACAAGAAGTCTCTTAAAAATTACTTATTAAATAAATAAATGCATAATGTAAACTACCAATTTTTAAGATTATATATGTGGAATCCAATAGATAATCTAATTATTATTAATATTAACATTATTATTATTATTATTATTATTATTATTGTTATTATTATTATTATTATTTCATAATTATAACTTATGTTCCTACAAATTACAAACATATAATTTTGTTCACCTGTCATCATATATTATGTATAGTAATGTATCGATGAGGACACATATGCCTGATGTCATCAGATCCTCTTTGACACAAAGGGTATGAATAACTGTTATGTATCACCTGTATGTACGTATGTACATTACTTTGTGTCAATAAAGTCTTTAGAATTGAATTGAATTGTAGAGGGGTTTCCCCTAGGGACATACCAAAGAGATTTCCGACAGTCTGGGTGAAAACAATCTAGAACAGTATGTCCTCTGATTTATTCCATGATCTACCATCAGCACATGTTGAACGAATGGAAGATGAAATGCTTACAAAGAGAATATGTGAGTCAGATACAAGGGGAGATAGAGGGGTAGGAAGACCCCCATTGAGATGGAGAGGCTGTGTAAGACAAGCTTTAGATGATAGAGGAATGACGATCAGGCAAGGGAAGTGGTAATAAACATGAATGAATGTAGAAAGCTTGTGAATAGATGAGTGAACATGTGGTCATTTGGGAGAGGGGGTCGGGCGCAAGTTGGACTAGATAATAGTCCATCAGGCGCCTGGCCCGGGGTGCTGGTATATATGAAGGGTGCGCCTGGAAGTGTGGTGGGGGGGCTTGTGGTTTCGGCTTCGCTGCATGTATGCCTGCTGAGATCGGAACCTCTCCGGGTGGTTGGGGGCCCGGGCAGTGCTGGAGGGACCTTGGTGACCCTGGTCTCTGGGTCTTCTCCTGGATGACCTAGATGTGTGTGAATTTGTATTTTGTTTTTGGGTGTTCATTGTTTTCTGTTGGGTTGTCCCTATTCAGACTCTGTCTTGAGTCGGCCACCCCAAGAAAAGAACAAAAATTGGAAAAGTGGGGAATGGACCTTAGTAAAATACATACATACATACTATGAAATTTATAAATGGAAGTCAATGACATGGCATAATATGCAGAGGGCAGCCAACTTCCTTTGAAAGAAAACATAATTGTAGCTATTGCACAAATGGCGTCCAGTCATATCAGTATAGTTTGGGATTACTTTGAGTTAATCGCTAGTGACATGGCAAAGTGTAAGCTTTGCAATAATATATCTTCTCGGAAAGAAAGATCGACATCGGGGTTGAGAAACCATCTTAGCAGCAAGCACCCAGAACAATATAAGGCTATGAGGAAGCAAGAGTAAGAAAGAAAAAAGAAAGAGATTAAAAAGAGCAAAGGATCTCTAACACCAGCTGTAAGAATGAAGCAAGCTACACTTGAAACATGTGTAGAAAAGGTCAAGTTCTGGGACGTTAACAACACAAAAACACAAAGAATGGACAGTAAAGTTGCAGAAATGCGAGTGACGGACGATCTGCCATTTTCTCACGTCGAAGATCTTGGCTTTGTACGGCTAATGAAAGAAGCAGCCCCACAATATCCACTACGCTAAAGGAAGTATTACAAAGATATAATTTGTGAGAAAATGTATGGCAGTGTTAAAACTAAAGTTTAACATTTACTCAGCTCTATCAGACAGTCAACCACAATTTCTTTCACCACTTATGAATGGTCAGATAATCAGTCAGGGGTTTCTCTGTTAACTCTGATTAGTCATGCCATAGATAAGGAGCTTCGTGTTGTGTGCTGAACCACTCACTTAACGTCACACAGGTGAATACCTTAGTGAAGTATTTAATCAACTGTTGGAGATGGGATTTATCACCAGATGATGTTCATTGTGTATAGAGAGATACTGGTGCCAATATAAAAAAGCTCGGTTTCTTTCTGGCGTGAATAACATCGACTGTGCCAGTCACCAAGTGCACCTTGTTGTTGTTGTTGTTTTTGCTGTTCCCCAAGCTGCCTGGCCGAACAGCCCCAAGGCCCCGAGCAAGGCCAAGGCCATAACCGAGCGCCCCCACAGAACCCTCCCTGCCGACCACAATAAACCTGGGTGACCGAAGCCACTCCATGGCGGGGAGCTGAGGAGGGTGAGGAAACACCCGGAAAGCCAAAGCCCCACCCAGGGCCCTGTGCCCCTCAGCAATTATGAAGAGAAAGTTGAGGGGCAAAGGAAAAATGTGACGCTTTGGCTTCCAATCTTGGTAGATTGGGAGGTCAATCCACGGAAGAGACGCCGTCACTTGAGATCTAGAAAATATACAAGTAAAAGGCACAGTCAGAGTAAGCTATGGGTATGGCAGAGATCGCTCAGTTCTCACTCTGATAGACCAGCCCATCACCACTGCACCTTGTTGTTAAGAATGGCTTAACATCACAAAAATCAGTTCCTGACCTCACCGCAAAATGTAGGTCCATTGCCACACACTTTAATCAATCAACCAAGAAGAACTAAAAGAACTACAGGATAGAAAAAATGCTCCGCAGCTTTCTGTACTACATGATGTCCCCACACGCTGGAACAGCACTCTGCAAATTATGATAAGGTTGAAAGAACTTAATGAATCTCTCTGCTTGTATGCCAGCTTTAATGCTAAAATCCGGTCCTTAATACCTACAATGATTTCCTAACCAGCTGTATCACTGTACTCCAACATTTTCAAGATATCACAAAGAAAATCAGCAAGAACTTATCATCAATAGCTGATATAATTCCTCTCATAACCACCCTGAAGAGAGTATTGGCATCATTAAGCAAAGAAAGTCAAAGAAATAAGGGGATGAGACCACCTTGAAATAAATTCACTAAATGTTCGAAAACAAAGAGAACGAAGACTTGTATGCCATAGCTATGTTTCTGGACACCACAGACAAAACAAAACATTTAAATTCTCAGTTTGTCACAGAGTGTCAAAGTCGTCTTTGGTAGCCATTGTGAAGAAATTAAGAAAAACAGGTATGATACAGTTAAAGCTAAACAACCAGAGTTATGTGATGCTTCCAAACCTTCTACATCTACATGCAGTAGCACCAACATTACTGAAGTCATGAATTCAATCCTTTCTTCAAGTAGTGATAATGAAGATGAGCAGTTCTCTCTGCAGCTGACAACAACCATCGAAATGTACCTCAGAGAGAAACGCATTGGCCCTGACGAAGGTCCTCTTGCATGGTGGACGACCCATGCAGAGCTTTATCCTGATCTTTCTCATTTAGCAAGGTCTTACATTGCTTGTCCACCATCAAGTATTGCCAGTGAACGTCTATTTAGTGGTGCTGGGCTGGTGTATGATGAAAAACGAAGCAGGCTGAGTGCTGAGAGAGCTGAGAAATTACTCTTTTTGAAATATAACCGACTTATCATTAACTTTGTCTACTGAAAATCAAGCCATCATGCTCTGTAAATTAATGTAGCAAACGGTGACCGGTCACTTCAACCAGTAGACCATTTCAACCAGTAGCAAACTAGCAATTGTCAATACAGTTTTTCCTCTTTCAAAGGGTGGAGGTTGGAGAAAAATTTTGGTGGGATGCATGTAAGAGTGGGTCCTCGCCCCGCTTCCTGGAAACATAGACAATTGAATGGATTAAATGTGAACTATTCAATTGTCTATGGCCAAACTCTTACATTATATTCAAAATTAATTCATACAGTTCATTTAGGATATTTAAGAAATTACATATTAACATTGAGGACCACATTCACATCGTCATTAACTTCCAGTAATTAATTTCATAGATAGCAGCTCTTTATTCTCCTACCTCAGTCACTGGTCCTTTCACCACCTCAGGGCTGGCCAGTACACCTTGGTGCAGTCGCCTGCTTCCCCACACCTTTGGTCTCATCTATGTATGGTTTGTGAGGTACACCCGGATACCACAGAAACTAGCCCAGGTAGGTATGAGCCGGAGATTTGTTGTGGATCCTTTCTGGACGGCAGCCCACTCTATCACGGGGTCACACACTCGCACGAATATATGTTTCGAACCAAAGAGGCTTGACTCTCAGCGTATCATGCATGTTAATGTTCTTGCTCTTTTAATGTTACGGAATCATTAAAAGTATTAAACCTGTCCGACATAAGTTGCTAACTTACTGACAGGGTGGCGGAGCGCCCGGTATTTCCCTCACAACACTCTCTGACACTGAGGTACCGGTAGAAGTCGGAGGTATTTGGGGTTGCCACCAACCGACAGATTCTGATCTAACTTACCTAACTTACTGAGCTCAATATGACGCAAATACGTCATATAACTTACTTATTGAGCTACTTCACTAAGTTCATATGACTCGATCGCGTCATATGATACTCTTGGGATCGCGTCATAGATGTCGGCGGGTGTTAATGACAATATGTATTGTTTATTGAATTGTATTTCCTCCAACATTTACATTCAACAGGGACACGAATGAGTATCCCCATACGTTTTATGAAATTACGAATCAACCGAGACTCTTCCGAATCACCCAGTTATTGCATAAGGTTTCAGATGAGTGTGTGTGTGTAATTTTTCTAACATTACGGCGTGCATTTGTCTAACACTAGCATAGATATTCTACAAGCGCGAATTAACCTCGGTTTAAATTATACAGGACAGGACAGTCCATGCGTATTTTTATATACTTCCTCAGATGATTAGAAAGAATTTAATACTACAAAATCGGCTTTTTGTGGCGTGGAGAAGCATCATTTTCGGCTACTATGCTCAGACGGACATGGGTGAACGGTATATCAATAATATATGTAATCGTAACGACTACAGAAGAAGTCTAACACACACACACACACACCGAAAACCATTGTATTCATTGGGTGGTTTGATAGTGTTTCGTCTGAATCTGAATTTCCTAAAATCTATGGGGCAATATTTTCATGTCCGTAGATATATGTAGGAATTAAAATGCAAAAACAACACTAAAAACACTGCAAGCATCTTATTTATACTATCAATATTTGATTGCGTTGCATAATAAGAGCACAATAATTACTATACATGACACTGACAGTCGTCACTATTGGTTCGAAACATATGTCTTTGTGTGTGTGTGTGTGTATGTGTGAGACGCCGTGATAGTTAGAGAGGGCTGCCATCCAGAAAGGATCCGCAGCAAATCTCTGGTTCATAACCACCTGGGCTAGTTTCTGTGGTATCCGGGTGTAGGCCTATTACAGTATGTAGACGGGTTAAGTGTAAGCAGGCTGTAGGAAACTGTAGATGGATCTGAGCGTAGGCGGATGCTTCTACTTTATTTTTGGATGCTTGGAATTGTTCCTGTATAATACTTTGCATGTTTAGTGTAAGTTACAACAGAGCAATGGCATATGTGTATCGTTTCTCGGCAGCCAAGTGAGAACCGGAGAGTTAACTGTAAAGATAAATACAAAAATATGTGTTTTTCTCAGCGTCAAGGAGTTAACACAACTGGAATTTACATCTATCTATCTATCTATCTATATATATATATATATATATATATATATATATATATATATATATATATATATATATATATATATATATATATTTTTTTTTTTTTTTTTTTTTTTTTTTTTTTTTTGTCACATCCTGCCGAACTTATATGGGGTATAAGTTCAGTTGTATATGTGTTATGATACCTCATGTGCCCTGTGGAGAGGCTAGTGGCCTTGCCTCGTGGTCAGCCTTTGTCTCGTCAGGCTTGTGCCTACGGAAACATTGTTATTGCTGCCACGAGTATAATTACTTCTATTGTTCAGCCCTTGGAGGATTATTTTGTTTATCATAAGTTTACACAATGATGCCTTGTGTTTGTTTGTTACTTTTGTGAAGTTAATGAGAGTGCAGGCACCTGGGATAATTAAGCATTATAGCGGCGCCTGGTGCCCCTCCCCTCCCTTACTCGTTGGGCTGTGGGAACCAGAGCGAGGGCTGGAGCTCACTCTAGTCCTGTCTCTCGTGGTGTCAATATCACTTTTGGGTGTCGGTCGAGTGTGCTCCTTTTTGTTTCTCCTTGCATACTGCATATTTCTTTTGGTTCTTTATTTGATTGGAGCATAGCAGGGGCTGGAGTCATATTGAGCACATTGTTTTGTTTTAACATCTTTAGTTTAATCTTAATTACTGCATTCATTCATTCTTTGGCAATCTTAGTGTATAAGCTTCTACACTGTTTTTTTTTATTTCTGTTTCATTATTCTGCTGCATTGTTATACCATTATTATATGTGCATATTATTCATGGTTGATATCACTGGGGGGATTGGGTGGCTGGACTGTTTATCTCTGTTTTTGTCAGGCCTTTGAGAACTGAGGTTGCTGGGTGTGTGATATGGTTGGCTAAGCTTTTTCCACCACACAGCATCCTTTGACTCGGGTCTTATCCAACCCTTTATTGGGTGGCAGCCAGCTTCCAACTTCCCCAGGATATCACCCCTTTGAGCCTTGATTAGTTTTAGCAACTATACATCTGGTGCAGTTAGGGACTAGGGGTGGAGCCTGTTACTAGGTGAGGTTGTCCCCATTACTCTCGATTGTATTGAGCTAACCCCAGATGACGTTGTAAGCGATAAGTCATTAAAGTTGTTTATCCCTTACAACACCACCACCGTGCTGTGCTGAAGAGAGCCACACGGTGTATTATTAGGACATAGGCTAGGGATAATAGGCTTGGCACAGAGGTTTATTGTACTGGACTTTCCATGGGTTTTTGCTTTGTATTGTTCTCAATTCCTAAGTGATTGGGCATGATACAGAGTGTTCTGGGAGTCTAGTAGTGGTATGGTGGGATAATGTTGGTGCAGTATAGAATAACCTTAGAAGTTCTCTTTCATACTACACGCACTATGGAATAGACTCGGGGACAATAGATATTTTTGAGTCTCCTTGTTACTGCTTTAATAGAGCAAAGAGGAAGATAACCATTTTTTCCTAGAGAACCTGCGTGTCTTGGTGTTTGAGTCAGATATTAAGAGCGTGTGTGTCTGTTGCAGGGTAGTTCGGTGCTGTGGGCTAGGCTATTGGAGCATCTGGTTGCCCCGGCTGCCCTCGTAACAATATATATATATATATATATATATATATATATATATATATATATATATATATATATATATATAGATAGATAGATAGATATATAAGGTATATACTTCTGTTAATAAAACAAGAGGTGATCGTCATCTCAGATATTTGGCAAGGCTATTGTTTCGACACCTAGGGGTCAGAGCATTGAAATAAAATTGTCGGGAATAGTGTGATGATCCCGACAGTTTTGAGTCCAATTGGGTATTTTAATTTGGCGGTATTGTATAGTAAGTACGATTTCGGCTAGTACCTTGTGTACTGTAGTTTATTATTAAGTGTAGGTTAATTATTAACTGTAATGCATAAATATATATATCAGCTCTAGATGTATCATGAAACCAAATCATAGGTTAGAAATATTATGAGCCGGCAGTCATTGGTAACCTCGCGAAGCGACAGAACGCTGGCTTGTAGTCTCTCAGAAACAACCATACAACCAGAGCCCTCCGGCTCTGACTCAACATAGAATTCACCATGTGCTACCACTATTAATCTATCTCTACAGTCCTACATCACCAGTCCTCCTAGCTAAGTTCATTAGGTACTGATATTGTATTATGTGAACATTCCTACATGTCATTCATATGAATTAGCCGCTACTAAGAGGACCGGAACCCACCCATTGAAATTTCATATTGGTAATTATTATTTACTTATTGTTGGGATGAATTCATGTACCAGTGATTTAGTAATTTAACCTATCTATCTAAATTCCCTACAATAATTGGTCCTTCGAACTCTAGTACTTATTATATTACCGTATATATTTTTTTTGTTTTACTTCCACATTCACTTGGCTGCCACGCTAGGAGTTGGGCAGACTGCCCTTTCATTCTTTTTGTTGCCTGGCTATCTCCGTGTTTCTTTCGGTGGCGCCACGTCCCTGCTGTTTTGGGGGAACTAGTTTCCCATTTTTTTGGACATGGTGCTGCTTGCCTTGTTTGGGGGTTTGCTAGGCTTCTTCGTTAAGCCTACCGGTGTCTGTGGTTGTTTTGATGACACTGTTGGTAGTTTATTGGTGTATTTTGTGTTTGGTCATTGTGGGGCTCTAATATAAATTTTTGCTGGAGGGGATGGTTTTTCATGTGACTAATTTTAATTAAATTCCTTAGCCTAGTTAATTATAGGCCTAATAATTATGGTCATGAGGTTCGGTCCCTGTTGATTCCTAAGCGATTGAGAGTCAGTAGTCAGACCTCATGATTGTAGCATGGGCAGCTGGGCTAGGCCTAATATAATCTAAATAGTCTAATTACTAGTCAGTTCTTGTCATTAACCCTTCTTTAGGAACGGATAGCCCTAGTTTTTTTTCTGCTATTTGTCCGTCATAGCTCAGATTATAGATAACTCATCTTACATCAGCTAGTTGCGTTGTTACTTATCCAGATTGGGAGTGGCAATTCCATTGCTACATAGATAAATTTAGATTAATACGGATGAAAATGTATGTAACTTGTTTGATTGCAGTTTAGAGAGTTAATAGCCTAGATTAAGAGCTTAACAATGGCGGATTTAAAGAAGCTGAAAATTTTGAAGGGAGGGATGAAGGGCAGCTTGAATAAGTGATTAAGAGATCTTGATGAATTTTTAGAAAGTGCCTCTGCTGATCAGATTAAAGACAAGAAGGCTACTGTAACTAAATCGCTAGCCACTTTTGATAGTTATGCTCAGCAGGTATATGGTTTGTTGTCAAGTCCTGAAGATGTGGAAGTCGTACAAAATGTCAGCAGATCTGGAGTATATTGAATATGTTAATACAGCCTTAGCCAGATTAGCTTCAACTCAAGAATCGCACCCTGTTAAGGATACCGGTACTCCAAAAGCAACTGGTTTTAACCTTCCGAAGCTTACTTTGCCAACCTTTTCCGGGGATCCAACTACTTGGACTGGATTTTGGGATATATTTGAGTGTTCCGTTCATCGGAATAAGACACTTACATCCATCCAAAGGTTTACGTATCTCCGTGGACAGTTGAAAGGGGAGGAATTGAAGCTAATAGAGGGGTACAAGCTAGAAGCTACAAGCAATGAGTCTGCAGTGGAGCTATTGAAAAGAACATATGGGCGAGAGGAAGTAATAATGACAGCGTTAATAACAAAATTCTTCGCTCTAGATCCTCCATCGTATGATGTGACCGATTTTGAAGGAACACTATGCCTCTTTTGAGAGCCTCCTCCAGTCAATGGAGACGATGACCATCACGAAGGAGGAAATCTACAATGTAAATATCCTGAACAATGTACCCTCTCCCCTTAAGGAAATAGTTAGGCGGCAACTAAGCGACACTCCACTGGACTTAGAAGCGTTGGTGCAGATATTCCAGACCGAAGTCTTCAATATGGAGAGTACTGGACACTACCGACAAGTGGAGATGTCGCCATCCACTGCGGCTTTCCCGGTACAGACATCTCCTAAACAGAAGAGGACGATATCATCAGGTTGCAAGTTGTGCAGTGTACACGGTCATCTATAGTACCAATGTCCTAAGTATCCTAAGCCTACACAGAAAATTGGCAAGGCTAAATCGCTTCATTTATGTACCAGCTGTCTGGCAAGAGACCACTTCAATAGTACTTGTACCAATTCCTTCATCAAACCCTGTAAGTTTTGCTAAGGAAAGCATTGGTTTTCCCTTCGTACTCAGTCTGATCGGCATGACGGCAAAGATAAGGGGAGAACCACCAAAGAGTCACATGATAAAAATAAAAGCGAGGGTAATAAATTATCTGCTATGTCCATTGCTTCTAGAGAATGTCAAATGCTTCCTACTATGATGCTGCCAGTAGTGGGGAGTAATAATAAGCATATAATGACGCGAACCTTACTAGACCAGTGCTCACAGAGGTCATTCGTTCTGCGGTCATCATTGCCACAGCTCAAGTGTACCAGCAAGGGTGAAGAGAATTTGCGTCTCCATGGTTTTACTGGTGATGTAGATTCCAGTGACTATGATATAGTGGAGATTTCCTATGTATATAGAAGGAAGGTATTTCCCATCAAGGCTGTTGTGGTCGACAAACATCCCAGTTTCTATGTGGCATCAGAGATTCAACCACCATTGAAGTATCTCAGAAGCAAGGGTTTTAAACTGGGTGATGATCAACTCTCTGCTAACAATGGAATTATGCTACTGGTCGGAGCTGATTATTACTACGACCTGGTTCACCCTAGATATCGGCGGATAGATAAGCTGATATTGCTCCCCACAATACAAGGGTATGCCATTTCTGGATCCTATGCAACTTCATCGCAAGACACAAAGGTGGAGGTAGTTACGGTCCTTAAAGTAGCAGTAAGCCCCATAGACAAATATGTTAGGTCTACTGTTCCTGATAATCCATGCATTGATATAGATAAGCTATGGGACTTGGATAATATTGAAATTGACCCACATGAACTTGATCGGGAGTCCAAGCTGGCGTTGAGCTCGTACGAAGAAACTGTAACGTATGACTCTGGTAAGGGTCAGTATGTGGTAAAGCTCCCTTGGAATGACATAAAGAGTAAATTACCTACAAATTTCATTCAATCTAGCACTTGGTAGGTTACGGGACCTTCAGAAGCAGTTTGTCAAGGATCCAAATTATTGCGAGACTTATGCGGCAGTACTAAACGAGCAGGTACAATGTGGATTTGTTGAAAGAGTTGATCCCAGTGAGTATGGGGATAACATTCATTATCTTGATCACCATGGGATAAAAACGGACAGTTCCACCACTCCTGTTCGTATTGTGTATGACTCCTCAGGTAAAGCCAGTGATCACTCCTATAGCGCGAATGATTGTCTGTACACGGGTCCATCCCTGGTCTCTGATCTCGCGCAAATTATGTTACGTTTCAGATGTCATAAATTTGCATGGGTCGCCGATATTGAGAAGGCCTTCCTGATGCTTCAACTCCATGGTGAAGACAGGGACTCGACAAGATTTTTATGGCCACGGGACCCAATTCAGAGTATCTGGTCTACAGATTCAGAGTCGTCTTATTCGGAGCGATCTGTTCCCAGTTCCTTCTCAACGCTACTATCTTGCGACATCTTGAGGAGGCTGGACTAGATCCTGACTTCAAGAATGAGATCAAGCAGGGGATCTATGTGGACAATCTTCAAGGCACTGGAGACGATGAAGATTTATTGCTCGAAAGATGCTGGGAGATCCGCGATATATTTGCCAAGGCTCATTTATACTTGAGAGAATGGGCCACTAATAGTGATCTTTTGAAAGGTCAATTTGCTTCTGACGGTGTAGATACGGAGAATAGTGAGGTGAAGTTCTTAGGCCACAAATGTGACACTACCACAGATTGTATATCCTTCTGTCACACACCATGCGACAGTGAGATTATGACCAAAGCGAAACTGCTTAAGCTTGTCTGCGAGGTTGTTTGATCCCCTAGGTTATTTGCTGCCTGTAACTATTCGTGCTCGTATATTTTTACAGCAACTGTGGCGGCTAAAGCTAGATTGGGACACACCACTCTCGACTGAACTACAAGATACTTGGCGGTTAATTCGGTCGGACCTTTCCACATGTTGCAAGGTCCAACTTGATCGTCAGGTTATTACTGGTCAACAGGTGGATCTACATGCCTTTGCTGATGCCAGTAATAGTGTGTACGGTACTGCCATATACTTATGCAATGGTAGTGAAGCGAAACTGGCAATAGCAAAGGCCAAAGTAGCCCCTATTAAGAAAATTACAGTTCCTAAATTAGAACTTACTGCATTCCTTCTGTCTGCTCGTCTAATAAAGTTTACACTGGATGCTTATACAGACATACAACAGGTTAATAACGTCTATGTTTGGAGCGACAGTCAAATAGCACTTTCTTGGGTACATAGCCAGAAGGTGTTACCTGTTTATGTTTCAAATCGCACTGATGAGATACATAGCTTAGTTCCTACAGCTACATTTCGCTATGTGAATACCAAGGATAACCCCGGTGACATAATTTCCCGGGGGATCTCGGCGCAACAGTTTTTGTCATCCTCTATTTGGTGGCAAGGACCTACATGGCTTACATCTCCAACTGAATGGCCTCAGGATTTCAGGGAATGCATAATTATCTGATCCATCAAGTCGGCCCCAAGATGATGTGTTAAGTAGTTCGACTGTGAGTACTACACATCAGGATAACAAGTTGGTAGAGTGGGAACGTTATGGCAGCTATGATCAAGTAATACGGGTATTTGCATGGATACACCGTTTCATTAACAACATGAGAAGTCGGGCTCACGGGTCTTTCCTTAGTGAAGATTCGAAGCATATCAGACTCCATGAATTGAGATCAGCAGAAGCGAAAATAATATGTTTAGTACAAAAGGAGTCTTATCCTACTGAACATGAAATACTGAACAAGGAGTCAAAGGCCAAACCCTCAAACTTAATGAAGCCGCTAGTACTATATATGGAGGGAGGCATAATTAAGTGTAGAGGCAGGATCCAGAAGGCGGACATTATTGAGTCTGCAAAATATCCTGTTCTCCTTAGCTCCTCTCATTTGATTACCAAACTGTTGATTCGCAAATGCCATGGGATCTGCCTACATTTTGGCGTAAATTATGTTCTGGTTTATATGCGACAACGTTGGTGGATCCCTAAGATGCGACAAGCGATTAAGGGGATCCACAATATCTGTACTATCTGTAAAAGATTACAGGGTAAGCCTTACTCCCCAGTAGATCTACCTCCTTTACCTGAGTTCAGGGTAGAAAGGACTGAACCATTTCAGGTAACCGGGGTAGACTATACGGGAGCGATTCAAATTAGGGAATCGCTCGGTAATATCGCTAAGGTATATGCCGTACTCTTCACATGTGCGGTAACCAGAGCGATTCACATTGAATTGATTGACGACTTATCCAGTGAGGCTTTTTTACATACTCTAAGGCGCTTTGCAGGTCGCAATGGTTTCCCTCAAATGATTCTGAGCGATAATGCGACTTGTTTTGTCGGGGCATCCAAATATTTCAAGGATTTAATGGATGACCCACAGGTTGTGTCTACCCTCACTGGAAAGGGTTGTCAATGGAAATTTATACCAGCACATGCACCATGGTTCGGGACGATTTGGGAGAGGACAATAGGAATTGTCAAGTCTGCCATGAAGAAGGTATTAGGGAGGGCCCTGATCAACAAAAGGGAGTTGCAAACAGTCTTGACAGAGATTGAGATGTCAGTCAACAACAGGCCCTTGACCTATACCTCGGCAGATCTTGATGATCCTTTACCCATTACGCCTTCCATGCTAGCACGTGGACGAAATCTTAATCCCTTTCCTAGGTCGTCAGTAACCCACGAGGATATACAAGACCCTACGTTCGGGGATACTGACGCCACACGTCGTCACTTCCGGTATTTGGACAAGGTGTCAGACGACTTATGGAAAAGGTGGACACAGGAATATTTGCTGTCTCTTCGCGAACGTTACTCGAATGTAATCAAGGGGACGAATCAACGGTGACCTCATATCGGGGATATCGTATTGATTCATGATGAGCGTCCTAGGTTATATTGGAAGCTTGGTAGGATTGTCAATTTGTTCCAGAGCATTGATGGTTATATTAGGGTTGCTAGATTACAGACTTCGACTGGGATTACTACTCGCCCAGTACCGACTCTCGAGAACATTGTATGTTACCCACAATTGCAAACATTGGCAATGTATAATGCTACCAGAAAAATCTTAGGGTGAAAATATCTGCAACAATTCCTCCCACTGCCAGGGTTTGAATTTTTTCTTGCATGTTCGAGTGTGGATCTATTATTTTGGATTGTGTTTCACTCCCCTCATATATATATTAGAGGGCTTTTGTTATTCTGGCGGATATATGCATCAGTAGTGCTGAAGATCGATACTGATGCCGAATACGGATATCAGGAAGAAGGAGTGGGTGAATGTATCTGTTGTTGTCTCTTATATACAGTTCATATACTGTATAGTTATGTATTCAAGTGTAACAGTAAGCATGCAAAATTAACCTAATTGAAGCAGTGTACATTTATTAGAGTTAATTGTTGTATCGGATATTGTATAATAATGTTTGGCAATTTAGTTACAGATGAAGACTGTTATCACAACAAAGACAAAAACATAAATTCATTAACCCATAAACGACGACCGTCCTCAATAGAGGTTTTTCTGTTGCACTGGGACCGTCCTCAATAGATTCAGAGCATTAAAAAAAACTTAGAAAACACCCCAGTGGCACTCAATACAAAGCAAATTGTGATTAGGTGTGATACTTCCCCTCCATTACTTGCTATCACTCTTACATATGTGTCCCCCCCCCCCTTTTTTCCCCCATCTCAATTATCATCTATGTTTCTCTTATTCCCCCTTTTATCGGGTAATTTTCAGCACAAATTTCCTCCTCCTTGCCTCTTTAACATGGTTGAGTCATCTAGAGATCCTTGCAACACAGAGACTTATAGTGTAAGGCCTCGGTGTCACTTGGAAGCTGGTAGAGGGTGGATGTATGCTCCCCCTGCTCTTGCCTCATGAATGGACCGGTCAATAATACATCTTTTTCACCCCCCAAATACTATTCCCACTTCTTTTATTGCTCTTAAATATTCTTATTAAAAGCAAAATAGGTGCATATAGATAAGTAATAATTATAAATATGTTACATATGACGATTTTCGTCAGAATAGAACCAAATATCTTCACTTGGCGGAAGGGTTTGACCTACCATGGCTACGCAGTTTATGAGTTAATAGTATACTACAACATATCGGTGTCATGGATAAGTGTGAGAATATATATATATTTTGAGTTACTGGAACTCATTTGTCTGGCTTCCCTCACTGTTTCCGTTTGTGTCTCTCTTACACAAGTAATCCAAGTAGCTCTAACAAACACCTCCTCCTCCTACTATTAATTTCAGAACACTAAACAAGTGCACTACACTTCTTTTCACTACTCCAAAAACTGCTTTTCTGTCACTGTTTCTCCTTAAGGCAAGACAATTGCTACAGGCAGCTTTGCCTATTGTATTCTTCATACACATAGATAAATAAAATGCCACATAGGCCAGAGAATGATTGTTTGCAACATGCAAGATAATTATTGAAAACTTGTGTGTGTGTGTGTGGCAGCAAAACATGTATTGAACAGTTAAGTTTGTACCAGACCAGACCAGATGGCTGGAGTAAAGTAGGAAAGAAGAGCAATTGGACAGAGGAAGAACAAGTGGAGAAGTGAGAAGTACGGTAGAAGACTGGGAGTTCTCGGGCTCAACCAAGATGCTTCATTGTTAGTTTGTACTACAAAACTATTACACATATACAGTACAGTATTACAATTATACTGAATACTTGCGGATGTTACGCAAGATATTTAACACTTATTTACAAACATCATGAACACAGATTGATATTACTGGTTCAGAAAAGTACAAACATTTATATTATTGAAAGTAAAATATTTTCATTACTCCACCAATATCAAGACACTTGTTTCTGCCTTTGCGAGTTACAGAAGAAGTGAAAGGGATATTATATATTATATTATAGTAATATATAATATTATATTATTAGTATTATTATTATTATATTATTTATATAAGTTAATTATTTTCGTTAAAATTACTGTTATTAATACTTATATCTAAAAGGACTTACACTATGTAGTATTGAACACTAATTTATATTTTGGGTACTGTTCTGAACCCGTTATTATACTTCAAGTAATTTTTAGTATTTACTTGAACTATGTATAGGAGCGAGACAAACCGCGCCACATACAGTCACTAAATATTTACACTACAACGCCTTTTAGTACATTTGCAAGGAGTGATATTGTTGGAATCAAGGCATTTAATAAGCCAAGATACATCCTGTCTGGTTTTATAGTTGTTTTGTGTAGATACACAGACGTGACAATATTGTCTGGACTCACTTTGACTTGCAGTAGTTGGGAAAGGTAGTAGTGCGTGCCTTGTCACCCAGTTCCTGCATTGCAATCTGTCAGGCAAGGGCGCTACGCTGTGACATCATGAAACGAAAGGTGCCATAGCACTATATGTCTGCAACAAACCGAAGATAATCTGTTTGTGAAATAATTGGAATATGCAGATGAAAAAAAATTGGTTTGCCAAATCGATGCCGTCTCGAGGGAATGTAGGCTACTGTCTGAAGGACACATTTCCTTGAAACACCACAAGTGACTGATCGACCACCATTTTCTGGAAAAGTAAATAGAATGTCTTGAAACGATCCTTGAGCATGTTGAAGATGACATGTATCTTCCATAGATGGTCAGGTAGATGAGGCCCCATGTTTAAGACGATATGCAAGTGGGACAAAATCACCAGAAAGCAGTCCCAGAACATGTAATTTCCGAAAGTCGGCATAGAGATGAGGTAATCCACGATTTAGTAATCTGCAAATACATGCATCAGTAGAGCCAGGAAGACAAAAAACTCTACCATAATCACCATCTACCCAGTTCTGCATTTTGCCCGGCAAAGTCAGGGATTCGTAAACAAAAATTGACCTGCAACTGGTCTTACATTTGAAAACCCATTAACGCCATCAGACAGTACACTAGGACCATACGACTGGGAAAGTGTAGATAGCAGAGAAGGGGTGTTGTAGATAGAGGAAGATGTTGGAATGGCTTTGGTATGTGTGTTATTAGTCTGTATACGTCATCGAGGTGTCCCCCGACTGGGTGCGAACATGATATACATGCTAGGACGTATTACCACACCCACTAAATGTCCGCCACGGCTGGGATCGAACCCAGGTCAAGCAGATTCACACGTGAGCGTGCTTTCCACTCGACCGCCGCGGTGATGTTTGTTAGTTTCATCAACCATTTACTGGGCCCCTCGTCATCCAGGAATGCCTTGAAGTAATCCAATGGCCTTAAAATGTTATCTCAGGAAAATGTGTCCTAAATCCCAGCAGACGCATGATAAAATAATGGGACCTCCGGTGCAAAATATTTTTGTTTGCTCCACACAAAGACGTCAACATTCATCAACCTGGGCCCTTGCCTATGTCACGGCCACACCCTCATCCAATGCCAGCGGCAGGTGGGGCAGCAGCAGGCGGTGGGTCTGCACCTATGCTCAAAATTCAAAATAAAGCTATTAGATTAATCAATAACCCTGCAATCACACAGGACCTTCCTACATTATCCATACGAAGAAACGTTGCATCCCTTGCATTATTCTACATATATTTTCACAGCAATTGTTCCGAGGAACTTGCTTCAATTGTGCCGCCTCTCCACATCTTTCCCCGTAGAACTAGGGCAGCTGAGAGCGCCCATAAATTTACACTTTCTCCTCCACAATGCAGAACTTCTGCTTATCAGAATTCATTTATCCCCAGAACTACTACTCTTTGGAATTCACTTCCCTCGAATTGCTTTCCACAAACTTACAATCTACAAATGTTTAAATCCAGTTGTTACAAACATTTTATGAATGGAGGATGCCTTTAGGCACATGGACCTTTTTGTTTTATCTGTGTTTTTCCTTCCTCCGTTCATTGTCTCTTTAAAAAAAAAAAAAAAAAAAAAATGTCCACACCCTGGGCTATGGCCACATGCAGGGGCAGGGGCAGGGGCAGTGGCAGCAGCAAGCATGGCAGTATCATGAGAGCAGTCCTGAGGACTGTCTGGTGGTGGCTTGTTTACAGGGCTGGTTGGGTTGCTGTGCAACAAATCGTCACACCTCTGTCATCGCCATGATGATGAGCCCATCGCAGGATCGTTGGACTCTTTTTGTATTGTCTGACATCGGTTGTTGGCCCTCAGGGTAGTAAGGGTGCATCGTCCTGGCAAGGACCATGGTGGGTGCGTGATTGAAGGGGAAGACGGGCCACCCGGAGGGTGAGTAAGAGAAGAAAGCTTGTAGGGGGAGGTGGGGGAAAGGGAAAGTAAGCTGGGGCGTGAGGTTGGTAAGCAAGGGGGTGATAGGCTGGTGGGGTTGAGGGATGTGAGATGGTTCTAAGGTTATATATTGGAGGGAACAATGACCACAGCATCACCACTCTGTCCATCACACGTGATTTATTCAGGGGATCAAGGGTATCACCAGCCACAGAGGCATCAATAGGGAGTATGAGGGGCACTGTGGGTGAAGTACTACTTTCGCTCCTATGGACTACCATAGGTCTATTTCACCATTTATTTTGCCAACATTATCACCATAATTGTCATCACCACCAGCTTCATCATCACTACCATCATCATCACCACCATCATTTTGATCACCAAACTTGCAAATATCACTTGTATCACTATTACTTGCATTATATGGCTCCTCTCAATCGGGCCCAGATTCCAAGTTGGAAACATATTCATCATAAAAATCAAGGGCCCATCCGATACCACTAGTGCTCAGGGAATCTGTGTGGGGTAGAGTAGGCTTACCAGGAGTTGAGGTCTGTCACAAGGGCATATGGTTGAAGCGGTGGGTGTTGTAAGGGCGAATGTGAAACTAAGGTGGTTGGTCATGGTGCAGGCGGGCATCATCCGGGGAAACTGTGTTGCGTGAGAGGGATGGAGCGGTGTAGGGTGTAGGGGGAGCAAGAGATGCTTGAGGAATGCGAGGGTGGGGTATGAGTTACTTGGGAGAGTGTTGAGGGAAGGGAGGAGGAAGCCTAGTTTAATAGTCAGCCGATAGGGCCTGCTAAATAATTGATTGCTTATTGCTTGGAGCGAAAATGCTTGATGCCATATGGCGTCTACCGGGTTTGCAACACAACACATTCTTGACGCTATAATTTGGTGTCACCAGGTTGAAAGGGTTAAACAATATGAATTATATTTCTATATGCACTGCATTAAGAGAGAGCAAGAGAGAGTCTGCCAGCCATTCCTCTCTATGAACTGACCACCTTACAATAGTGTTCTCGGATGACGTCATACACGATATCGAAAGTTGGGTGGCAGCAAATTTTGAAAACCCCGGATGTAAACAAAGGTTTAAGTAGTTGGAGCAGTGTTCTGTTAGAAACCTCTTACAAGTGTCATGATTTATAATTCTTCATATTACATATTTTAATTCAATAACAAGATGACACAATTCCAATGTATTTTTGGCTGTGAAGCCAGTCACAATAAGAGAATCCTGTCCTAATAATTGCATCCCCAAGATCGTCATCTGCCAAGAGCAACATTAGCATATATCAGCACAGGGGAGGGCATTGTGGTTCTCACGTTAATGCTGAGCAAGACTTCTCAGAGGATTTTCTTTCTGCACCCAACAATGACATGACCTATATATTGGATATTAGTTCGCCCCATTAGTATAGCAATCTTACGGCATTTCGTCCCATTTCTTTGTCAATATTAAGACTTTTCAAGCAATTTAGCTGTCGATTTTGTTTTTGCTTGCGATCGATAGCGAGCCTATATTATAGTACTAACCTATTTTCGGTCGGGGACATTTTTGTATCGAAAAATGTACAAATTTATCTTGAAAGGGGGTCTTGGGGGTGTTTATTTAAGCTTGATGGAGGTCTAGGGAGAAACCCATAATATAAAACAAAAATGAATAAGCAAATCAATACGCCAACCCCTCTTCCTGAGCTACTGCAATATCATTGGTATTCCCAAATTTAAAGAAAAAGGGGTTATGAAAGTTAAGATTGGCCGGGATTTTTTTAGCTTTATGAGGTAGGCTAGGATGTTGAGGCTACGATTTTAAGTTAGGTTAAATGCAAACAATAGAACTAGGAAGGTGCAGCTACTGATAAACGTTTTTGAGCTCTTTCGCTTCTTTTAATGCAAATATATCCATGTAGATTTATCTTCAGGTGAAATCAGCTATATATTAATTAATACATAATATGTAATTATTAGTGTATATGTGATTTGATCTCAACATCAATCTAAATTGATATGCTTAAAAAAATTCGCATGAGCTCACGAACATTTGTCAGTAGCTATACATTATAGTAAATGAACCTCTCCTAGCCTAGCTTTCGATCTTATCTTCCAAAAGGTGATAGCAGTTTTTTTTAAGGCTCACCATTACCAACAACAACAATTACACTTGCATACCCGGCATCTAACAAAACAGCAACGTCACATAAATTTTCAGATATTAACCCATTCGTAGCGGTTACGTAAGGGTTAAAATCGAGTGCAAATGGCCGGGAGCGCAGCGGGCCAGACAGCCGACTCCCAGGGCTTACCGCCGCCCACTGACTCATGTTCCCTCTGTTCTCGAGAGGCCGGCAGCGTTGCCAGTAGTGAGCGTAGTGGGAACAAATATGCCGCTATACGCTAAACTCCCATGTTGGTGGTAACACTGCCTGAGAACGACGAGTGCTACGTAGCTCGTTCTGGTCTCATTTTGAAGCTTTTAGCGCCTTTTTTTTGGCTGAATACATTTCTTTTCATGCAGATACTTTATTTATCATTCAGGAGGGCCTGAATATGCCCAAAAAAACCCGCTCGACAAGGGTTAAAACGTTCTGCTCATTAGTTTGGCTGGTTTAAGACTTTTTGCCCCATTTCTTTGTCAATATTGAGACCTTTCGTGCATGGAGAGGGTATGCACTGAGTGAGCTCTTTGGAACACTGATTGATGTAATAGCGATAGCAGAGTGAAAGAGATGCAACATTGTAGAAAGATATTGTAGGGAAATATTAACAGGAAGTGAGTTGATGAGTCAAAATGTGTTTGACTCTACTCTATCGTGAAGTGCAGTATGGGTGGAACTTCCACGTACATACTAACAGCACTTGATACATGGGCGCACTGTGCCCCTATACAGAGCAAGAATCTGAGCGGGGGTAATGAACCGAAAGAGATGATTGAGCACACGTAACTTCTGGGTAGCTTTCTCAGCAAGAGTGGAAATATGATTTTTCCAAGAAAGGTCGGAAGAGAAAGATACACCAAGAAAATTAAGAGAAGGTTGATTTGTGTATTGTTGAAGAGTAATTGATAGACTTGTGGAAGTTGCGTTGGGTAGATATATGGATAAATTTGGTCTTGGAGGCATTGAAAGTAACAAGATTTGTTCTGCCCCAATCAGAAATAATTGATAGATCAGAAGATAGACGAGCTATGGCATCGTCACATGAGTTTTGGAGTGATTGCATGCTGGGTTGTTGTGAAAAACTAGTTGAATAGTGTAAATTAGAGTCATCCGCATATGAGTGGATATACAAAGGAAATACAAAGGGAAATACAAAGGAAATCAAGCAACAACAGATCTAGTGACCCTTCTAGGTTGCTTGTCCTCCAAAACACTGAGGATCAAGTGTCCAAACAGTGGTTTAGAGTGGGTAAGGGAACATTGGAAAGGGAATTACTGCCCTGGAACTAATGTCCGTGGCAGGATTAGGAAGTTAGTAGGGGACAGATGGGTTAGTAACTGAGGGGGGGATAAAATAAAGTTATTAATTTACAAACGCAGTCAGTCGCGGGTTTGATGCGAGATATTTGTCTAGGCGGAGTTTAAATGAATCAACGGTGATGCAGTCTATAACGTTTCGGGGAAGCCCATTCCACAAGTTGACAACTCGATTGAAGAAGAAATTCTTAGATTCGTGCGAGTTAAAAGATTTACCAATAATTTTGCAACCGTTTCCCCGCGTGTAATTAGATTGGTCGATAGTGAAGTACTTACTACAGTTCATATTGTCGATGCCTTTGATGATTTTGAACACTTGAATTAAGTCGCCTCTTAATCTGCGCTGGGTTAAAGGAAATAGATTTAATTCTCTAAGACGCTCTTCGTATGGTTTGTTCTTTAGGCTAGGTATCATTTTGGTAACTCTACGTTGAACTCGTTCTAGCTTGTTTATATCTTTTTGGTAATAAGGGCACCAGGATTGAATGCAGTATTCCAGAAGAGGGCGGACTAAGGAATTGTAAAAGGTTAGGATAACTTCTTTGGATTTATGCTCAAATGACCTGCCTATAAAGCCAATTATTTTGTTTGCCTTCTTAACAACTTCTGAACATTGTTGACTCGGTTTTAGGTTACTCGATATTGTTACTCCCAGATCGGTTTCTCTGTTTACATTCTTAAGCTGAGTGCCATTCATCGAATAGTTTGCTTTCTCATTTAGGTATCCGATATGTAGTACTTTACATTTATCCGCATTGAAACTCATTTGCCAAATTTGGGCCCAACATGACAATTTATCTAGATTGTGTTGCATATCGTCAACTTGTTCTTTTGAGAGTACGCTATTTGCAATTTTTGTATCATCAGCAAATTTTGAGATTGTACAGGTGAGACCCTCATCTATGTCGTTGATGTAAATTAGAAAGAGAATTGGTCCTAGTACCGATCCCTGGGGTACCCCGCTACTTACATTGGTCCATTTTGATGCCTTACCATTTATGACTACTCTTTGCTTTCTGTCGCTGAGCCAATTTTCTATCCATTTCAACACACCGTCTTGTATTCCATGCGCTTTTAGTTTTAGCAGTAAACGTTTGTGGGGAACTTTGTCAAAGGCCTTTTGAAAATCAAGGTATATAATATCTACAGCTTTACTCTCATCGTAGAGGTTGAGGATATCGTGGAAGAAGTCTAAGAGGTTTGTTAAACAGGAACGTTTTTTACGAAAGCCGTGTTGAGTATCTTTAAGTATGTTATTTTCCTCTAAGTGATTTACGAGTCTGTCTCGTATGACCATTTCTAGCATTTTACATACAACTGAGGTTAAGCTAATTGGACGATAGTTACTGGATAGGGATTTGCTGCCTTTTTTGAATATCGGTGTTACGTTGGCTAGCTTCCACTGATCGGGCATAGTTCCAGACTGCAAGGATTTATTGAATAGTAATGTCAGTGTTTTAGAGAGCTCATCCTTAGCTTCCTTTAGAACTCTAGGCGAGATTGTATCAGGTCCAGGCGTTTTATTTACCTTGAGTTTATCTAAACAATTCAATACTTCTCTCTCTGTAACGGTGATATTGCTTAAAACATCTGAATTATCAATCTGAATCGGCGATGGTGTAGGGATATCACTGAGGTTTTCTGTTGTAAAAACTGATGCAAAGAAGGTATTGAGGGCATTACTCATTTGTTCTTCGTCTTTGGTGTATTCTCCATTTTCATCGACTAACGGTCCAACAGTTGAAGTAACTACTTTTTTCTTTCTGATATAACTATAGAATTCTTTCGGGTTTGTTTTACTTTGATTCGCAATATGTAACTCTAAGGTCTTTTTACTTTGCTTAATTAACTTTTTGGCTTTGCGTCGTAGCTCTACAAATTTCACCCGTTCTTCGTTATTTTGTGAGGATTTTAATCTATCATTAGCAAATTTTTTAGCAAGCAGGCAGTTTGAAATATCTTTATTCCACCATTTGGGCTTATTATTATGGCCTGGACCCCGAGTTTTCGATGGTATGCAGTCTTGCACTGCTTTTAGGTAAGTGGCTTCGAATAACTTCCAAGATGTATTTATGTCGTTATTGTGAATTAAAAAGCTCCAGTCAGTTTCTTTAAACATAGCTCTAAGTTTATGGAAGTTTGCTTTCTTGAAATTAGGGACTTTTTCGATGCTAATATTTGGTTCGTTACTAGTAAACTTTAAAGTGAAAGTTATCGTATGATGGTCGCTGTTACTGAATTCATCACCAACATTCAAATTCTCTATTAATTCTTCTTTTGTTGCAAGTACAATGTCAAGAACGTTATTACCACGGGTCGGCGTTCCAACAAATTGATAAAGCGAACTCTCTTGCAAGTTCGTATACAAGTCATGTCCGGAGTGTGAAGTAAGAGTATCGCCCCACTTGGTCACAGGTAAATTAAAGTCACCAAAAATTACGGTATCTTGTGAATTACTTACATCTGCAATTTGTTTGTAAATTTCTCGGTCAGTTTGCACTGATTGAGCTGGAGGTCTGTATATTAATGCAAGTATTATTTTGGTACCTTTATTATTCTTTATTAGCACAAAAGATGCGTCGACGTTCACAATTTGAGGTTTTGACAAGAGGGTAGGGTTAAGACTTTCTTTGATATAAAGTAAAACGCCACCTCCATTTCGATTTATTCGGCTTTTCTCAAACATTACATAACCGGGAAGTGAATACTCTGCTAAAAAGTCTCTATCTTCTGTATTGAGCCAAGATTCTGTTATGCCAATCACATCATAATTTTCTGTAAACACTAGCTCCTCTAAATCTGAAAATTTATTGCGTATGCTACGAGCGTTTGCATAGAAAACCTTTAAATTTGTTATTTTAGAACTCACGAAACGCGCTTTAATAATATTTTTGGTTCTTGTCGGATCTACATTTATGTTCATGGCTGTCCTCGGTCCTCGCTGTCTCCGGTCCTTATCGTTGGTGGTCCTCGGTTGCCTCTGTTTTTTTCTTGGCGTTGGATGATTTATGTCACTGCTGCTTCTTCTCGGATGGCGTTTTTTGATCCATGGCTGCGGACTGCTTCGTGTAGGAGACGACCCATGCGTGCTGAACCCACAGGGTTTAGATGAGTGCCATCCTTGCGGAACAGAGTAGGCTGGTTGTAGAAGTTGTCCCAGAGGTTGATGAATTCAACTTCTTCCCTCAGACACAAATGTTTTAGTCGGCTATTTGTGCTGAAGGCCTTGTCGTAGAATTTGTCAGGTGCGTCGATCTTGGGGAGAATGCCTGAGATGATGATATTCCTTGACTTGTTTTTGTAGTGCTGGATCATCTTGCGATATTTCTCCATCAACTCTTCGGATCTGGTGCGCATGACGTCATTTGAACCAGCATGGATGACAAAAAGGGTATTTTCATTTGCATCCTTTGTGGTATCTTCGAAGGCTTCCACAATGTCGTCCAGTCCAGCTCCTGGGATGCAAAATCTTTTTCGTTGATTTGGGACTCTGTCGCAGAACTCTTCGACCTGTCCTC
The DNA here is from genome assembly GCA_037953745.1 of Lithodes maja. Taxonomy (NCBI): domain Eukaryota; kingdom Metazoa; phylum Arthropoda; class Malacostraca; order Decapoda; family Lithodidae; genus Lithodes; species Lithodes maja. Next base: position 66,599 of record JBAKBP010000186.1, on the reverse strand, counting down.
GTAGGATGGAATCCCCAACGAGCCTGGTCTCTTCTGGTTCGTCTTCCATCTCTACCAATATCTCAAATCTGTTTGACATTGTGACTGGTAGATGAGACCTTTTCTGCGTTGGCCGTGCACCGTTCCTCACTGGTGTAAATCCGGAAACCTGTGGTGGCGGGACTCTACGTACAGGTCGGGGAGAGGAGTAGTTAGAACGGGGGCGAGGGGTTGGTACTGTTCTTGCTAGCAGGCTTCTTGCACGAGGAGTGGGGGAGAGACTAAGGTGAACAGGGCGGCTGTCCTGGTTTGATGTCGGCTCAGGTTCGTCAGAAGCATCTGCTGCAGTGTCTACTGCAGGTGTTGGATTGTTGGCAGATGATGTTGGGGCGGTGGTAGATACTGGAGTTGAAACAATTTGAGTTAGTGATACTCCAACGTTGAGTGTTACAAACTCTTGGAGTGATTCCAGCTTCCTGGTGAGGGCGTTGATCTTGTTGAGGGCTTCATCCAATTTTGCTGTCAAATCCTCTCGTTGCTGGCAGAGTCGGCAGACTTGTGGATCGGCAGGAGCAAACATGGAAGCACCAAACCTACCGGCGCAGTTCGTACAGGCACGAGGCATGGTGACGATCACTTTCACATTTCACTTCACTCACTTAAAAACACTTAATTCACTTTAAAAACACTAAACTCACTTTAAAAACACTTCACTCCCTTCAGGTCGCTTCACTTACTTAAATAGGCCTAACCGAAAACAAAAATGTTGAAATACACACAAATAGGTTATCAGCGGTGATAGCCTAACCAAAAATTAAAACAAAACAAAATTAAATTTGAATACGCAGTGATAGCCGAACCGAAAACAATTTTATGTTTATTTAAACAGAAATAGGCCACCAGGGGTTATAGCTTATCCTAACCGAAAACAAAAATTATGAACTACCAGTACGCAGAAATAGGCCACCAGCGGTGATAGCTTAACTGAAAATTTTAAAATTGAAGTACGCAGAAATAGGCCACCAGGGATGATAGCCTCGACTAACCGAAAACAAAAATATGACTAGAGGTACAGTTGTTTGACTATGAAGGTAGGTAACATCGATTGTACCACATCCTGGCATTAGAAACTAAACTTCATATCATCGATAGAAATGCTTTCCCTAATCATACCTTCAAAGACTCATGACTTTCTCAAGCCTTTTCAGGCCACTGAAAGCAGGGGACTAGGAATCCCCCCCCCCCCCCTCCCCCCTTGTAAAATGTACTTACTTGACAAGACAGTGTAAGGGGCGAGGGAAAGCAAAAGTGGTCCCGAACCCTAAGGACTGGAACTTTAAATGTTGTTTCTGTTCGGGCTGTGTCTTTAGTTGGCCACCCACAGCTATGGGTATGTGCCTGAGTAAATGCATGCATGCATAATTGCCTCTATCTAAAGAATCCCACTTAACCTTATATATAATTACTAATACACTTTTTATGCCAAACATTTGGGATTCTCTCCTATCTTATAATGGAGTGTATTAGGTCTGACCAATCGCTATACCGTTATTCATATTAATTGCGCTGCTCACATCAACTGAAGAGCAAAGGAGGTGGGTACTGGTTCTTCGTTATTGAGCTGCTCTCTATTCCACTCAAACTCCACGTAGAGTAATCACCTGTAGTGTACTTTCCAAGCTTAACTAATATCTTGCTCAACATAAACAGCTTTTTCAATATAATTTCTGACACACTGATCTACTAAAACATCTCTACTGTCATCCTTGCCTAGCTAGGTTGAAGATCCCATTGGGATTTTCTATTCTTGGTCAATGACAAACTCCTATGTAATATTAGTTGCCCTGTAGTTCGCTTAGCCACTAGATATTCCTCCCTGCTGCCTCCTTTCTGACATACTTTGAAGTCTCTATTTTTGTTATCCAATTCATTGTATTTTCAACCTCGTCCTTCCACCACTAAGAAATGTTATGCCTAGGGGGAACATTAGTTTTGCCACACACTTGTCAGTGGCAACAAGAAGGCTACGTTCAAGGATGTTCCAGTAGCTATATACATTATTTGACCTAGCGCCCCAATTCCTATCCATTTCCTCCAGTTTGCTAGGAAATCTTTCCCTATGTTCTGCATTATTCACCAAATCATAAAATCCCTTCTGGCATGTACAGGATATCTACTAAAGCTCATGTCGCACACTAGGAACTTATGTTGGGAGATGCATCCTTCGCTCGGGATGACCTTTACATCCCGAATCCACTTAGCGTCTTTCCTTTTCATCAAGAAGTAATCTATTTGGCTACTGGTGCTCCCAGAACTGTACTTGATCAGATTACTCAACCTTTTCTTGAACATCCATGTTGAGTGAATTACAGGACTCCAGTATGCATTCTCCTACTAGAAGTTTCCTTCTGTATCCATTTCCTCCATGCACATTCTCAAATACATCAGCACATGCTCCTGCTTGCCCATCAAGGTCATCACCTAGTACTGTAGTGTCATTATCAGAGAGGCCGAAATAACATTAACCCTCTCAGTCGTGGATAGGTTATCAAACTAATATTTTCTACTAGCGCTCACTCTTGAGTGCTACTTCAGCTACCGCAAGATTAACATGTATATTTTGGCTCTGTTTAAACCTACAATAATTGTCTCTAAATGCAGTATATTTTACACTTTCAAAGAAAGAGCAAAACCCATACTATAATATAACCTACCCACAAAATATGCCAAAGGATCAAAATATCATGGTCAAAACTGATCGATAATGAAATAGTTAATCGTTCTTGGGAGTTTACTCTGTCATAATTCCGTTATATACTGGCAAATTATAGTTTGTATATACAATATGAATTTGTTTATAATCAATAGTTCTATATATGTATAAAACACAGTATCACATGCATAATAAACATGGTGCCTCAACCGAAAATTGATATTTTAGCTCGATTATTAACCCTCAACCGACGGTTACTGTCATATGACGGGAGAGAGAATATTGGCCACCCCTGCCTTGCCCGTCATGACACTTGCCTTTTTGAGGCCATTATGAACGATGAAAGAGAGAGCGAGCATTGCAAGGACAACAAGCAGGCTCGGTCCGCTTGCGACAGCGGCGGGACGGGCACTAAGGCCTACTGTATCGATTCTCAACCTACGTAGCTCTCAAAATAAGGATAAATCCGGGGAAATTACTTCATTTTAGGGTATTTTCACTTCCAGTTGCACGAGAACCTGTTGTCATACATGGATGATTCAGATGTCATTGGAAAGCTCGTTTTTTGCTCTTTCACGGATATATAATTTCAATGTCTTATCAATATTGAGGGCAACCCAAGCCTGCCCTCCAAAACACCTTCTCCTACTATCAATACATTATACTACAAACACCTTACATACTACACTAACTTTTCCAAAGAACAACAAAAAATGCTCTGGACCACCACCTTCTACTCTTACTATTAATTTCTGTAACATTCGTGGCCTTTCCTCTAACTTCCACTCTGTGGAACACCACCTCTCCTCTGCCAACCCTGATCTTCTCTTTCTCCCCGAGACACAGTTATCTAAGACTACTGACAGCAAACCCTTTTCTATATCCTCCTACTATCTCTATCCTCAGTTTTGAGCCAAAGGTGGATGTTGCGTCTATGTACGCAACAATTTTGCTTTCCCTCGTGTTCCCAACTTAGATTCGTCTGAATTCTCAACTCTCTGGCTAAAGCGTTCTTCTCACTCTCAAACTAAATATTTGCTGCTCTGTCTATCTCTCTGCTAATTCTACTGACTATCCAAAATTCTTTGACTATCTAACTTCTACAGTAGAACACATTCTATCTATTTCTCCTTTCGCAGAAATCTCCATCTTAGGAGATTTCAATTTTCACCACCACCAATGGCTCTCCACTGTTGCCACTGACCAACCAGGTGAACAAGCCTACATCTTTGTTATCTAAAACGACCTAGAGCAGTTAGTCTGGCAACCCACCCGTATCCCGGATCGCTTCGGAGATCGGCCCAACATTCTTGACTTTTTTCTAACCTCTAACCCTTCTGCTTATACTGTAAATCTGTTCAATCCTTTGGGCTCCTCCGACCATAAACTAATATCTGTCACCTGTCCTATCTCTCCAGTACGGCTAACCGATCCTCCCAACCAGCGGCGCTTGTGGCACTTTGGTGCTGCCGATTGGGTGGCTCTTCGGCAGTACTTCTTTGATTTCCCATGGAATGACTTTTGCTTCCATGGCAAAGAGTGCTGAGTGCTGAGAGTGCTGAACGCATTACCGAGGTAATCCTATTGGGCATAGAAGCATTCCATTTACTTTCTCTCAGTATAATGCAAACAAATATTGGTTTACTCACGCTTGTTCTACTGCTGTCCGCAACAAGGAGGAAGCATTCAAATGATATCGACGCCTTAAGACTCAAGAATCTCATTCTTCCTATCTTTCTGCCCGGAATCAAGCAAAATCTGTTCTTCGACTTGCCAAACACTCTTTCATCAATAATAACTGAACCATCCAACTCTAGCTCCTCCTAAGCTTTCTGGCATCTAACCAAAAACCTCTCCAACAATTTTTCTTCCTCGTCTTTCCCTCCCCTTTTCCACTCTGATGGCACAACCATCACTTCTTTCTCTGACAAAGCTGAACTCTTCGCTCAAACGTTTGCTAGAAACTCCAACTTGGATAATTCCGGTGCTATTCCTCTCTCTCCACCCTCCTCTCTCCTACTTATGCCTAATATCCTAATCTCTTCTAAAGATGTATCTTCTACCCTCTCTGGGCTTAATACTTAGAAGGTGTACGGTCCGGACGGTGTTCCTCCTGTGCTTCCGCGCTGACTCCCTGCCTTGGCAAATTCTTATGTCTCTGTCTCTCCTCCAACGTCTTCCCTTCTTGCTGGAAGTTTGCTCTCATTCAATCTGTCCCAAAGAAGAGTAACCGCTCTCAACCCTCCAACTATTGTCCAATTGCTCTCATCTCTTGTATCTCTAAAGTTTTGAAACTATTCTTGCTTCCAAATTTCTTAAGCATTTTTCTTCTCATAATTTACTCTCAGATCGCCAGTATGGTTTCCTAAAAGGTCTCTTTACTGGTGATCTTCTTTTATATCTTAGTAAATTTTGGTCATCCACCTTTCGGGACTTCGGTGAGACCTTTTCTATTGCACTAGACATATCGAAGGCCTTCGATAGAGTCTGGCACAAATCTTTAATTTCTAAGCTACCCTCCTTCGGTTTCTATCCCTTCATCTGTGCCTTTGTCTCTAATTTCCTTTCCGGCCGTTCCATAGCTACGGTTGTGGACGGCCATTGTTCACTTCCTTATCCTATCAACTCCGGTGTTCTTCAGGGCTCTGTCCTATCTCCCATTCTCTTTCTAATTTTCATAAATAATCTTCTCAATTGTACCTCCAGTCCCATCCATTCATACGCAGACGACTCTACCTTACACTACTCAATTAGTTTTCCTAAACACCCCAGCCAGCAATCCCTCAAAGACAAACGTAATGAAGCCATGCAACACTTATCTTCTGATCTAACTACTATTTCCAATTGGGGCAGAGAAAACCTTGCTACCTTTAATGCTTCCAAAACCCAATTTCTTCATCTTACTACCATTCAGAACTCCCAGAGGACTATTCCTCACAACTCAACAATACAAAAATCAATCCTTCATCTTCTCGGTGTCTCTTTTTTTTTTTCATCTCTCACTTGGAAGGACCAAATTGCCAATCCTTGCTAAAGCAGCCTCACAGAAGCTGGGTATGGTCAACCGCCTCAAGGGGTTCTTTACCCATGTACAACTTCTTGCTCTGTGCAGGGGCACTGTGCGTCCTTGTATTGAGTATTGTGCACATGTGTGGGGAGGATCCTCTCACACCCCCCTCCTAGACAAAGTAGAAAGGAAATCCTTTCGTATCATTAACTTCTGCCCAATCACCAACTCTCTGCAATCTCTCTCTCTTCGCTGCAATGTTGCATCTCTCTTACTACTATTGCTACTATAATAATCAATGTTCCTCAGAGCTTTCCCAGTGTATACCACCTCCTCCCCGTCTTGCAACACAATCCCTACCCTACTCTGTGCAACTCTCCAACCCAAGAGTGAAACATTACTCTCAGACTTTCTTCTATGCAACTGCTGAGCTCTGGAACTCTCTCCCAGAATCAGTCTTTCCCTCTTCCTATGACTTAAATTGCTTCAAACTCTGTGTGTCCAGGCATTTTGGCTCGAACGTCCCTTGATTTTGGCCCCGTCACTCTTTCTACTCTGGGGGAGGTAGGCTACTCGCTACAGGCAGGTATAGAAAATAAATTAAAAAATAATACGCTCTGGTTCTTGTTTATGCATTAAAAAAGAGCATGGAATGATGCACATTTTCGGTAAATATGCCCGCCAGGCGCTACCATGATAGTCCCCCACCCACCCGCTGGTTGTTAGTTAAAAACCCACAAGAATTACCTCTACTGAAAGCATTATATCTGAAAAGAAAGAGGTAAGGCCATTCTAAATTATTACTCCAGGAAGGCCCGCAAAATAATGAATGATCATAGTTAAAATTGATTCTGACTAATCATATGGGTTGTTTTTCTGGTTTCATACAGCTTGAACTAGTTATCTTATTTAATTTTTAGTAATGGCTTTATGCTTTATATGAAATAAAAACAATATGTTTCACGCAGTTTACAATGGTGAAATCAGAATTTGTCTATTGTCAATAGTGTTTGTAGATGAATACAATTTTAAAATAAAGACGTGCAGAAAACAGGATTACATAACTTTTGTTTGTTTTGATACAAAAGGTTTATTACTATGACAAACATTTATACGTTGAGCTCATTGTGAGAGGAAGGTAATAAAGCAATCACGAAGTCCCTAATCTTAAGTGTTGATTTTTTATAAGGAAAAAGCAAGAATTGAAAAATTATATACATTTGAATTCATATAGTTAATTAGGAAAAAGTAATAAAGGAAAGCTTAAGCTTGGATGTGCTTAGCGTTAGAGGTATACCATTGACCTTTGGAGCCTGTGGTGGTTGATTTGGGGGAGTGTGCAAGCTTGGTACAGTCGGCAAGATTTCCACCTGGGCCAAAGCTGTTTTATTTGTGGTATTTTAGCTATTTACTATTATAAAAATTATAAATGCAAAAAATAGAAATTAACAAAGTAGTTGGGTAGGTTTAGTCGGTATATATTGTGTACCATCATCCTACTTTACTAATGTATAATAACAGTTAACACTGGGCCCGCTGGAGATCATACCGGGTGTACACACAGGGGTTATAGAATATTATCCAGTTTACCACAGTTTTATCTCCCCGGATCGTACATTTTTCGATATAAAAATGTCCCTGCCAAAGGCCGGGTTCTTCCTAAATTACAGGCTGCTATCGCTCCGGAAAAAAACGACACCTAAATGGCACGAGAGGTCTTAAAATTGACATAAATGGGGAGAACATAATGGGCTAAACATAAGACGGAAGGGGGTCTACAAAAAAAATCATCTTAAGTAAAAAATCTCGCCTTAAAATACACAGATGCTGCAGAAACGTGAGTGTTTTATAAGTAAAGCATTGTACTATCGTGAATACTTGAATATATCTTAGTGAAGCTGTTTATCATAATAGTTTCCCAGTCTATCATTCGTGTGCCTCCCTCAATAGTACCACCAATCCAGCCCACGACTCTATGAGTGGTATTCTTAAAATATGTTTTTCACTTCGCATAGCCGTTAATGGACGAACTAACTTGAAGAATGACGTTACCTTGAGAAATGGGAGTGCTAATCCATATAATCTCAATAAACAACGTTCATTCTCTCAATATTCGCTCGATATTAGGCGCTGCGAAAGGAAAGGAGTGTTTAAGAATACCAACCTATATAATATCTACAATACTCTTGCAACATATTATACCAATATCTATTTATCTATCTATCTACCTCCCTCCTTCTCTACCTCCCTCTGCCTCCCCGCCCCCTCTCTCTCTCCGCCTAATCGACACCTAAATGGCACGAAAAGTCTTAATATCGCCAAACAAACAAAACGAACGTCTTAAAATCTCAAAACTAATAATACTAAGCATGAGTGAGAAAAAGCAACTACCTCCCTCTAAACATCGAAATGAAAGGGGTACACATTATCGCCATGAACTCATTAACTTCTACAACTAATTGGTGAAGCAAAATACAACTTTAATGTTAGCAAATCTATAATTATATCTGGAGTCATCATACTGAACCATTGTGTTATAAGTAGAGAGTAGCGGCATTTATTGGGAGGCTTTATCGTGAGGCATGAGAACGAGTGTGCTAATTGTGGTAATAAATATGTAGACAAGACAAAAAGGAAACACTGTAGGGTACATATTCTTCATACTCAATTAAAGGTGGGATTGTTGCTTTTTTTCTGGACTCCCTTCTCCTTGGTGTTGAGCCCCATTTAGTTTTGAAATTTCATGATGTTCGTTCTATTAGTTTGGCGATTTTAAGACCTTTCACCCCATTTATTTGTCAAGATTAGGACCTTTCGTACCATTTAGGTGTCGGTTTTGGTTCCTGGCGAGCAATAGCGGGCCTGTACATTTTGGAGGAATCGGCCTTCGGCGGGACATTTATCTTCTAAGAAATGACACACCATCACAATGTCTTCATTAAATATTAACGTGTTTCCTGTTAAGCACCGACACGTTTTATACTGTATATTGTGTCAACATATTTCATTAACGTTATTCGTTGGCTTTACTCTTGCCTTCAACTTGGTTCATTTAATATTCACTAATGTATTCATATCATTCACCTCCACCGCTTGCATTAATTAATATCCAAGCTGAGAACATAATTAAAGCTTTGCTCTCCTCTTTGGTTTAATAATAACGTTTTAGTTTGGAGATAAAAAGAGTTGCTGTTCAGAGAGATACATTAAACTTACTTCCTCATTGAAATCCACCACTTGCATCTGTGAATCATGTTTAACCTCTTCTGTACTGGTGACATCATTTAACCTTAATTATGGTTACTATTATGGGAATACATTCAGTTTAGAAAGGGCCTCCAGTAATGAACAGGTTTCGAGTTATCTTACTTAATCCTTTTTACTACCACAGAATCCTCTTAAATTGCACATAATCGTCTAAATACGGCTAGATTAAGTTTAAATAGAAATCTCCGGTACAGAAGGTGTTTACGCATATTGTGAGAATAATACTTGCCTCACTTCATTATTGTGTATTCCAGTTCAGATACTTTAGAAGGATATGGCTACCCCCAAAATGGGGATTGGGCCTGAGCATATAGATAGATAGACCTCATTAGTTTTAACAATTTAAATTCCTTTCGCTCCATTATTTTCTCAATATTAAGACCTTTAGTGCCATTTAGGTGTCGATTTTTTTCCTGGCGAGCGTTAGTAAGCCTGTAATCTTGTAGGATTTTTAAAGTTTGATAGAGGTCTAGGGGAAAAAACTATTTTAAAAAATGTACAATAAAAATAGATATAAAAACCAACATAACGTCCCGTTAATATAATAGAACAAATCGAATATTGTAGAAAGATTCAGTCACAGAGGTGGAAGTCAAGCAGGTTAACCATTCAGTACCGCTGACATAATTTATATTATATTCGGGCAACTATTATACGGTTTTATTCAGCTTAGGACAGATGTCTACCCATTTCAGGATTACAGACTATCTCAATGTATATTTTAAGCTACCATGTATCCTTTTTAAGTTTTATAACATGTCTAAATGCAGCTGAAATCAAACAAAAAGTCGTCGCCTGTATGGGTTTATATCATTGAAGACAAAATCTGCGAAAATGAGGTAAATCTGATAGGTAACAGGTCAGGTGAAGGTATTGAGGGATAAGCCTTTACAACGGCACCTCTGACCTACATTCTACTTTTTCCTATTTTTCTGAAGAGTGTGGGGTGTTGGAGAGAGAGAAAGCTGTTGGAGTGGCTTTGTTATGTGTGTTATCTGTTACCGGAAATGAAACACAAATCCGAAAAAATGGCCTTTTTAACCCTCTCAGTACTGGTGCCATCCATTTAATGTTTTTCTGGGTACAATTAAACTATTTTATTCAGCCTCAGGCAAAAAACAGGCTTTACTACTTTACTTATCCCTTTGTACTACCACAGATCCTTCTTAAACTGCACATCATCATCTAAATATAGCTACTATAACGTATAAACGACGTCCCTGATACAGGAGTTAATGGTCACTGAGTGGAGTTTAAGGGAAGATTTCCACTTGAGGCCTATTTTTGTGGACCCCCCTTTTCCCTCATGTTTAGCCCCATTGCTTTTGAAATTTCAAGACATTCACCCCATCAGTTTGGTGATTTTAAGAATTTCGCCCCATTTCTGTCTTCTTTGAAAATGTTTGTGCCATGTAAGAACATAAGATCGCGGGGAAACTGCATAAGGCAATGCGGCTTACACGAGGCAGCTCCCATTCACACCCGGCCCATATCATCCTTATGGGAATCCAACTTACGCTTAAAGCTCTCAACTGCTCCTGAGCTAATCACTGTTCTTGGCAGTCCATTCCACATGTTAACAACTCTATACCAGTGTTTTCTTATTTCTGTCCTAAATCTAAACTTATCTAACTTTAAACCATTTGAGTGGGGTATGTTGCCGTTCTTTAGCTTTAATACCTCATCTATATCGCCCTTATTTATACCTTTTATCCATGTAAATACCTCTATCATCTCTCCCCTACATCTTTGTCTTTCTAGTGAGTGTAAGCCTAAGCCTGGATCACACAAAGACGAGTCGGTGCCTGAGTCCAACACGAGTGACACTCGTCGATTATCGGCGTTGCTGGAGGCGATTACTACACAAGTAGTAACCGATCCCAAGTCAACACGAGTGTAATACGAGTCTACACGTGTTCATTCAAGAGTTCACACGAGTCATGGAGAGTCAACACTATTGTAACACGAACCCAGCACGAGGTGTCAGAAATTTGAAAAATAACGGTCAAATTCCAGGGTACGAAAACAAAGAGTAGGTACGAGTCAACACGAGTCAACAAGAGTGTAACGCGGATCTACACGAATGTACGCGAGTGTCATATGAGTCGTTGAGAGTGTACTGCGAATGTGCAAGAGTCGCTGAGAGTCCAAAAAGAGTCACAGCGAATGACAGCCATTGTCCACAAAACCTATAGAAAGCGACCCCCACCACCACCCATTGCCACACAACCACTCGCCACCAACGCAGGAAACACACACAGGATACAGCCACCCACCATGGCCATCAATCGGCGCAACGCGGCACCTATGGTGATACTCCTGAAGATGCGGATGGATCTCATAGACATTGAGGAAGGTGAGGCGCTAGTTGAACGCAGACGTCAACAGTAAAGGAAACCAAGGCCAGGTTTTGGGCAAGGAGTTGGTTAATGAGACAGGCACAGTTTGGTGTGTACGAGGAACTCCTGAAGGAGTTTGAGGCAGAGGACCCTAAATCATTCAAGAACTTCCTGCGTGTGGACCAAGTCATGTTTAGGGATTGGTGGAACGTTGTCGGGCTAAGGATAGAAAAGCGGGACACCTTTTGGAGTGAGGCTTTGTCACCTGGGCTGAGATTGGCAATCACACTCCGCTACCTGGCCACGGGTGACTCCTATCCTAGCCTGCAGTATGCGTTCTGTGTGGCCCGGAACACCATCTCCATCATTGTGCCTGAAACATGCGAGGCCATCATTGCAGAATACCAGCAGGAGGTTATACGTTGCCCCAGGAACGCGGCGGAGTGAAAGGAGGTTGCCAGGGAGTTCTCCAAACGGTGGGATTTCCACCATGCTGTTGGTGCCATCGCGGAAAGCACCACGCCATCGATGCCCTCCACAAGGCGGAACTGAATTCTACAACTACAAAGGCTTTCCACTCCATCGTGCTCATGGCTATTGTAGACATAGACTACAAATTCCTCTACTGTGACATAGGTAATCATGGTAGCTGCTCAGATGGAGGGGTTTTTCTAAGGACAAACATCAGAGCAGCATTGGATGGGTGCACCCTGGGACTCCCTGCTGCCGAACCTCTGGCCAACGACGACACACCTGCTCCGTACTTTCTGGTTGGTGACGACGCCTTCCCAAATGCGAAGGTGGTTGATGAAGCCTTACTCTACCCGCCACCCCATTGTACCTCAACGGATCTTCAACTACCGTCTGTCCAGGGCTCGCCGCGTTGGGAGAGAATGCCTTCGGTATCATGTCCTCCAGGTAAGTGTATGGTAATGTGAAGTTATATCCCACAAATACAGGTTTCGTCGATGCGACATGAGATATGACAAGGCAATTTATATGCCACCGTAATAATATGAACTATAACTACAGTCAAGTATTTAACTATAAAATGATCCTAACCATTCTCACCCAATCTCAGGTTCAGGTGCCTCCTCGCCAATATAGCCCTCCACCCGTCCCGTGTCGAGTCAGTGGTATTGGCGTGCTGCTGTATGCACAACCTAATGCGGCTGAGGTACTCTGGTCACCACGATAACCTACTGGACGAGGAGGACCCTGTTACACATGCTGTCATTCCTGGGGCGTGGAGGGAGGAGCTGGAGAGATGAACCCCCTGCAGAGACTCTCCGGGAATGTCGTGACAGCCCAGGCCAAGATTCAACGGCAGCACCTCACCGACTACTATTCATCACCATGGGGGAGTGTCTCCTAGCAGAATGACATGATCTAAGGTATGTAATCATAATATGTTGGCATTCTTTGTTCTAATTAGTATAACCTCTTCAAGCATCTCCCGGTTCATCATGACCTTCGTATACCCTTCTCATATTTATCAATATTAACAATCCTCGTACATAATTATTTATTTTCTATATATATTTCAGCGATGATGTTCATTAGTAGGATTTCATTTATTTTTAGTCTCATATTTGGGTAATGTTTTTCAAAGTCCTTTCAATATCATTATTATATTCTCTCCATATATTATACATTTAGATTTATCTAATATACTTGTTGTAGGTTTTTCTATGTGCTTTCAGAATCATTTATATATTCGATATATGTTTATATTTATATTTGTCTCATATGTTTTGTATGTTTTTCTAGGTACACATCTGTATTATATTTTCTTTGTATATATTTCATTCTGTATATCCATAACAGTCTTATCATATTTTTCAGCATATTGCCATTATATATTCTTCCCTTAATTATGTTCTTCAAATTGGTTAATCATTATAATTATTGTATCTAATCTTCCAAAAAGTATTTAATTCATATTACTTATTTGTTTCTCTGTTAACAAGTCATTTAAAAGTTGAGTAAAGTCAAATTGAAACTTATGAATAAAATAACTATAAATATTAATTGGATGCAAAACAACAGCTGGAATCACATTCACTTTATTTTTTCATAACGAATATAAAGGTTCCTTAAATGCTACAATCATAACAATATCATTCATCGTCATCCCCATCACTGGGGTTTATGACTAGCTTATATATTTAACAGTAATCACACTTCGTCATCCCCATGCCTGGGGGTGCTGACTGCCGGGTTCATCCGGGTGTACTGCAGAAAGTTTCCAGGTGTTGGCGGCCTGCTAGGGGTTGAAGGGATCGGCATGTTGGTGCCATGTGTGGGGGCTAGAGACCCCGCCCACCACTCAGGTACAGGGGTCCTGAATGAGGCCGCCATCATCTCAGAGAACGTGGGGGTGGTGAAACCTGGAGCCGCACGTGGTACCCCCGATGACGGTACTGCCTGCTGTGGTGGTGTTGGGGGCTGCTGTTGTTGTGCTGCGGTGGTGGCCTGAGGTGATTGAGGGGGTTGAGAGGGTGACGCGGATGGGGTGGCATCCATGTCTTCCCTGGCATGCAGCACGACCATCATCATATTCCTAGACAATGAATCTCCTACTTGGTCAGGCAGGATGTCCAGCTGCTGTTCCAAGTAGGCCACAAAGTAGGAGTACCATGTCTGCTTACATGCCAGGGTTGACATTAGGGTGGCCATGCCGTCCCTCAGTTCATCCCGCTTGGCAGACAACTAGAGAAACAAAAGTTTGTGGTTTAAAAACATGTTATAATTATATATTAGTACATTCACGCCAAGATAAGTTATAATAATTAACCTATTATCGTTATGTTCCCCCACAATTTAGGCCTATTCTACAGGCATTATTATAAATGGTACACATATGTATGACTTTTAATTTACAGCACTTATCAGCAGTTTCCAGACTCCAACAAAATATAATTTATATGAATACTCTCGTTAGGAACTATGTTAACAATGCTTTCATATTTACCTCCACAGGTGGGCTTGTGTCAGCAGTTTCCAGCCTCCAACAAAATATAATTTATAGGAATACTCTCGTTATGAATTATGTTAACAATGCTTTCATATTTATCTCAACAGGTGGGCTCGTGTCGGCACTTTTGCGACGCTTTTTCGGGATGGGGCCTGTGGCGGGAGGTGTCCCGGATGGCGGGGGCATGCCTCACCACTCTCGGGGTCTTCTGTTGTCTCCTCGGTTGCGGAAGTAGAGGGGTGGGGGGCGTCCTGCTCTGATTTTTGGAACTGAAAGAAAGTCATATATTTAGTCTTTCATTAATAAATATCAATTGTATATTATTTCGCAGACGAAGGTCTAGCGTTATATATTATATGATGCAAAATTAAATTATCTTAAATTTATCTATAATTGATAATATGTACCTTGCCAATAATTGTTAATACATTAATACATGTGATGTTTATATAAAGCCTTCCTTTATAATGTATACCTACAATAAATCACAAAAGAAGTATATATGGCGACGTTAAATAATTATGTTATAACCGACACTATTAGGTAAATGGGAGCATATTATAACACTTTTCTGTTTTAAAGACGATAACTTATATATATTGTTGCTGGTTATTACATGTTCTTATAATTTCCCATGTATCTATTATTGTCACACATATTAGGTATGTATATTAGTGTTCTCACCTTAGCTGTGACCCGGGTCTTGACTTGGGCAATGTGCCCTTTCAGGAAGGAGAACTTTCGTAATATCCAGTCGTCCCTTGCTGACCTTGGCCGCCCCTCAATAGTCCCAGGTGTGCCCGCACCACTCTTTTCGTCAGTCATATTTGCATACCGTGTCCGCATGCCCGTCACCCATTTGTTCAGATTTGCTCCTGGGGAAACATAAACATTTACTAGGCAATGGACATATTGTATAAATGCTTTATATATCGTCGTGAACAGCTAAAAGATAGGTGCATAGTCAAATCTATATTCAAGAATGAAAACATACAAATGGAATGGAATGTAGGTGATATTGGCAACACAGCATATAATATATGAAACTTTTAACATTTGAACAAAATCCTGATGTATTTAAAGTATGAAACACCTGGAATCGAACCAAGAACACAACAACAAGGTATTAAAAACTTATTAACACTAAAATAACATAATGAAAGTTTTGTTTGCGGTACTTACCTGTGACACGAGGTACCAGGGTGGCAGCCTTCTCCTCGAACATGCGCACCTTCTTCTTGCTGTCCTTGTACTCCTTGAGGCGTTTCTGGTAGAGCATGGGGTTATCCTTCACCCATTCTACCAGCATGTCCCCTGTCTCATCGTCAAATAGGATCCGGGTCAGTTTCTTTTTTTTTATGGTCCCATACACGGGTCTGTCCTCGGCCATGCTGTTCTGGGAGTTCTGGGAGTTCTGAGAGTTGCCTGGGTCGTCCTGGCCAGACATGGCTTCTGTATCATAGGGCTCCTCTGTGTTTGGGTCGTCGTGTTCCGTGGCTTCCAGCTGCGTCTCGTCATCGTCGAAGATGGTACCATCGGCATCTAACGGGTCGCCGATTTCCTGACGTTGACTGGGACCTGGGGCCTGGCTATCCTCTATATGTCGTCGGAGTTTATCTCAGGCAGCAACACATCACGTGTCTGCTTGGCTTGGGTTTGGCGGCGTGGTGTGGCTTGTACGATCACGCTAATAAGTCATGTCCCAGCTGTCATTATGTTTGGCTTGCTCTGTGTTGTATTAATGTCTGTCAGATGTTGAATAGGGTGGGTAAGTGTAGGAACAGGTTTGTATATTTCACTCGATATGAAGAAATGAAGCTTAGATATTGCAGATTCCAATTATTGATCAAAATATACTTGGTGCTGAGACATCACTTATTAGCGCGACTGTACGTCACGTGGTTGGAAGGGCCCATGCAGTGGCTTGACGACACGTTTAAACTTCTCCTGCCTCTTCGGCACCTGTCGAGGGGTGGTACACTTCATGGTGGTGATCTTCTTGTCAGGGGCCATGGTGAAGGGCAGCGTGGGTAGATGGGCAGGTCAGAGAGGCAGGTCAGGTTGTGGTCGGTGTGTGCTGTGCTGGTGGAATGGGCCGAGGCAGCGTGGGGGGGTGTGAGGCGGCTGTGTGAATGGCGCGGCTGCCAACTCTTAACGCGGTGTTGCCAGCACTCGGGCTACACTCCACCACTCGTGTAGGTTCATGTAGCTTTGTGTTGACTCGCGTTGGATCTGTGTTGCACATGTGTAGACTCTTGTTGCATCAGTGTAAACTCGTGTTAACTTGTCCAACATTTTTGAAATAACGGTCATCCACATTGCACTCTCGCCTACTTGTGTTACACTCGTGTTTTTTTCTGAGTGGATCTGGGTGACTTGTGTAGACTCGTGTTTACACTCGTGTAGACTCTGGTTTCATGATTGCCCGCAATATTGGCACCCATATTCGTATTTTCAACTCTTGTTGACTCGTGTTGCACACGTGTTGTTTCGTGTAGACACAAAGGAGTACAAAGGAGTACAAAGGAAATCAAACAACAACAGGTCTAGTGACCCTTCTAGGCTGCTTGTCCTCCAAAACACTGAGGATCAAGTGTCCAAACAGTGGTTTAGAGTGGGTAAGGGAACATTGGAAAGGGAACTACTGCCCTGGAACTAATGTCCGTGGCAGGACTAGGAAGTTAGAAGGGGACATATGGGTTAGTAACTGAGGGGAGGATAAAATAAAGTTATTCATTTACAAACGCAGTCAGTCGCGGGTTTGATGCGAGATATTTGTCTAGGCGGAGTTTAAATGAATCAACGGTGCTGCAGTCTATAACGTCTCGGGGAAGCCCATTCCACAAGTTGACAACTCGATTGAAGAAGAAATTCTTAGATTCGTGTGAGTTAAAAGATTTACCAATAATTTTGCAACCGTTTCCCCGCGTGTAATTAGATTGGTCGATAGTGAAGTACTTACTACAGTTCATATTGTTGATGCCTTGGATGATTTGGAACACTTGAATTAAGTCACCTCTTAATCTGCGCTGGGTTAAAGGAAATAGATTTAATTCTCTAAGACGCTCTTTGTATGGTTTGTTCTTTAGGCTAGGTATCATTTTGGTAACTCTACGTTGAACTCGTTCTAGCTTGTTTATATCTTTTTGGTAATAAGGGCACCAGCATTGAATGCAGTATTCCAGAAGAGGGCGGACTAAGGAATTGTAAAGGGTTAGGATAACGTCTTTGGATTTATGCTCAAATGACCTGCCTATAAAGCCAATTATTTTGTTTGCCTTCTTAACAACTTCTGAACATTGTTGACTCGGTTTTAGGTTACTCGATATTGTTACTCCCAGATCGGTTTCTCTGTTTACATTCTTAAGCTGAGTGCCATTCATCGAATAGTTTGCTTTCTCATTTAGGTATCCGATATGTAGTACTTTACATTTATCCGCATTGAAACTCATTTGCCAAATTTGGGCCCAATGTGACAATTTATCTAGATTGTGTTGCATATCGTCAACTTGATCTTTTGAGAGTACGCTATTTGCAATTTTTGTATCGTCAGCAAATTTTGAGATTGTACAGGTGAGACCCTCATCTATGTCGTTGATGTAAATTAGAAAGAGAATTGGTCCTAGTACCGATCCCTGGGGTACCCCGCTACTTACATTGGTCCATTTAGATGCCTTACCGTTTATGACTACTCTTTGCTTTCTGTCGCTGAGCCAATGTTCTATCCATTTCAACACACCGTCTTGTATTCCATGCGCTTTTAGTTTTAGCAGTAAACGTTTGTGGGGAACTTTGTCAAAGGCCTTTTGAAAATCAAGGTATATAATATCTACAGCTTTACTCTCATCGTAGAGGTTGAGGATATCGTGGAAGAAGTCTAAGAGGTTTGTTAAATAGGAACGTTTTTTACGAAAGCCGTGTTGAGTATCTTTAAGTATGTTATTTTCCTCTAAGTGATTTACGAGTCTGTCTCTTATGACCGTTTCTAGCATTTTACATACAACTGAGGTTAAGCGAATTGGACGATAGTTACTGGGTAGGGATTTGCTGCCTTTTTTTAATATCAGTGTTACGTTGGCTATCTTCCACTGATCAGGCATAGTTCCAGACTGCAAGGATTTATTAAATAGTAATGTCAGTGGTTTGGAGAGCTCATCCTTAGCTTCCTTTAGAACTCTAGGCGAGATTGTATCAGGTCCAGGCATTTTATTTACCTTGAGTTTATCTAAACAATTCAATACTTCTCTCTCTGTAACGGTGATATTGCTTAGAACATCTGAATTATCAATCTGAATCGGCAATGGTGTAGGGATATCACCGAGGTCTTCTGTTGTAAAAACTGATGCAAAGAAGGTATTGAGGGCATTACTCATTTGTACTTCGTCTTTGGTGTATTCTCCATTTTCATCGACTAACGGTCCAACAGTTGAAGTAACTACTTCTTTCTTTCTGATATAACTATAGAATTCTTTCGGGTTTGTTTTACTTTGATTCGCAATATGTAACTCTAGGGTCTTTTTACTTTGCTTAATTAACTTTTTTCGCTTTGCGTCGTAGCTCTACAAATTTCACTCGTTCTTCGTCATTTTGTGAGGATTTTAATCTATCATTAGCAAATTTTTTAGCAAGCAGGCAGTTTGAAATATCTTTATTCCACCATTTGGGCTTATTATTATGGCCTGGACGCCGTATTTTCGATGGAATGCAGTCTTGCACTGCTTTTAGGTAAGTGGTTTCGAATAACTTCCAAGATGTATTTATTTAGTTATTGTTAATTAAAAAGCTCCAGTCAGTTTCTTTAAACATAGCTCTAAGTTTATGAAAGTTTGCTTTCTTGAAATTAGGGACTTTTTCGATGCTACTATTTGGTTCGTTACTAGTAAAGTTTAAAGTGAAAGTTATCGTACGATGGTCGCTGTTACTGAATTCATCACCAACATTCAAATTCTCTATTAATTCTTCTTTTGTTGCAAGTACAATGTCAAGAACGTTATTACCACGGGTCGGTGTTCGAACAAATGATAAAGCGAACTCTCTTGCAAGTTCGTATACAAGTCATGTCCGGAGTGTGAAGTAAGAGTATCGCCCCACTTGGTCACAGGTAAATTAAAGTCGCCAATAAATACGGTATCTTGTGAGTTACTTACATCTGCAATTTGTTCATAAATTTCTCGGTCAGTTTGCACTGATTGAGCTGGAGGTCTGTATATTAATGCAAGTATTATTTTTGTACCTTTATTATTCTTTATTAGCACAAAAGATGTGTCGACGTTCACAATTTGAGGTTTTGACAAGAGGGTCGGGTTAAGACTTTCTTTGATATAAAATAAAATGCCACCTCCATTTTTATTTATTCGGCTTTTCTCAAACATTACATAACCGGGAAGTGAATACTCTGCTAAAAAGTCTCTATCTACTGTATTGAGCCAAGATTCTGTTATACCAATCACATCATAATTTTCAGTAAACACTAGTTCCTCTAAATCTGAAAATTTATTGCGTATGCTACGAGCGTTTGCATAGAAAACCTTTAAAGTTGCGGTTTTAGAACTCGCAGAACGTTCTTTAATCAAATTTTTGGTTCTGGTCGGATCTACATTTACAGTCATGGCTGACATCGGTCCTCGGTCGTTATCCCTGGCGGTTTTGAATTTGGGTCGTGTTGGTGGAGCTTTATCCAAATTCGCGGTTCTTGACAGATTAGCATTTAATTCCTTCGCAGGTTGCCGCCCTCGCTGTCTTCGGTCCTCCTTCCTGGTTGTCCTGTGCTGAGTCGATTTCTTCTCCGAAAATCCTTCACCGCATCGTTGAGAAGACGCCCAAAACGTGCTGCTCCCACCTGGTTCAGATGAACTCCATCGTCCGAAAACAAATAGTCATCGTAGTAGAAATTGTCCCAGGTGTCGACGAATCCCACGTCTTCCTTCCTGCAGAGGTTTGCTAGACAACAATTTGTGCTGATGGCTATGTTGTAAAATCGGCTCTCTACACCAAGCCGGGGGAAGATTCCTGAGACGATGATCCTTGATGACTTCTCCTTAAATTACTTGATCAGCTGCTGGTACTTTAAAAGCAAATCTTCCGACCGGGTTCGCTGTACATCATTGGATCCAACGTGGATGACATACATTGTATTAGCAGGGGCCAGCTTAGATACTTCGTCAACTGCAGCAACTACGTCGTCCACACCACCACCAGGGATACAAAAACGCTTCCTGGTCTTAGGTGTTCTGGCGCAAAACTCTGTGAGCTGACCACGTATCATCGAGTCTCCCACGAGACGTGTTGAGTCGTGTTGACTCGCCAACATCGAAATGTCCACGATCGAGGACGAATCACCAAAGAGTGTTACACGAGTAAACACGAGTAGCTAAGAGTTACACAGAGTCAAACACGAGTTTACATTAGTCTACATATATGTGCACGAGTCTACACGTATTTTCGTCGGACTCATGACGGGGACAAGAAATTTCATGCATGTTTGACATTTTTGGGCCCTTGGCGAGTACCCAGGACACACCCCGATGCACGGAGAGTATACACGAGTGTAACACGAGTCTACACGAGTGTTGCAGAGTATTGACAAGTCATTGCCAAATAGCAAAATTTCATCACTCCTGTTGGACTCGGGCACCGACTCGTCTATTTGTGAACCAGGCTTTCAAGCTCTCCTCATACGATAAGTTTCTAATATTATGTATAATTTTCGTCATTCTTCTTTGGACTGCCTCTAAATGGTCGATATCCATTTTGTAATAAGGGCACCAAAATTGGACAGCATAGTCTAAATGTGGTCTTACTAGTGTCTTACTAGTATAGCTTTAAGAAAACTTCAGCAGTCCTGTTGCTAACACTCCTAGATATGAATCTTAGAACTCTATTTGCCCTGTTCCTAACACTTATACATTGTTTTCTGGTTCTCACATCATTACTAACGAGCACCCCCAGATCCTTCTCACACTCTTAGTTACCCAATTCTACATTGTCTAGTTTGCATTTCGCTTATAAACTACGATTTTCAATCCTTCTTAATACCTTACATTTGTCTACATTGAAACTCATCTGCCAATTTATGGACCACTCGTGCAAATGATTGATATCCGTTTGAAGACATTCCCTGTCGCTAGCTGACTATTATCCTACCCATTTTAGTATCATCAGAAAATGTACATATCCTACTCTTTATGCCTGAGTCTAGATAATTTATGTAGATAATGAACAGAAGGGGACCCAAAACCGACCCTTGGGGGATCCCACTTTTAACTAATCCCCAGTCCGATTTTACACCATTGATGCTAACTCTCTGCTTCCTACCAATCAGCCATGACATAATCCACTTGAGTAGCATCCCCCCAATACCATGACCTTCTATCTTCCTTAACAGCCTTTCATGTGAAACTCTATCAAAAGACCTTACTGAAGTCGAAGTAAACTATATCATATGACTTGTCGTTATCTACCGCTTCATATACCTCGGAGAAAAAGACTTAGTAAATTTGTTAGGCAGGATTGTCCTGGAGTGAATCCATGTTGAGAGAGTATAATTAACTTGAACATTGTTAAGTGATTTCTAATTTTCCTGGCAATTACTGATTTTCACAATTTCCCTATAACTGATGTGAGACTAATGGGATGGTAATTTGATGCCATGGACTTATCACCTTTATTAAATATCGGAATTATGAATTATATTTGCAATCTTCCATGAATCAGAAACTAGGCCTAAATCTAGTGAATTATTATATAGGTGAGTTAATGGGTAACTTATTCGTACTTGCATTCTATTAATACCCTAGCATACACCTCATCTGGACCTGGATATTTCTGAGGATTTTCTTAATTACTTCGTCACTAGTGACCTGAACTGTGCTCAATATGTCGTCTATACTACCGTTAAAAACTTGGTTAACTACTGGAAATTGATCTCAATTTTCGTTTGTAAAAATAGAAAGGAAATTACTATTTAGAGTATTACACATTTCTAATTCATTATCTGCAATCTCACCTATCACATTCTTAAGGGGCTCTACTGTACCCTTTACCTTAGATTTGTACAATTGATAAAATGCTTTAGGGTTGTTTTTGGATTAATTTGCTACCTTGATTTAGTTTTTTTGTTTGTCCTTCCTAATTTCCCTTTAAACCTGCCTCGACAAGTTATGGTGGCATCCTATTAGGTGAATTTCGCCTTTCGGTACTTTTCTGTACACATCTCTCTTTCTAACTATAAGATGATCTAATAATATATTTGTCATCCATTTTGGTTGGATTGTATGTGATCTAAATTTTATTTTTGATATATATTTATCTAGTTCGCTCTGTAAGGCAGAGATGAACTTATTTTACACACTATTTACATTTTCAGTTGTTTGTCTACCTATCTCAGCTGTGTGACCTACCTGGCCTTCACCTCTCTGGTCTGCTGGAACTAATTTTCATACCTGAACTAAATGTCCTGCCTCACCTTTAATTTTGAGTGACCTTTTTAATCCCCTAAAATTCGCCTATCTAAAATCAGGGATTAGAACAGGGGTTCTTAACCTGGGGTCCATCCATGGACAGGTTTCAGGGGGTCCATGAAGGGCCGCTAAAAATCTGTATTGGACTTGAAACGATCAGGTGTTTATACCGAATCGGTACAGCAGTGGTAACTGAGTGAGTCACTCAGTCGGACTCAGACCTACTGAAGCTAACAACTAGTGAAGGTGTGTTTGTGTAAACTACTGTAAAGTAACTTCTAGAATTGTTTGCTTGTATTTTCGACATAGAATCCACCAGCAAATAAATTACACAACCATTATAATTTAGTGATAATGGAATTTTCTTCAGTCTTGCTCGGGCGGTGATAGGGAGAGCACGCCATATTGGGTCTATAAGTGGCCCTCCTGGTCCCATATAAATAGATAATAGAATATATAAGCGGTATACACATGCATATCTATTGGATTTATACATCATATATATATATTTTCTTTTATACTTACCGGTAACTGTTTCACCCCAATGTCGCCGAAAAGCCTACCCAGCTATAGCTGCTCATCACAATATCATTCTACACTCCGCAATGTTGCATCTCTCACTCTACTATCGCTATTACAACAATCAGTGTTCGTCAGAGCTCCCTTAGTGCATACCCCCTTCCTAGCGAGTGCGAGGCACCCGCCTTTCATCACAGTCCCACTCTTATTCTGTCCAGCACTCCAATGGCAAATGTTCTCAGTCTTTTTCTACTCAACAAGTGAACTCTGGAACTCTCTCCCTCAATCAATCTTTCCTTCATCCTATGAATTAAACTGCTTTAAAGTGCGTGTGTCCAGGCATTTTGACCCCAACGTCCCTTAAATTCGGCCTAGTCACTCCTTCGGCTTTGGGGGAGACACTCGTTACACGCAACCTGCCTTTTGTCTCCTTTATACACATAAATACAAATGTGGAAAACAAATAAAAATACCAATTTTGTCCCTAATATTTTCCATTTTGACTGCCTTCAGGAGACAGGAAATGCTATCCAAGACACTAATTTATAAAAAATCCGGGGAGAGTATGCCCCCGAACCCCCCTAGAGATCGCAGCTTCGATGTCCAGTCACGCTACAATGATAATGGATTGGAAAAATATAACGATAACACTTTTTGTTTTGGGGGGGGCGGGGGGGGGGGGGGGGGATTGACACCCTGTGTATGAGGCAGTTAATTTTCAATACAATAAGTGTGTTCATTGCATGCAACATTTTGTATATTTTTTTCCTGGGAGGGGGTCCATATGTGTCAACAGATTCTCAAAGGGGTCCGTGATTCGAAAAAGGTTAAGAACCCCTGGATTAGAACCTTATTTTCCTTTGGTTTATAATTATATTCTATAAAGAAGTATATTAATTTATGATCACTGTTCCCCAGCTCGTCGCCTACCTCTAAATGTGTTATTCAATGTACTCTGTTGCTAAGAAATAGATCCAGAATATTATGTCTTCTAGTTGGCGAATTTACAAATTGAAAGATAAAATTGTCTAGTACTACTTCAAGAAAATCTTCGAATTCGTTATTGCTAGTTTGATTAAAACAATCTATACCTGGAAGATTAAAGTCGCTTAAAATGCAAACACTATTATTCTGAGATGCCTTACTGAGTTCTTCCCATAATAATTTGCCTAAATTTCGACAAAGCAAAGTGCCCTATAAATGGTTCCCAAAATAATTGCCTCACCTTCCCCGCTAATCTCTACCCACACGCTTTCATTGTCGCTATTTGTTTAAATATTTGATCTAAGGCAACATTTTAAAGTATCCCTGACATTAATTGCAACTCCGCCTCCCCTTCTGTCTGTTATGTCTTATTTAAATAAATTGTATCCTGGCATATGGAAGTTTGCTAATAAATGTCTAGAATCAGTATTTATCCAGGTTTCTGTAATCGCTACAATGTCTACAATGGTATTAACTCTCTCGCATTCCTACGACACGATCGCGTCATAACGACACTAGCCCAAGAGTGACTGTATGACGCAATCGCGTCATAATGCCACCTGTAAGTTGACAATATTCGCCAAAAATAAGTTTATGACGCGATTTTGACGCAATTTAGACTGGTAAGTTAGGCATCAGTAAGTTACAAAAGGAAGTATCTAGCAACCCCATAGCATCCCTCTCTGAGGAGCCCGGGCCTTTGTTAACTCAGTAGTTTCCCGGCCCCCAGACTGTGAGGCAGGGTCCCGGCCCTTTAAATTCTTGGCTCCCTCCCTCTGGTCCACCATGCCTAGCTATAGGCAGGCAATTATGGATTATTTCATCTACCCAGTGAAAGTGTTTAGTGAATAATTCGAATTATATAGTTTTGTATATAAAATGTTACTTGTGACTTTTGGTGACTGAGGGGATTGAATCTTGGTTAACCCCTTGAGTATTGATGCAGTTTTGTCTAGTTATCATTAATGATTTTACACTATTTTTTGCTTGAAACACAAATATATTTTTCTATAAATACTGCCTACGAAATAAATACATTATAATCACAAAGATGTCACAGGAATGCTTACAGGAAGTACGGTAAGTACTCTATGGAATTTTAGTTATATTACAGTATATGCCTATGTATATTATATATATTATGTATATAACAGCCCCAAGGTCCTGAGCAAGGCCAAGGCCCGTAATCGAGTATTTGTACTATTATTTTATTTTGTATTTTATTTTTATTTTTATTTAATTGTTTTATTATTGTTTTAATTTCTTTTCTTTTATTTATATTTTTATTTTATTTTATTTATTTATATATATATATATATATATATATATATATATATATATATATAATATTATATACCGGTATATATATATATTTTTTTTTTGTATTGTTCCTGTTCCCCAGGGTGTCTAGCGGAACAGCCCCAAGGTCCCAAGCAAGGCCAAGGCCCATAATTGAGTATTTGTATTATTATTTTATTTTTATTTTATTGATATTTTTATTTATTTTATTTGTTATTGTTTTAATTTATTTTATTTTAATTATATTTTTATTTTATTTTTATTTTTATTTATTTTATTTATTATTGTTTTAATTTATTTTATTTTATTTATATTTTTATTTTATTTTTATTTTTATTTACTATATTTATTATTGTTTTAATTTATTTTATTGTATTTATATTTTTATTGTATTTATTTTATATATATATATATATATATATATATATATATATATATATATATATATATATATATGTATATAATTATATATATATATATATATATTGAGAATATATCACAAATACACGTGAGCCACTAAATGTTTCTAGTCTCTCAGTGGGGATCGAACCATCGACCATCAGAACGATAGCCGACGCTTAATCAATAGACTGCCGTGGTGTAATTGATTAAGCGTCGGCTATCGTTCTGATGGTCGATGGTTCGATCCCCACTGAGAGACTAGAAACATTTATATATATATATATATATATATATATATATATATATATATTAGTTAATGATGATATCAGTGAGTTGTCCTCCAGGATAACGTATTTTCAAAAGGAAAAGGGTAGCCAAAACAAGGAAGATCCCCATCTTCATATTTATTGCAATATTTCGGACTCTGCGTCCATCATCAGGTCAGTACACGATCCTATAAAATGAAATTACCATACATAACATTTCGTAAATAGAAGGACCCGTAAAATAGTTTAAATACAAAGTAAATAAGGGTATCAAATACCTAAATGAAATTAATTCGTTAACAAACACCAGTACCGCATGAATAAAAGGAAAACTAATGCGATATGACTAAATAATAAAGACCAATCCCTACCCACCTAGATACAACCCCAAGCCCACCTCGAGTACAACTGAAGACCATTATTTGATCATTTAACACTAACACCGACAACCCCAAAGACACAAAACAAAAGAACATCTGAAAATGATATATTCTGACTGGGCAATGTGAAATACTCCTAATGAATTTGAAATTAAACAAAACAAATATGAAACAATTAAAACTAAACTATTTGAAAACTGACTAAATAACTGAATCAGTTCATAGTATTTAGTTCCGGCTTGAGTTGTTGAATTAATATCTTTTCCCCTAAAAAAGTATCTTGTTCATTATTGAATTTACCTATTATTTCAAAATCATTCTCTGAGAAAAGATGGTCATTCTCATGTGAATGATTTCTTATGGCCGAAAAGGGCATTTTATTAAGATATTGACCCGTTCTATAGCTCCTACCCAAATGTTCAGATATTCTAATTTTGAAATGTCTGGAAGTACATCCGACATACCTAGCATTACAGCTGGGACACTAACATTTATATACAATATTTGAACACATCAGGTTAGGAATACGGTCTTTAAAATTGAAAAATGAACCTATAGTGAAATCATTATTGAATATTATTCGAAAGTTGACGGCAGGAAATTCAATTTTGAGAAAGGCTAGCAACTTCTTCCTGAACAAGAAACTTGATTCTCCATAAAAAGGCAATTTAACATATTTGATAAGTTTAGGTACTTCCGAAACTGTGACTTCTAAATTTTGCTTCGTGTATAGAAATCTTTTAAGTACTTTATTAAATACATTCATAGTATAATTGTTGGATATAAAATACTGCTTCAAAAACTCGAATTCTAGATGCATAACATTAAAATTAGAACACACATTGTAGGCACGATTTAAAAGTGTTTTAATAGAGTTTATTTTGAAAATATCTGGGCAGAAACTAAGCCAATTGAGACCTACACCAGTAAAGGTTCGTTTCCTAAAAACATCAGTGATCAATCCGTTCCTAGTTTTGGTTATTTTAACATCCAGAAAAGCTAATGTATTGCTATCTTCAACCTCCTTTGTGAAATTAATATTGGGATGTTGTTTATTACAATACTCCAAAAACAAATGTATATCCTCGTTTCTATTGAAAATCAAAAAGCAGTCATCTACATATCGTCTATAAAAAAAGGGTTTGAAATCTTTAGGACAATTATTGAGTCAAGTTGCTTCATTGTGGCACAAAAAGGTATCTGCTAAACTAGGTGCAAGGCAAGATCCCCTCGCACAACCATCGATTTGATTATACATTTCTTTATTGAACAAAAATAATTATTCAGACGTAGCAAATTTGAGTAGATTATTAACAGTTTTCCTATCAAGTCCGTAAAATTCTTGTGGATTAGTTTTACTGAAAATGATATATATGGTTTCTTGTAGTGGTACATTGGTATATAAAGAAACTACATCAAAGCTGGCCATGAACAATTCAGGGGGTAGAGTTAGTGACAGTAATTCGTCTACAAATGTCTTAGAATTTTCTACAGTATATTCATTATTGATAAGGGGTTTAAGTAATGGAATGAGAAATTTACCAAGTTTGTAAGCTGCTGTATTTATGGTTGAAATTATGGGTCTTAATGGTACATTTAATTTGTGAATCTTTGGTAATCCATATAAAATCCCGGGGGAAGTTCCTGAAGCAGTGTTTAGTGTTAAATGATCAAATAATGATCTTCAGTTGTATTTGAGGTGGGCTAGCTTCAGGAACTGCCCCCGGGATTTTATATGGATTACCAAAGATTCACAAATTAAATGTACCATTAAGACCCATAATTTCAACCATAAATACAGCAGCTTACAAACTTGGTAAATTTCTCATTCCATTACTTAAACCCCTTATCAATAATGAATATACTGTAGAAAATTCTAAGACATTTGTAGACGAATTACTGTCACTAACTCTACCCCCTGAATTTTTCATGGCCAGCTTTGATGTAGTTTCTTTATATACCAATGTACCACTACAAGAAACCATAGATATCATTCTCAGTAAAACTAATCCACAAGAATTTTACGGACTTGATAGGAAAACTGTTAATAATCTACTCAAATTTGCTACGTCTGAATAATTATTTGTGTTCAATAAAGAAATGTATAATCAAATCGATGGTTGTGCGAGGGGATCTTGCCTTGCACCTAGTTTAGCAGATACCTTTTTGTGCCACAATGAAGCAACTTGACTCAAAAATTGTCCTAAAGATTTCAAACCCTTTTTTTTATAGATGATAATTATGTAGATGACTGCTTTTTTATTTTCAATAGAAACGAGGATATACATTTTGTTTTTGGAGTATTTGAATAAACAACATCCTAATATTAATTTCACAAAGGAGGTTGAAGATAGCAATACATTAGCTTTTCTGGATGTTAAAATAACCAAAACCGGGAACGGATTGATCACTGATGTTTTTAGGAAACGAACCTTTACTGGTGTAGGTCTCAATTGGCTTAGTTTCTGCCCAGATATTTTCAAAATAAACTCTATTAAAACACTTTTAAATCGTGCCTACAATGTGTGTTCTAATTTTAATGTTATGCATCTAGAATTCGAGTTTTTGAAGCAGTATTTTATATCCAACAATTATACTATGAATGTATTTAATAAAGTACTTAAAAGATTTCTATACACGAAGCAAAATTTAGAGGTCACAGTTTCGGAAGTACCTAAACTTATCAAATATGTTAAATTGCCTTTTTATGGAGAATCAAGTTTCTTGTTCAGGAAGAAGTTGCTAGCCTTTCTCAAAATTGAATTTCCTGCCGTCAACTTTCGAATAATATTCAATAATGATTTCACTATAGGTTCATTTTTCAATTGTAAAGACCGTATTCCTAACCTGATGTGTTCAAATATTGTATATAAATGTTCGTGTCCCAGCTGTAATGCTAGGTATGTCGGATGTACTTCCAGACATTTCAAAATTAGAATATCTGAACATTTGGGTAGGAGCTATAGAACGGGTCAATATCTTAATAAAATGCCCTTTTCGGCCATAAGAAATCATTCACATGAGAATGACCATCTTTTCTCAGAGAATGATTTTGAAATAATAGGTAAATTCAATAATGAACAAGATACTTTGTTAGGGGAAAAGATATTAATTCAACAACTCAAGCCGGAACTAAATACTATGAACTGATTCAGTTGTTTAGTCAGTTTTCAAATAGTTTAGTTTTAATAGTTTCATATTTGTTTTGTTTAATTTCAAATTCATTAGGAGTATTTCACATTGTACGCCCAGTCAGAATATATAATTTTCAGATGTTCTTTTGTTTTGTGTCTTTGGGGTTGTCGGTGTTGGTGTTAAATGATCAAATAATGGTCTTCAGTTGTACTCGAGGTGGGCTTGGGGTTGTATCTAGGTGGGTAGGGATTGGTCTTTATTATTTAGTCATATCGCATTAGTTTTCCTTTTATTCATGCGGTACTGGTGTTTGTTAACGAATTAATTTCATTTAGGTATTTGATACCCTTATTTACTTTGTATTTAAACTATTTTACGGGTCCTTCTATTTACGAAATTTTATGTATGGTAATTTCATTTTATAGGATCGTGTACTGACCTGATGATGGACGCAGAGTCCGAAATATTGCAATAAATATGAAGATGGGGATCTTCCTTGTTTTGGCTACCCTTTTCCTTTTGAAAATACGTTATCCTGGAGGACAACTCACTGATATCATCATTAACAAATATGGATGAGAAACACTGAAGGTCTATCGGGGACTGGAGAGGGAACACTTCAAGATCAGCAAGATACGTTTGGATATTTCATTCATTTCAACATGTGTGGCTTTTAAAGTGGTGCCTAAATTTGTAAATTTCAAAGTTCATAACCAGAATTTTCGAAATACGCCCACCTACCGTGATTGGCAAAGTCAACTTTTAGACCGTGAACTTAAACAAAATAAACGAAAACTTGAACGTGTTAAAAAGAGTTTGGAAGGGTTAAAAGAATACATTAAAACAGAGTGTCAGTTTCTTAGACTTTTTTGTATTTTTTGGAAGAATAACTAGGAATACTCGTACTTCATACACTGACGTCCGACGACGCCATTACAAGAAACTGAAGGACCTTGGTATTGGACCACTAAACTGGAATGAAAATTGAATTTTTAATTTGTCGAGTAGAGTCCTCACAAGTAGAGAACAAAAATTATTATCCTTAGGCTTGAATTTTTGCATTCCTTATTATAAGACCAATTTTGTTAAACATATTTTAGGTATAGATAAGCTATGTAACTTTGTTAGTGACTGTGCTAATAATGCATTACTTCAGAGTGGAAGAGTGATAGGAGATACTCTACGGAAAAAAAAGGATTTGGGTCGTTTTTTTTTTTTAATTCGGCTAAACGATCAAACGGTGATGTATTGTCTCCAGTGTTTGAACCTGATGATGTTGATATTCTTAGAAAGCTTAGTGAAGATGAATCTATTATTGTTACCAAGCCAGACAAAGGAAGGGGAGTGGTAATTTTAAATAAAATTGACTACTTTACTAAAAATTAAGCAAATACTTTCAGATAAATCTAAATTTCAGCGAGTAACTGGTAACCTATTTTCTCATATAATTAAATTAGAAGATAAACTAAATCTAATTTTTCGTTCTATTAAGGATAATATTGGATTTTCAAATTTTAATCTTTTGTATGCTTCAGGAACTTTCCCCGGGATTTTTTATGGATTACCAAAGATTCACAAATTAAATGTACCATTAAGACCCATAATTTCAACCATAAATACAGCAGCTTACAAACTTGGTAAATTTCTCATTCCATTACTTATACCCCTTATCAATAATGAATATACTGTAGAAAATTCTAAGACATTTGTAGACGAATTACTGTCACTAACTCTACTCCCTGAATTTTTCATGGCCAGCTTTGATGTAGTTTCTTTATATACCAATGTACCACTACAAGAAATCATAGATATCATTCTCAGTAAAACTAATCCACAAGAATGTTACGGACTTGATAGGAAAACTGTTAATAATCTACTCAAATTTGCTACGTCTGAATAATTATTTTTGTTCAATAAAGAAATGTATAATCAAATCGATGGTTGTGCGAGGGGATCTTGCCTTGCACCTAGTTTAGCAGATGCCTTTTTGTGCCACAATGAAGCAACTTGACTCAATAATTGTCCTAAAGATTTCAAACCCTTTTTTTATAGACGATATATAGATGACTGCTTTTTTATTTTCAATAGAAACGAGGATATACATTTGTTTTTGGAGTATTTGAATAAACAACATCCCAATATTAATTTCACAAAGGAGGTTGAAGATAGCAATACATTAGCTTTTCTGGATGTTAAAATAACCAAAACCGGGAACGGATTGATCACTGATGTTTTTAGGAAACGAACCTTTACTGGTGTAGGTCTCAATTGGCTTAGTTTCTGCCCAGATATTTTCAAAATAAACTCTTATTAAAACACTTTTAAATCGTGCCTACAATGTGTGTTCTAATTTTAATGTTATGCATCTAGAATTCGAGTTTTTGAAGCAGTATTTTATATCCAACAATTATACTATGAATGTATTTAATAAAGTACTTAAAAGATTTCTATACACGAAGCAAAATTTAGAGGTCAGTTTCGGAAGTACCTAAACTTATCAAATATGTTAAATTGCCTTTTTATGGAGAATCAAGTTTCTTGTTCAGGAAGAAGTTGCCAGCCTGGTCAATATACAGGAGGCGCTACAATATTGGTAAAAAATTAAGCTCAATAGCATGTGATTAAGCGATTTTTCTCCAAATTGTTGATGTAGGTATCATTCCCGGGAAACTAACATAATACATATTATATGGATATTTACGTTTTAAGGGTTTGTTTACACTTCTTCTTTTTCGTCTTCATCTGGGAGACTTCTTTTGCGTGACTGTCAGTCAACAACTGAGACATCTGGTGGCGAATGCAATGAACTATACTGGTGGCGTCGTAGCCAAAGTAATCACCCTACCTAATTCATGCCAAGAGTACTCGAGTTCACTGACACGTGATGTCTATCGACCAATCAGGTGATGCCATGATTTGGAAAACAGGTGGCCCAGGATATAAGCTGTCAGTTTGACTCTGGCCAGCTTGTGTAGAGGGTGTGAGCCGATCAAAGCTTTTTCCACCGTCTTTAAAAACACTGAGGCTGCTTAAGACCTTTTCGCCTTCCAATAAGTGTAAACTGTCCAAAGTGCAATAACCAGTGTTCAAATATAGCTGACAAGGACAGCTGGTTTTGAAATGCACATACACTTGTTTTACATGGAAAAATTCGAAACAAAAATCCACCAGCTGTTGACCAAGATGCTTAGATAAGTGGTGATCGAGCCTCCAGCGGCCAGCCAGGCAGCCCAGTACCTCCTCTGTTCATTAAGGTTAGTTGGTTGGTTGGGACAACATAAAGGAGCCGGACCACAGCTCGCTCGGGAATCTTAATGGGTCATCGCAAAGTAACATAAAGAAACAGATTTTTTCGCATAGGATTAAACTGGCATGCAAGGGCTAGTTGGTTATACTGATGTTTTGGACCGACAGTTAGCCCATCGATCTTTTTAGGCCTAATAGGTCCGGTAGAGCATAGGCTATACATCATTGCTATATATGTCATTAAGAGCTGAAATGTATTAGCCTATAAGGGAGAACAAAAATAAAATAAAATACATAGGCCTACTGTAAAACAATCAGTTTTTCAGCCAGTACCCAACCAGCGGGGGTGTGGGGGCGGCAGCCCCCACCAATAATACTAGGTTAGGTTAGGTAAGGTTGTTAGGTTAGGCTAATGTTAACCCCATTCTTACTAGGTTAGGTTAGGTAAGGTTGTTAGGTTAGGATAATGTTAACCCCATTCTTACTAGGTTAGGTTAGGTAAGGTTGTTAGGTTAGGCTAATGTTAACCCCATTCTTACTAGGTTAGGTTAGGTAAGGTTGTTAGGTTAGGCTAATGTTAACCCCATTCTTACTAGGTTAGGTTAGGTAAGGTTGTTAGGTTAGGCTAATATTAACCCCATTCTTACTAGGTTAGGTTAGGTAAGGTTGTTAGGTTAGGCTAATGTTAACCCCTTTCTTACTTCGTTAGGTTAGGCTAATGTTAACCTTATGAAAACCCAAACAAAGATTTCATTAGGGTTACTGTGTAATTTTAACATGAACATTAGTAAAATCCGAGCCAAGTTTCGTCAAAACTTGGCTCGTGTTTTCTAAATGTCGGGTTATATGGGTATGGAAATTTACAAAACCCGAGCCAACATGTTAATAAGGTTACTGTGTTATTTTCATTTTTAAATTAGTTAAATCCAAGCCAAGTTTCGTCAAAACTTGGCTCGGGTTTTCAAAAAGTCGGGTTTTATGGGTCTGGAAATTGACAAAACCCGAGCCAATATTTTACCAAGGTTACTGTGTTTTTTTTAATTTTTACATTTGTTAAATCCGAGCTAAGTTTCGTCAAAACTTGGCTCGGGTTTTCAAAAAATTGGGTTTTATGGGTCTGGAAATTGAACAAACCCGAGCCAAATTTGGGTTACAAATGTGTATTATCGTGTTCTATAGTGTTCTATACGCTTTTTACCCCTCAATTTCCCTGATATTCATAGCCCTCCCCACTATCGGGGGGCGTGTCTTTAGATTGATGGATAATGGGTAAACGCTTAATTCCCATTCAATTTCATCACCAGATACGACTAAAACACCAAAAACAAAATCAAAATACCAAAAAAAATACCTGAAAAACACATTGTTGCGTCTCCTGTATATTAACCGCTAGCCTTTCTCAAAATTGAATTTCCTGCCGTCAACTTTCGAATAATATTCAATAATGATTTCAGTATAGGTTCATTTTTCAATTTTAAAGACCGTATTCCTAACTTGATGTGTTCAAATATTGTATATAAATGTTCGTGTCCCAGCTGTAATGCTAGGTATGTCGGATGTACTTCCAGACATTTCAAAATTAGAATATCTGAACATTTGGGTAGGAGCTATAGAACGGGTCAATATCTTAATAAAATGCCCTTTTCGGCCATAAGAAATCATTCACATGAGAATGACCATCTTCTCTCAGAGAATGATTTTGAAATAATAGGTAAATTCAATAATGAACAAGATTGTCGGGAATTTAGATAAAGAGGTTAAATTGTATATCACTGGTACATGAAATATCCCAACAAGTAGTTATATTATAATTACCAACGACGACGTAGTCGATGGGTGTAATCCAGTCCCCCACACACGGCTAATTCAATTGCATGACATGTAGGAATGTTCACATAATACAATATCGATACAATGAACTTAGCTTAGAGGACTGGTGATGTAGGACTGTTGTTATAGATTAATAATTGTAGCACATGGTGAACTGTGGGTTGAGTCAGAGCCGGGGGGAAGATGTTGGCTGTATGGTGTTGATTGAGAGACTAAAGGCCTGGCGTCCGATCGCTTCGCGAAATTACATATGGCTGCCGGCTCATAATAATTATAACCCATAACTTGGTTTCATGATACATCTAGAGCTGGTGTAGATATTTATACATTACAGTTAATATTTAACCTATACTTAAGAATAAATTACAATACACAAAGAACCAGCCGAAATCGTACATGCGATACGATACCGCCAAATTCAAATGTTCTATTGGACCTAAAACTGTCGGGATCATTACCCTATTCCGACAAAAGATACTTTTTTAGGGGAAAATATATTAATTCAACAACTCAAGCCGGAACTAAATACTATGAACTGATTCAGTTGTTTAGTCAGTTTTCAAATAGTTTAGTTTTAATTGTTTCATATTTGTTTTGTTTAATTTCAAATTCATTAGGAGTATTTCACATTGCCCAGTCAGAATATATCATTTTCAGATGTTCTTTTGTTTTGTGTCTTTGGGGTTGTCGGTGTTAGTGTTAAATGATCAAATAATGGTCTTCAGTTGTACTCGAGGTGGGCTTGGGGTTGTATCTAGGTGGGTAGGGATTGGTCTTTATTATTTAGTCATATCGCATTAGTTTTCCTTTTATTCATGCGGTACTGGTGTTTGTTAACGAATTAATTTCATTTAGGTATTTTATACCCTTATTTACTTTGTATTTAAACTATTTTACGGGTCCTTCTATTTACGAAATTTTATGTATGGTAATTTCATTTTATAGGATCGTGTACTAACCTGATGATGGACGCAGAGTCCGAAATATTGCAATAAATATGAAGATGGGGATCTTCCTTGTTTTGGCTACCCTTTTCCTTTTGAAAATATATATATATATATATATAATTATATATAGTATATATATACTGTATATATATTTTTTTTTGTATTGTTCCTGTTCCCCAGGGTGTCTAGCGGAACAGCCCCAAGGTCCCGAGCAAGGCGAAGGCCCATAATCGAGTATTTGTATTATTATTTTATTGTTTATTTTATTTATATTTGTATTTATTTGATTAATTATTGTTTTATTTGTTTTTATTTTATTTATATATTTTTTTTATTTATTATAATTATATGCCGGTATATACATTTTGTTTTTGTATGTGCAATCATTCATTCATTGATTCTTTCATTCATTCATTTCTCTTCTCCATTTCTCTTCTTCATTCACCCACCTTCATCATCAAATTAGATATACAGTAGGCCTCCTGGGGAAACCACTCTAAAAAAATAACGAGTCAAGTGCAGTACCTCATTGGGTGGCTTGGAAATCTGCGCATATTTCTCTGGTTTGACACCTTGTATATATATATATATAAATGTATATATACCATTCATTTTTTTTGACACCTTGTTTATATACTGTATACTGTATGTATATATATATATATTCATTTTTTTTGACACCTTGTTTATATACTGTATACTGTGTGTATATATATATATATATATATATATATATATATATATTCATTACTTTATTTGCGTGTACAATAGAATTATTTCTGAATGTATTACTTGAAGATAACCTGGCTTTCTTGTTTAGTGTTTTCAGTGTCAACCCAGGAGCCATTTCCCTTCTTGTTGGAAAGGGTTGTGGCCCCAGCTACCTGGGAACTAAAATTGACAACCTTCATGACTGACATGTGTTTCATTAACATTATACAATTATTGGCAAGGCAAATTATATAAAAGTGTTGTATATTGTGGCAAAGATATACAACTGTATAAACATTCTCATATATTGACATAACAATAATAATGCATGGATACAATTGCACATAGCTCGCGAACCAATTACGCTATATTATTTTGGTTTTCACTATTAGAGAGAACATAATTTTCCTATTACGGTGATATAAACAGTTATATACGTATCCGAGCAAATAAAGAAACGCCGAGGTGGGGAACAGCTCGGAACCCGGCTAGCGTCGGCGGAACGGAGACGAGTGAAGCGTAAATATTCGCATTTTGGCTCTTCATTTCAATTATTCATAGAGCAAAAAGTATTTGTCGTAGGAGCTTCTATGTTTCTTTATCCTCTTCAGCATTATCTGCCGTATTCATGCAGCCGAAATTGAAAACCATAGACATCGTAACAACCAAATAATTCGAACATGTTATTAATTAACCATATCATGCAAAGTCATACTTTTTTTGTTTTCGGTCACTGCTTGAGAACTATTAAAGATAGACAATTTCTGTTTTCAGATTTGGAAAGAGCAGACAAAATACTATTATTTGAGCAAATAAAAATATATGGTCATCATTCACAATTTCGAGATAGGACGGTGTGAAGACAATTGCCCGGGAAATACTTTTATTCCGGAGTCGTTTACACTTTCATATTGCGATTTATTTACATTTTTTTTTGTGTATAATGTAGTATAGTTATTCCTCTTTCCATTGACATATGATACAATACAATAAACAGCATTCTGGTAGATGGAAATACAGAGAAACACAAGGCTTCGAAAACTCGCCTGGCCGGAATATTTCAGGGCAAATTAACCCTCTCACGACCATATGACGCAGAGGTTGCCAGATTAGCAATAATAAATAGAGTTCTCTCACTCTTATAATTACCTCTCCAAAATTAGTTTTCTGCCCACAGCTAACTCAAAGACAACTGCAGAGGTTGAAGTAACTAATCTAAAGGTTTCTAAATACACCTGATGGTAACAAAGGCTTTAAAGTATCCCTAATAGGCTCAAAATTGCGTCAAGAACGTGAGAGGGTTATAATGCCCCTTTCCCACTTATGCGATTTCATACAATTTTCATCGCCGACACCCATAAATTGGCACATTCGTGACATGTCGCACAGCAATCGTATACCTTCGCATAATAATCGTATGACTCGCAAGGCCTCGCAAGGGCCCTCGCGGGTCATCGCAAATGTTCGGTTTGTTCAAAAATTTGGACGAGGACTCACGAGAGTTCGTAGCCCTCGCAAGCATCACAGAGGGATCTGCGAGGCCCTGTGAGACCATCGGCGACATCGGCGAGACATCGCAGAGGGTTTCACACAAAAAAACCTTTGCAACACTGCACGGATGCTCACCGATGCTCTCAGATGCTCTGCTCGCCGATGCTCGACGATGCTTGCGAGAATATCACGATGCCAAAGAGCACCTTCGACGAGGTGGGTAAAAAAAAATGATTAGGCCTAGAGTGAACCTGTCAACCCTTTTTTCTATGCACCTCTCTTGGGGAGTTCACCTGTTGTTTTTTTCTCTTTCTCTCCTTTTCTCTCTTTCTCTGGTTTGTATCCATTCAGCCAACTGTTTTAAGACATTTATCCCCATCCAAGTATCGATATCTTCCTGGCAAGCGATAGCGAACCAGCATTATATGGAGAAATCTGGCTTCGCCGGAGAAATTTTTCTATCGAAAAATGTACAAATTTAGCTTGCTCTCAACAATTTTTGTATATATGTTGGCTTGCTACAGCTCACCAGGAAAATATTGAAACCTGGATGGGGGTAAACGTCTTAAAACAGTAGGCTGAACGGGGCCGAACGGATACAAGGCAAAGAGAGAGGGAGAGAAAGAGAAAAACAAAAAAAACGAGGAGAGAGGGAGAGAAAGAGAAAACAAAAAAAGGAGAGGTGGGCTCAATTAAGCCGTAACGCAAACATTGAGCACACCTTGCTGTTTTTGTTTTCTCTTTCTCTCCCTCTCTCCTCGTTTTTTTTTTTTTTCTCTTTCTCTCCCTCTCTCTTTGCCATGTATCCGTTCGACCCCGTTCAGCCTACTGTTTTAAGACGTATATCCCCACCCAAGTATCGATATCTTCCTGGCAAGCGATAGCGGACCAGCATTATATGGAGAAATCCGGCTTCGCCGGAGAAATTTTTCTATCGAAAAATTTACAAATTTAGCTTGCTCTCAACAATTTTTGTTATTATATGTTGGCTCGCTACCGCTCACCAGGAAATTATTGAAACCTGGATGGGGGTAAACGTCTTAAAACAGTAGGCTGAACGGGGCCGAACGGATACAAGGCAAAGAGAGAGGGAGAGAAAGAGAAAAAAAAAACTAGGAGAGAGGGAGAGAAAGAGAAAACAAAAATAGGCGAGGTGGGCTCAATGTTTGCGTTACGGCTTAATTGAGCCCACCTCGACTTTTTTTTGTTTTCTCTTTTTCTCCCTCTCTCCTCGTTTTTGTTTGTTTTCTCTTCCTCTCCCTCTCTCTTTGCCTTGTATCCGTTCGGCCCCGTTCAGCCTACTGTTTTAAGACGTTTACCCCCATCCAGGTTCCAATATTTTCCTGGTGAGCGGTAGCAAGCCAACATATATATTTTTTGTTTTGAGAGCAAGCTAAATTTGTACATAATTTGATAGAAAAATGTCTCCGACGAAGCATTGCCAATCTCCGAATTAAGGGGAGATGGGTCGTTTTTCTGGTCCCCTTTCTTCCTCATGGTTAACCCCAATAGTTTTCATATTTTATGTCATTCGGCCCATTAGTTTGGCGATTTTAAGACATTTCACCCGATTTCGTTGTCAATATTAAGACTTTCGTGTCATCGCTTGAATCGCCGAAGACGTCGCAGAACATTCGGCTAGTTTTCTTTCACCATCGCATGATATCTCAAGATATTTTTGAAAATGTGACATTCCTTGCAGAGATCATCGGCGAAACATCGCTCACTTCGCCGATAACGTCGCACAAGGCGGCGATTGCGTCGCATTCATCGGCGACATCTTCGCCGAATATAAGTTGTTATCTGTTTGTAACGGTCAAAATCGTATACGTCACACACATTCGTTGCGAATTGACAAGACTTCATCCTCGGCGACAATATCGTATGAAGTCGCCTAAGTGGGAAAGGGGCATAAAACGTCTTACCGTTTTCAACTAAAAAACTAAGCCGGATGCGAGAATGTTAAAATAGCCAAACTAATGGGCCGAACATCATAAAATCTGAAAAACTAATGGGGCTAAACATGAGGGAGAAGGGATCTAGAAAAACGACCCATCGCCCCTTAAGCTACCAATTATCCCCTTCAATACAATGGCACTTTTTTATTTAATTTGGTGAAGGTTTAGAAGAAGGAATAAAAGTTTACTAAAAGTGAAGGGTAATGAGAGCAAACTAACTTCAAGTAATGTTTGTTCCGGGTAAAATGTATCAGATAATAAGGCACATTGACTTGGACCAAAGTGAACTGAGAAATTGGTCATACATAAAATTACGTTGCATAAAGTAAATCAGATCTGCAAAGTAAGAGAAGAGAAGTGGGAAGAGGTACAGTAGATGAAACACACGATAAACAGTATAGAAGGTGAAGAGTAAGATTAGAGAAGGAGGGGAGAGAGAGAGGACAAGAAGTGTGAAGGAAGAGGAGGAAGGTGAGAGGCCAAGAATGTGTGCCGTGTTATAAATAATAATAATTTTTTGGTATAGGTTGTTAAATCAATTAATATAATAAACTACTACAAAAAGGATGCCGGATATTTTGTGGTACTACCATCATACTTAGTACATAGGGGCAGTATATTAATGTACAGTACAATACAGTATATTGCGCCAAATGAAAGCTATTTTAAATACCAAGATTATAACATCTAGACAGGAATTTTCTAATAATATACATTGATTTACCTTTCTTAAATATAAATCAAATGCTATTTTAAATTGGTTCAAATTATATATAGATAAACATTTAGTACGTCTCTCTCTCTCTCCACAAATACATACACACACACGCACTCCCTTCTTCACAACACACCTCGCAGGTTCTCACACACCCGTAACTTAAAAATGCGAACTGTAAGACAATACAATGTTTCCACTCTCGCCCGGTGTGAGGGTAAGAATGCCAACTACAAAGCAATGGTAACGTGGAAGAGAGGTGAGGCGAAATATCAAAGAGGTGATACTAGAGGAAAGAGTGTTCTTACGAGGAAGATAGTACAAATGAGTACTTTTTTTTGTTTTCTATATGAGTGAGGGAGACAAAAGGCAGAACTGCCTGTATCAATTTCCTCCCCCAGAGTTGAAAGAGTGACAGGGCCATAATCAAGGGACGTTCGAGCCAAAATGCCTGGACACACGGAGTTTGAAGCAATTTAAGTTAGAGGAAGAGGGAAAGACTGATTCTAGGAGAGAGTTCCAGAGCTCAGCAGTTGAATAGAAGAAAAATAGAACAATGTTCACTCTTGAATTGGAGAGTTGCACAGAGTAGGGGTGGGATTGTGTTGCAAGACGGGTACTACATACCCGGAAGGTGGGGGAGGGACACATGTGGAGGTGTTATGGAAGGGAATTATCTCACCTAATCACATATTGCTTTGTTTTGAGTGCCAGTCAGGGGTTTTGAAAGTTTTTTTTATGCGTTCGCTGTATAGAGGACGCTCACCAGCAAAGCCTCTCGAGAGGATGCTCGCCTTCTTGGGTTAATAGACACATTTTAGCTTTAGTTCATGTGTTATATAATCATGGTCTGTAACACTTAGGTTCTGTCTGAAGTTAGCTCACATTTCAGGTATTTCCGAATTTACATAAACAATCTGGAAAAATAGGACACATAGTTGTTACCATCATAATGAGATTATGAATGAACACTTGGAAAATTTGATTAGTGTATGTTGTTCACAATGGTTTTACATCAAATTTATCACACCCTTATTTAAAAAACAATTATAGTTATATCTGCATAACGTAAGTTTGTCATAGCTAAATAATTTGGCTGTTTATTTCCAAATTGTTATGATTTTATTTTTGTGTGTGTTTTGTTTTTTACGTATTTATACTTGTCCTAATATCATGTTTTTAGTATATAATACAATGTAGAGTCTGCACTTTCGGTACGATTTTACTATAGGGGCACGCATTTGACAGGTACCACCAAGGATTTAATACATAATTGTTTTCGGTTTCCATGCATCCAAAACCAAGACCAAGCTACACCCTTTTCTAGTGTACGAAACACTAAAAAAACAATGGGGACACTTTAATATTAATAATATTAGACGAAATATAAAGATAACTAGATGGAAAATTTGCATTCCCGGGAGTAACGTCGATCGTTTGTTGACATAGTGCTCGAGGTTAGTAGACTACTTCGCGCATCTAACTAATGTCCCAATATTGGCAGTTCAATTACAATTTAGGCCGCGGGATTCAGTTTATGTGTTGAGAGGGGGCTTTGCCCCCCCCTCCTCACCCCCCTAGACTTATTGTCGTCATCATATATATTGCCAGCAGGGGGCAAAAACACAACCGCAAATATAACTAACATCGAGCGTCGTGTCAACAAACCGACGATCGGAAAAGGTGGTCAACTACAGATTTTCGGTCCAAACGCACTTCTCTATTCTCGTCGAAAACAACATTAAACACGTTATTAAATAGTTTCTATTACTAGTATCAGACCAGAAAATGGCGTAGGTTGTTGATGGAGGCGTGGACAACCGCACTTTCTACAATTATATATTTTCCGAATATTAAGCCAGTCATCAAATTAGCTCTAATAACAAGTTATCCATGTTGTCCGTCAATGTCCGAACCTG
The DNA here is from genome assembly GCA_037953745.1 of Lithodes maja. NCBI lineage: Eukaryota > Metazoa > Arthropoda > Malacostraca > Decapoda > Lithodidae > Lithodes > Lithodes maja. Next base: position 24,056 of record JBAKBP010000186.1, on the reverse strand, counting down.
CGTGAGTTTACGGTAGTCATAACCGCGCCGTGTGTGTGTATGTGTGTGTGTGTGTGTGTATATACAGTATATACAGTATATATATATATATATATATATATATATATATATATATATATATATATATATATATATATATATACACACACACACACACACGGCGCGGTTATGAGTACCTCAGTTAACCCTCTGAAATCCATATACCCTTCCTATTCTGAATTTAATCGTATAATACTAGCCAGAACACAGACAAAGATGCGTAACCGGATCTTGAAATGGACAAGTGAAATTGGAAAACAAAAATGCGAAATATTTGTACAAAGAACAAAGTTTATTGTTGAACTAAGTACAAACAAAAACAGACTTTTAATGTTGAATAGCTTGTGTTGCATCTTCTTGGAAGATCTCCTTTAGGACCTATTTTTTCAGGCACGCATTCTTTGTCTGTTTGTTTTCCGTACAAACATTTTCCACACAGTACTTTACATACTTGCTGCTGCAAACAATATGGCTCTCTCTCTCTCTCTCTTTCTCTCTCTGCGAACAATTATTAATTTCATACAAGACAATGTTCTACATCAAAGTGTTTTAGAACCGACACGCGAGCAGCGCAACATACTAGATCTCGTTATCAGTACAAATGAAAACTTGATATATAAACTTGGCATCGGTGAGCACCTATCCACCTCTGACCACAAGTTCATTAGAATCGACATAAATTGCAAATATAAATAACATAATAAATAGAAAAACAGGAAATGAAGATAACAGATTTAAAAAATGCAAATTACAACGAACTTAGGAAAGCCTTGAGTGACTTGCATATTCAGCTTAGCAAAATTGACAAAACAAGTGAAGTATGGGATAAATTTCAAGATATAGTCATGAGTGCTCAGAATAAATACATACCCATTAAACTTAAAGTAAACACTGGTTAAAACAAGCCTCCCTGGTTCGATAAGAATATTTGCAAGGCACTAAGGGAAAGGAATAAATATAATAAACTAATTAAAAATTACATAAATAATGAACACTTGAGCTATCTATACAAATTAAGTAGAAAAAAGTAAAGAATCGATTAGGACAGAGAGGCGTAATTACAAAAATGTTATAGCAAAAAAACAATGTAGAACATCCAAAGCAATTTTACAGTTACGTTAATGGTAATAGCAAAATTAAAACCGGAATACGACCATTAATAAATAATTACAGTAACACGAGATAAAAACATTGCTAATTTGCTGAATGAATATTTTTGTTCCATCTTACTAAGGAAGAAAATAACAATACTTCAGATAAAACGTAACAACGCATGAAATAGAAAATGTTACCATAAGCAAAAGTGAAGTGTTATGTAATCTGAACAATTTACATACTAATAAAACTCCTGGTCCGGATAATATTTACCCAAGAATTCTGTAAAACGCCAAAAGGCGTTTGATATGGTACCTCATGGAAAATTATTGAATAAATTGGAAATGTTGGGCATTAAAGGAAAAATTCATGCATGGATAAAAAGCTGGCTGACAAACAGATGGCAAAAGTTGTGAATCTGAGTGGGAGCCAGTTTATAGTGGAGTGCCTCAGGGATCTATCCTCGGACCAGTTTTGTTTCTAATCTATATAATGACATAAATGTTGAACTAAATAATACTATCTCAAAGTTCGCTGATGACACAAAGATAGGAAAATCAGTATTAACCGAAGAAGACATAAATTAACTGCAATCTGATTTAAATAAAATAGTAGAGTGGCCGGAAAAATGGCAGATGCCATTCAATGTTGACAAATGCCAGGTCTTGCAAATAGGTAATAAAAAAAAATATAAATACAAGCTGAAAGGCCAGCCAATCAAAAAAAGGACTCAGATCAATGTGAGCAGCTGCGAACAAGGGCAATCAAGCATTGGGATATATTAATATCAATTTTACTTATAAAAATAAGAACATTATAGTACCTTTATTTAAAAGCATAGTGAGGCCCCATCTTGAATATGGCGTGAAATTTTGGTCTCCTTATCTGAGCAAGGATATTGAGAAACTCAAGTCGGTGCAGTGTAGAGCGACAAAGTTGATTCCGTCACTAAGAAATAAATCTGATCATGAAAGACTAAAAAATAACAAACATTTTTTCACTTAAGAAAAGAAGATTGCGAGGTCAATTAATCGAGTGTTTCAAGATACTAAAGGGATTTAACAAAATTGATGTAGATTCACTTTTCAAAATAGATGATAGTTTATGAACTCGGGGCAATGGAATGAAATTAATAACCAGGAGGGCGAATCTCGATGTCACAAAGCACTTCTTCACCTACAGTGTGGTCATGGAGTGGAACAAATTGCCTGAGAAAGTGGTAAAATGTAAGACAATTGTCTCATTCAAAAGAAGTCTAGACATTCATTTTGAGGAGGTGGGAATAATATAGGTAAAACAAACAAAAAATAGGTTAAGCATCAGTAGTATATAATATAATAGGTTAAGCATCAGTAGTATATAATATATCTCAACTTCGTTCGTTACTATAAATTTCCCAGTAGAAGTTTTTTCTCATTCTGCTGGGGGACTTCTTTCCCCAACTTAATATCATGCCGACCAACGGTCGGAGGGAGAAGTGGGTGGAGAGAGAGCCTTCTGCTTTGCTATCCTTGCCTTCCACTTTGTAGCAAATCCTATTTTAGCATTAAGTCCGACTACCTAGTAGGGACCGCAAGGTCTGTGTAGTCTGTGTATATATGTAACTCTATGTAACTATCTCTCTCTTACACACACTCATACTCACACACACACACACACACACATACTGTACATACACACAAGGAATGACAAATTTGTATTCAGTGAAAGTACAGATTATTTAGATTTCGGCTTTATTTTGAAAAGTTTGCCTAGTCTCTTTATCTATAACTATAATCTGTTCCAATTAAGTATGCCCAAACTTTTGAACAATATTCTCTATAACTAACAAACAACAGGAGTAATCGAGCGATTATTTCTACCGTTTGGGAAGGGTCAGCTAGGGAATAGGTGTGGACATTTACAGCTCAATTGTTCTAGCCCATTTTGAGTTACAGAGGTTAGGGGTTCACGATTTCTGGACTACATATTTGGAAAAGTGTATGTGTGTATGTATATATTCAGGCATATACCCCATAGCTGGAGGTGGCTGACTCGAGACAGAGCCCAAACTGGGACAACAGAAAACAAAATCACATACATCTAGGTCGCATAGGAGAAGACCAAGCAACCTAGACCCATTTGGAGTGTCCATGCCCAGGTCCCAGACCTCCCGGAGTAACCTACCGCCACAATGCCCGCCCACTTTACTTCTAGGCATGACCCTTCACAATAAACACCGGCTCCCAGGACCAGACACCTGACGGACTATTATCTAGTCCAACTGGAGCCCGATCCCCTCATCCTATTACCGCTTTATCACTCATCTATTCACAAGCATTCTCCATTTGTTCCTATTCATTACCACTTATCTTGCCTTTTCTTCAGTTATCTCTCTATCTTCTGATGCCTGTATTACACCATCTTTCCATCTCATTCGAGGTCTTCCTCTCTCTCTATTTCTTCTTGTTTCCGACTCATATAATATTTGTGTAAGCCTTTCATATCCCATTCGTTCAACATGTTCATACCAACATAGCACCCTTCTGTCCATCCTGGCCGATAAGAGTTCTTGCTTTCCCACTCTCCTACAAACCTCTTCATTTCTCAATTCTGTTTCTACGCGTTACTCCACACATACTTCTCAAGCAGCTCCTCTCCATCACATCCAACTTTCTTATATCTTGTGCCTTCAAAGCCCATGTCTCAGCCCCATACATCACTGCTGGTACAACTCTCCCTTGATACATTGCACTTATATTTTTCATTCCAAGATTTCTCACCTTCCACATACTTCCCATTGCTCCGAAAACTTTCCTTCGTTCACATACTCTTTCTTACCTCCATTTCCACAGTTGCATCCCTGCTTATCACTCCTCCTAGATATATAACACACTCAACTTGTTCCAGGACATACCCATCCATTCGTAACATTTAGATTTACCCTAGGAGCATCTCTATTACATCACTTTACTGTTATTGACATTCACCCGCACCTTCCTCCTCCCACATACCAAACCAACTGTTTTACTACTCGCTGCAGCTTCTCCTAAAAAATCCACCACCAACGCTGTGTCATCAGCAAACAGCGACTGATTCACCTCCCAATCTCTACCATTCTTTCCTACTAAACACAATCCTCTACCCATAGTTCTCATTCGTATCTCCCTCACCCCACCATCCATATATAGATTAAACAGGGTATATATGGAACAGGGTATAGCCTAAAATATCAAATAATGAATTAAATATCTTATAGTCGCTTGCTGTGGTATATAGTCAGTAGAGCGTTGGCTGCTGATCAAATGGTTGGCGGATCGAGTCCTCACTGTCAAAATGGTATTGGTAGATGTCAAGCCCAGGCAACTTCACTTAGCGAATCGTGACAAACGCCAAATATTCTTGGGAATGACGGCATCTAACAAAACAAATATATATATATATATATATATATATATATATAATATATTTAAATATATATTAATTCATTAATAGATACATAAATATATACAAATGTGTCAACCAGTTGAGGTTAAACTAATGATGTAGATCTGGTGATTGGAAGTAATCAATAATTTAAATTGACTCATAAAGCACCAGGAACAGATGGAGTGTGTGGGGAAATGTTGAGGTATGGTGGTCAGATAGTGATCGAATGGGTATGGAAAATGTGCAAACTAGCATGGGAGAGGGGAGTGCACCTGATGACTGGAAGACAGGTATAATAGTCCCCCTATATAAGGGTAAAGGGGAAAGAGGAGTGTGTGGTAACCACCGAGGAATATGTCTTCTAAGCGTAGTCGGGTAGTGATTGAGAGAGTAAGAGTGAGAACGGAGAAATGGATAGGTGATGAGCAGGGCGGATTTAGGAAGGGAAGAGGATGTGTAGATCAGATTTTTACTTTGAATTGTGTTGTGGAGAAATATCTAGAGAAGCAACATAAGGTGTATGTTGCCTTTATGGACTTGGGGAAGGCCTATGACAGAGTGGATAGAGAAAGTATGTGGAAAGTAATTAGAATATACGGAGTAGATGGCAAGTTGCTGAAAGCAGTGAAGAGCATGTATGAGGCGGCAGTACATGTGGAGAATGAACAGAGCGAGTTCTTTGACCTGAATGTTGGATTGAAACAGGGGTGTGTGATGTCCCTGCAGTTGTTTACTGTATATATGGATGGAGACATGAAAGAAATACAAGGAAGAGAAGTGGATGTTGGTGTATCGCTGATAAGGGAGGGAAATGAGTGGAAGCTAACTATACTGCTGTTTGCTGATGATACAGTTTTGATGAGCGATAATGAATGGGAGTTGCAGGGTCTGGTAAATGAGTTTGGAACAGTGTGCGAAAAACTGAATCTGAAAGTAAACGCGGGAAAGAGTAAGGTTATGGTCTTCGAAAGGGGTGAAGCCACAGAGTGGCTTAAACGGTCAGGCTATGGAGATTGTCAGCTCATTTAAGTATCTGGGCAGTGTGTTGAGTAAAAATGGGACTATGGATGAAGAAGTGCGGGAGAGGGTGCAACAGGGGAAGAGGGTTGTAGGAACGTTGAAAGCAGTAACAAGAAATAGGGTGGTCAGTATGGAAGTGAAGAAGTCCTTGCATGACAGTGTGGTAATCCCGACACTGACTTACGGAATAGAAGCATGGATGTGCGAGAAGAGACCCAGACCAAGGGTGAGAGCGGTGGAAATGAGTTACTTAAGAAGTGCGTGCGGAGTTACATGGAGGGATAGACAGACGAATGAGGAAGTAAGAAGGCGGTGTGGTGTGGAGGTAGATGTGCTAGAAAGTGTGAAAAGGAACACCTTGAGATGGTTCGGCCATATGGAACGTATGGAAAGCAAGAGAATGACTAAGAGGGTGTACGAGAGCGAGGTGGAATGACAGAGAGGGAGAGGTAAACCTAAGGAGACGTGGAAGGATGGAGTGAGGAAGTATATGGATGAAGGTGGTGCTAGTTGGGAGAAGGGTCGTCGACTGACTGGGGACAGAGATGCATGGGAGCGGTTCGTTCATGGCCACCCCTTCGGGGATCAGGGCGTCAGGTAATAGATAGATAGATAGAATTATCATGTATTTTGATGTTTATGTTAAGGGGAGGCTTGTTTTTTTTCTAGACCCCCTTGGGAGGTCCTGGGGTCATAAATATCACATTTTGTAAAACCCGACTCAAAATATTCCTACACCATCGTGGAATAATACCCAATCAGTATTTCACCGGGCCGCACAAATTTTCATGCCCGGGCGGGAGTTAAAGGGACGAAGGTTGTAAGCACGTGGAGGGGGGCATAATTGCCCAAAATTACCTTCATTTCATGCTCTAGTTAATGCATTAGCAAAAGCCAGAGCATAATACAATTATGTATCTGTGATAGTACAATGATAGAGCTTTCCAATGACACTTGAATCATTCCTTTACGATATCTGGTTATCTTGCAAAGATCTTGCAAATAAAGTCCTAAATCGATAAAAATTTGCAATTTTTGCTGTTTTTGCTATGTGTGACGCTGCACATGAGTGACCGAGCACTGTCTCAGAGCTCAGTGTGTGTCTGCCGCCTGTGGGTGGTGATTGGAGACCCTCTGCGCTCCCTGAAACACCTGGCCACTCTCTCAGGGCTCATAATAGAGTCAAAATGACGCCCGTCATATGGCCACCGTACAGAAGGGGTTAAAAGGCCGTATCTCCGTTCAATACATTTGGTGTTTTAAATAATCACAGAAAATCGAAAATCAATCAGATTGACCTGAGATTACCATGGAATATAGTTTTTGATAGGAGCTAGCACCTTATGTTAACCCTTATTTAGCGGGTGGTAAGGTATTTTACACTGTACCGCTCAGCGGGCATAATCCCGAAATATTCGCTCAATTTCACTCGCCCTAGCGCCGTTACTATGGCTCCAATGCGAACGAAACGATCATTTTTGGAAAGAGCAACTCTTCGTCTCCCCATATAAGTCTATGTATGGATGTTATGAATGATTGTGGAGGGTGGGAAGAGGTGAGGAAGAGGAGGTACTTTTTGGTCTATTTCCCGGGCGCGTTCGGTTGCGTTCGCTTTGGCCTGACTTCGGCCTCTCGCGCGTCCACTATTCCTTCGGTAATCGGTCTTATTTTCTCTTATTTCTCCTTATTTCTGTATTCTCTGTATTCTCTCTCTCTCTCTCTTTCTCTCTCTCTCTTTCTTTCTCTCTCTCTCTCTCACTCCTGTCTGTCTGTCTGTCTCTCTCTCTCTCTCTCTGGCTCGCTCGCTTTCCCTCTCTCGCCCGCTGTCTCTCTCTCTCTTTCTCATCCGTATATGTAATTCTCATTATTATTTTCTCTAATCTCTCTCACTCCTGTCTCTCTCTCTGGCTCGCTCGCTTTCTCTCTTCCTCATCCGTATATGTAATTCTCATTATTATTTTCTCTAATCTCTCTCACTCCTCCTGTCTGTCTGTCTCTCTGGCTCGCTCTCTTTGCCTCTCTTGTGCTCCCTTTCTCTCTTCCTCATCCGTATTATGTAGTTCTCATTATTATTTTCTCTAACTAATCCCTCTATTTAATTTATTTGCTTGTAATATTTCTGTATTATTATATCTTTTTCACTCTTTCTTCAGTTCAGTTTCTGCACTCTCTCTCTCTCTTTGTTTCGCTTGCTTTGCAGGAATTTTGTTTTTGTTTTATATAATTATAATATATAATAATTTACTTATCATTACTTACTATATCGTATAAACAATAGTAGGTAGCCAACTTACCATAATACCGATACACCAAACCGATCTGCATGCGGTTTTGTTTATCACCTGTTTACTAAAGTGCCACCATTATCGATTTTCTTGGGCGCCGACTCGAGCGGGAGGGTTACCAATTGAAGTTAAATCCGCTAGCATATATTGTTAGATGTAAGACATGATAAATACCACTAGAAATATGAATTGGCAAAATCCATATAATATCACTTCGAAATTGTTCTGAAATTTCAAAACAAAACCGCTAGTGTAAGTCATTGCTGCTAGATCGAAGTAAAGGTCTCTAGATCTAGCGGAAGTCGTTATACGTATTGGCAGTACTGCACACTCATTAATTTCATTCATTCATTTTCTATTGAGCTCGTCCTGGAATCTTTACGACTCTGAATCTTACGATTGCCGACGGCGATACGTTGTTGACATTGTTGTTGATGTTCCAGTGGAGGGATGAACAAAATATTTTCCTTGTCCAATAATAGCTATTTCATAGTCCCACAGGACTTATTTTGATATATTTATCAAATGTATTGAACGCCTGAAAATAATACGCTATAAAATGCTTGCAATCAAACTTTCAAGCAATTACAAGGTCACATGTAATTATAAAAATGTATATTGTAGACCACAATCTTCGCCAAGCTTCGTTGTTGCTTGTATTATCGTGAGAAATGTACCATACACCCTGGTTATCGTGAGAAATTTACCGAACGCCTGCAAATAATACGCTATAAAATGCTTGCAATCAAACTCTCAAGCAATTTCAATGTCACATGCAGTATAGGTAGACCCAGAGAAGAAGAGACAGACAGAGAGAGAGGGGAGGTCAAAAACATCTGCTTGGTGTGATTTCCCCTGGGAGGGAAGAGAAGATTAGTTAGGGGCGTGCCCTGGCCTACATCAGACAAAGAGAGTACAAAGGAGTACAAATAAAGAGAGTGAGGCAGAGAGAGAGAGAGTGTCGTGATAATATAACAATGTTACATATGTATCATATATATGAAAACATAATATATACGGTAGGCCTACATCTGTTCCCCACAATCATATAATACCAAGCACAAATATTCAATCTTTCGTTGTTTGTATTACCGTAAGAAATTTACCGAACGCCTGCAAATAATACGCTATAAAATGCAAAGGAAATTTCTTGTAGAGTGCAATTTTGTGGACATAATGTGCTCTGAGAGAGAGCGGAGCGGTGATTAGGAGCATAAATTACCTCAAGACCGCTCGCCACACAGGGAATTTTATAAGGAAATTACCGTATTTTAGGGTTTTTGCACTCGTGTTGCACGATCGTTGAAAGACAACCAGTGATCATAGAAGGATGGTTCGGGTGTCATTGGAAAGCTCAATTTACGCATTTTCAGGGATACATACTTGTATTACGCTCTGGGTCTTGTTTATGCATGAAAAAGAGCACGGAACAACCCCATTTAGGGTAAAAAAAAAACCCGCTGGGCGGCACAGTGAAATATACTCCACCAGCCGCTCGTAAGGTGATAAAATGCTTGCAATCACATTTTCAAGCAATTATAAAATGTAAATTGTACTTACCAACACCCACACCAGTATGTTCTTCGTCAGGAACGTCTCCAATTTGCTCAAGGGTCTGTCCAATATCAACCACAACATCCACCCCACGCAAATTATGCTTGGGGTGAAAGCCTATGATCGGGTTATTTTCGTCTTCCGAGTCATCCACACAACCAAAACTCTCACCCAGACCTTCGGCGGTTTCATCCAACAGCTTATTAGAAAGTTCTGAAGAGTTCAGCATGATATCTAGTTCCTGGGTGGTAAGCCGGGCGTGGTTAGTAGGGTGGCGCGACGCACTAGGGATGGCGGCCACCGAATCGAACACGGGCAAATCTTGACCTTCCATTATGGCTGCTTGAGGGTCACTTAGTCACGGTCACGCAGTGGGGATGTGTGGGTGGGCCCTTGTAGTACACCGCCTGACCATCAAGTTTCGCTTTCCACCTAAATTAGGGTGGGAATACGCCCACGGACTTAAGTCCGATCCCGCCAATTAGTCCAATTTTCTCGTATCGGACTTAAGTCCGACCCCGCTAAATAAGGGTTAATTTTTCTATACATACCTCTTTTTGTTCCTAGAAGGTCTAATTGTCTATTGTTCATCCATTTGGGTTGGTTCTGTGTTGATCTAAATTTTCTTTTGGGGATATATTTATTTTGAACATTGAATACTGACTTGATAAAATTATCGTATGTATCTACAAAGTTTGGCGTCTCTTCCTGGCTAAAGCTGACAGGCACTCGAGAAGAGGTACACTCACTTGAACACCTGGATCGACTTAATTGTTTAACCATAGGGTCCGCTAATAGGGCTCTTCTTAGCCCATCATAACCGGCTTTTCTGAAATCAGGTATTAATGTCGTATTCTCTCTGGTATTACCTTTCCATTGTATATTAAAATAAACAAAATTGTAGTCGCTATTTCCCAGGTGGTCCCCAATCTCTACTTCATTTATCATATTTTCATTGTTACTGCAAACTAAATCAAGAATATTATTACCTCTAGTCGGTGTATCTATGAATTGAAATAAAATACTATCTTGTATTACCTCAATAAACTCTTCAGAATCAGAGTTGCCGATTTGATGCTGCCAATCTATATTCGGAAAATTAAAATTCCCATAATGCACACATTGCTAAACCTTGATGCCATTTTAATTTCCTCTCATAATGATGTTCCGTAATTTTTACTCATATTTGGAGGTCTACACATAACTCCAATAACTATGGTCTCAGTACCTTCGTTAACCTCTACCCAAACACTTTCATTATCATTATTTAGTCTAATACCTGCTTTAATACAGCTTTTTAATGTACTCCTGACAAACACTGCTATACGGCCGCCCCTTCTACTTGTTCGGTCAAGTTTAACCCTTCCTCCCCGGGCTGTCTTACCAAATGACGGTCGCCCCTACCCGGGCGATATGGCTGAAAAACGTCTAGGCCTAGGCTACCGTATTTATGTTTATTTTCACTGCTAGAACTTTCCCACTCATCTATAATTGTAGTGCGGTTTTCAATCTGTATTTTGGCATTAAGTAGAGCTCTGTAAGTCAACTGGTTCAGTTGTGATGACGATTTCAGTGGAGCCAATATTGCAGAGATGTTGCCAATATGGGGGCTTTTTAGACACTAATTTCGTCATGACGTCAGAACAATATCATTGAGGAGTCTTCTCCTTCTTGTTTTCGGAGGAGCGGTGACGAACGCTTGGGTTTGTTGACATACGTCGTACGTACGGCGTTCGGACCAAGCTTAATTAGGCTATTAAGCTCATGCCTTAGATAAGGCATACCGGGTAGCGGCCCTTCTTTCGTGCTGTCCTTACCTAAGGCAGACCGGGTAGGAAGGGTTAAAGAAACTATATCCTGGTATATAAAATTCTGCTAAAAAAATTCTGGTTTCTGTATTAATCCATGTTTCAGTGAGTGCTATTATGTCTATATTTTCTTTGCTATGAAGTGCCCTAAGTTCGTTCATTTTGTTACTTAGACTCCTACAGTTTGTGTAATATACTCTCAATTTACTTCATTTATTTATACATGATTTACCTTTATTTCTAACTAAATTTCCATCTTCCGTTGATTGAGTTAGACGTTTCTTTTGGGCAAATGACGTCGGTCTGTTTTTGGTTTGAGAGTTAAAGGTCAAGGAGGGATTATTAACGGTCAATGGTTGGGTGTGATTTTTTATGCTTGGCTGATTTGGTGGGGGGGTAATTACCGTATTTGCGGGGGCTGAGTGCATGTTTTTAATGGAAAGCAGAGGGGGAGGGAGGTCTTTAGGTCAATAATTCTCTATATCTATCAGAAAAGGTGTTTCCGGCTTAGTGGGACATTCGTGGACTTTGTAAACAGCTGTGCTCAAAATACCACTCATATATCTCACACCTGCATCGGATAAATTAATACCATGTCTTTTATATAGGGACGATTTTCCTCGGAATTCTCTCCAATTTTCTACATTTTCTGTACCACACATTTCTTTTACTGAATTATTCCTGTGCTTGACTGTTACTGTAGGAGTTCGCATTCAACCTAGGGATGATTCCGTTTATCACACATTGTTCTGCCTTGTTTTTCATAATGTTGATAAGTTTTTTGTACTTACCTAGTATGTCTTTTATAGGGACCGTACCACCGTTGAAGCAATTATTTGAGCCTACGTTTGCTACTACACACGATCCTGTCGGTATGGTAGAGTTACATATGCTGTTGGTGATGTGTTCAAGCTTTGCTCCAGGAATCACATGTACAGATCTCTTTTGTTTGTTTTGAATGGCAAACTCTACTCCCTGTCCACGGAGAAGGCTATGACTGTATAGTATGGTACAGTCGGATACCGTAATCTCTAGCCCACTCATACACATGTGTGGACCCCCTACGTTTTTGTTTATGCAAATATATCTATTTTGATTTATTTTTTGATAGAACTTGCTTATCAATAAATAGTATATATAGTTTTGTAGTTGATAAATGGAAAATAATATTGATAAATTAGTTTCCACAGATATACTTCCATAATTATAAATAGGTGAAGTCCACGAATATTTTTGAGTGGGCTGGAGACTATGGTATCCGACTGTACATACCTCTTTTTTTGCTGGCTATAAACTTGTGTTGAGACTTTGCACAGTTTGTTTTGGGGCTCGATACTTTGACTTTTGATGTTTTACTTTTCTCTTGAGCAGATTTATCCTTTGGTTTATCCTTTTCATTATCATCATCAAGAACAGCATACGGCTCTCTCTCTATATACTGTATGTGTAAGACTGTGTAGCCCACATGAATTCATAGATTATTATTGCTATAATAAATTATATTACTATTTATCTCTCTCTCACTCACCCTACACACCTCACCCCCACACCCCACACCACTCCCCCCCCACCACCCCACACCACTCTACCCCCCTCTCCCCCCCACCCCACCCCGCATACACCACACCACACTTGCATCCACTTTATTCCCCCCACCCCCCCCACCCACCCAGTTTTGTGGCGCTCTCGCTCTCTCTCTCTCATATATATATATATATATATATATATATTGAGAATATATCACAAATACATGTGAGCCACTAAATGTTTCTAGTCTCTCAGTGGGGATCGAACCGTCGACCATCAGGACGATAGCCGACGCTTTAATCAATTACACCACGGCAGTCTGCCGTGGTGTAATTGATTAAAGCGTCCGCTATCGTCCTGATGGTCGACGGTTCGATATATATATATATATATATATATATATATATATATATATATATATATATACTGTATATATATATATGTATATGTATGTACGTATGTATGTACTGGTAATATATTACCATTTTATATTTTTACTTTTTTTCCACACCACCCAAGAGGTAAAAGTTTCGGCGCATTTTTGTTTAAGAGGTTTCCCCTCTGTACCATCTGTACCATCTGTTTTGTCTGACTATGCAAGTGGTGGGGCGATTTGGAGAGGCTTCCATTGTGTGGATGGTGTCAAAGTCAGGACTGAAATAATGAAGTGAGAGTATAAATATTGTGCGCCTGGCAGCGTGCCATCACGTGAAATTTGTGTGATGAGTTTTTTGGCCGACGTCTGACAACGTCGCGGTAGCCATGTTGCCAAGCTGTATACAATGTCCATTGAATTTACTAATAAGCGAATTAATTATAAAACAATAAAGCTTGTTTGTACCTGTAGAAATAGCCGGAGCATTTCAAACCGACTTAAGGTACTTAATACCGAAAATATATATTTTCGTTGTTAGGGATTATACATGTGGCACCAATGTAAAGGGAGTGACCGTGGGTAGGACCGCCTGTTAAGATCTGTTGGACTATAGTCACTTCCCTTTGGCTGTAGTAAAATTCGTTTCTTTATCTGCTAAAAATCCGAAGTTAATCTGTTGACCGCGTGGGGTTTAGATTATCACCGGGTGGGAGAGAGAAGAATGTATGACCGTCCTCTAGCGACGAACTGAACTGAACTTATTTATTTATACCACTTTTATACCACTATGATACCACTATTATACCACTATTCATTAAAACAATATAGTACAGATAATAGTTTTCTGAACATATTGAAACTTCTGCCATTGATGGTTTAAATATATTGAAGTTTTCTATGAATTGATTTATGAGGAAAGGAGGAAAAGCCGCACAAACAGCTTAGATCAAATACCGCTGACGCAATTATTTAATACGACAGTATGAACAATAAAAGGCATATCGTATATTAGTTGAAGTTAGAAGGTGTAGTAAATTTAATTCTGACTGATCTACAAACTAATTTGTTCGACCCCATTCGTGTATGACAGCAACGGCACATGACAATGGGGTTACAAATGAAATATTGTGCGTTTGGCTTTAATTAACAATGATCTTTGTTGTGTTATTTCTGTTTACAGTAAAATATAGCACAAGAATATGAATGCTCACATAGTCTAGCAAGATTTAGCCAACAGACTATTTTACTCTGAAGTGCATCCGACTCTTAGATTAATGTTGTCCTACATTAACTTTTCAGCTATTATAATTGCTTTGCTGTATTTCCTTCTTTTCAATACACTAAGTATTATTTAAAAGCCTTGTATGTCTCTCCAAACTCCTCAAAAATTCTAAGTTCTAAATCCCTGTAGGGTGAACTAAAACTCCTCACAAATTGCCTTAAAACCTACTATGAAATAGCACCCCCCCCCCCCTGAGGGGAGGGGGGGGGGGGTGCAAAATTCTAGTGCTTGCCCCTAGGCGCTATTTACCCTAGCTACGCCCCTGGGGGGGGGGGGGGGGGGGGGGCCTTCGCATTCACCAACAGAATGTTCGTGTGTAATTTGGTGAATATCCGTCCAACGGTCTAGGAGGAGTTCCAGGACAGACGGACGACAACAACGACGAATACAGATTTTTTTTGTCGGTGGTACCCACTATAATGGGGTGGGGTGGGGGGGGGGCTATACCAAACTCTGCTTAGGGTTTGATATAAGTATACTGAGGACATTAAAAGAAAAACATTATTAAAAGAAACATAAATTTGGAATCATTACGTCCCTCCCCTTAAGTAAAGGAGGATATCTAAGACTTACCAAAGGTGTTGAGTAAACTGGAGTTATAAGGTGTAGGGTAACATATACAGTATATGCTATATAAAACGCCGTTATGCTCGGACAACTTCAGATACTGTTCTATCCAGCAAAAAACGTGTCTGGTGGTACCCGAAGAAATCCAACAAAGGCTGTTTCTTATAACCACAGGATAGTGCACATCACATTCATCTCTCCACTAACTTTCTCCACTCCTCCCCTGCCTACCTCTTCCCCTTCCAGTTTGTCTATTTCCTCTATCATCTTTCTCTTCACTCACTATGTATGTCTTTCAAATTCACCATATCTGTTGTTATTATTAAAGGACCACTGTTTAAAAAAAAAAAAAAAAAATTTACATTTTATTGCATTGTCATTTTAATAAAGTAGGTGTGCAGTTTCGCACCCCCCCCCCCCCAAAAAAAAAAAAGGCATACGCAACTCTGCGACCTAGAATTCTGCAAGTAGTATTGAATCTCTTAGGTAAAATCGGTTTATATACAGTATATATACTGTATATATATTAAATGTTTTTATACTCACAGCCGGACTTGAACCACCGACAGTCAGAACAAGTGCCCATACTTTAATCCACTATACTACAGCGTGATAGAGGATACTTGTGTGCAGTGGATTAAAGCATAGCCACTCGTCCTGACTGTTGGTGGTTCATGTCCGTCTGGGAGTAAACATTATATAATTACATTTATGATCGCATTGAATCTTAACCATTGGAATATTTATCTATAATAAGGTCAGCGTAACATTATTGTGTAGCATTTTGAATATGGTGTAAATCATTTTAGAATATATATGTAAGAAAGAAATAGTGACCATAATCTGTGACCTTCACCATTCACCTTGACCTTTGAATAACAAAAACACAAAATTAGGACAATCGTTGCATTGACCAACCAAATTTGCCAGCAAAATTCGGTAACGATACATAACCCGTTCAGTACAGTTCTGTCGGTTTCATTTCATACTGGATATTATGATGATTTTATTTAGTTTATGAAGAACCTCCATAAAATTAGCAGGCTTTCAACCATCTTAATTAACCCTTTTTACTACCACAGATCCTTCATAAGCTCCACAAAATCGTCTAATTATAGCTAGAATACAATAAAAAAGACGTCACCGGTACACAAAGGGTTAACAGTCTAGGAAGAGTTTAAAGAAAATTATTAACACTCTTCTTTTTTTTCTTTGATCTTGACCTTTAACCTTAAGTATTATAATATATATATATGATTGAAATATATGTTATCTAAGTAAAATGCAACTAAAAGTCGTCAGCTTATAGAAAATTTAGTATTTTTTAATGATGGTTAACTTTTGACCTTGGCCTGTGACCTTGATCTTTATGTAGGATTATATATTTTTTTGTTTTGATGTAACCCTAGAAAATCAAATAAATTTGTCAAATTTCATAAAAGACCATCAATTAGTTTCAGAGGTATTAAACAAATAGTTGACCTTGACCTTTGACCTTCATCTTGACCTTATGATGTCTGAAAATTTAACAATATAATTTTTCCTTATAGCACAACTGTCTCAACGAGTTTTGTGAAATTTACATGAATAGTAAAGAAATTAGCATATTGACCTTATATTTGACGCTGACCTGTGACCTTGACCTATCAAATGGAATTGTTTTTTCTTGTATGACCTTGGTCTAGGCATTCCAAATATGCATGATATGCCTAATGAGAATCTTACATTAAATTGGAAATACTAGTAAAAATCATATTTCGACCTTTGACCTTGACCTTCGACCTTATAATTTCTTATCGAGGATTTAGTTAGCTTAACAGCAATGTTCGTATTAACTAGCATTATGAATATGGTGTAATTCGTATAAAAACATATTTATTACAAATAGTGATCATATTCTGTGACCTTGACCTTTGCCCTTTGACTTAAAATAAAATGCATATATTTGGATGATCGTTGCATTGACCAACTGAATTTGCCTGTATAATTGTGTGACAATACATTAAACAGTCTAGGATGAGTTTAGGGGAAATGACAAATACTCTTGTTTTGACCTTGACCTCTGACCTTGACTATTACAATATTTATGTAAAATTTGATATATGTAATATTTAAGTAATAAGCCATAACACAGCCAGTTTTCCAAAATGTGAGTAATCTTTTTTAATAAA
The DNA here is from genome assembly GCA_037953745.1 of Lithodes maja. Classification (NCBI taxonomy): domain Eukaryota; kingdom Metazoa; phylum Arthropoda; class Malacostraca; order Decapoda; family Lithodidae; genus Lithodes; species Lithodes maja. Next base: position 6,924 of record JBAKBP010000186.1, on the reverse strand, counting down.
TAATAAAAGTTAACCTTTGACCTTGACCTGTAACCTTGACCTTTATGTAAGAGTATACATTTTTTTGCATTGACATTGCCCATGAAAATCAAATAAGTATGCGTAATTACATTAGAACCCATTAGTTAGTTTTATATACAACTATAGAATAGTTGACCTTGACCTTTGACCTTTATCTTGACCTTTATATGTTTCAACATTCATTATTTTCTTTTTCACTTAAAGTGCAACTATCTCACCAAATTTTATGAAGTTTGCATGAAAAGTATAGAAACTAGCATATTGATCTTTTATTTGACCTTAACCTGTGACCTTGACCTTTCATATGGAATTGTATAGTTTCTTGCATGACCTTTGCCTAGGTATTCCGAATATGCATGGTAAGCCTAGTGAGAATCTAACAGTTAGTATAAGAAATACTAGTAGAAAACCTATTTTGACCTTTGACCTAGGTCTATGACCTTACCCATTAGAATATTTATCTAAAATTTGGGCAATACGATATCAAGGTTACCAGTAACTTGTATAGTGAAAATTAAGATATTTGAGTAAAAAGTATAATAAATAGTAAAAGTTGACCTTTGACCTTGACCTATGACCTTGACCTTTATGTAAGAGTATTTTTTTTCTGTTATTGACATTGCCCTGGAAAATCAAATAAGCATGCCTAATTGCATTAAAACCCATCAGCTAGTTTCATATATATTGATAGAATAGTTGACCTTGACCTTTGACCTTTATCTTGACCTGTATGATATGTGTCTCAAAATGTATTATTTTCCTTTTCATTTAAAGTGCAACTATCTCACCAAATTTTGTGAAGTTTGCATGAAAAGTAAAGGAAATAGCATATTGACCTTTTATTTGACCTTGACCTGTGACCTTGACCTTTCATATGGAATTGTATAGTTTAATTTATGACCTTGGCCTAGGTATTCCGAATATACATGGTAAGACTAGTGAGAATCTAACAGTTAGTATAAGAAATACTAGTGAAAAACTTATATTGACCTTTGACCTTACCCTTTGGAATATTTACCCAAAATTTGGTCAATACGATATATAGGATACCCGTAACTTGCATAGTGAAAATGAAGAAATTTAAGAAAAAAAGTCAAAAATATGAAATATTTACCTTTTTTTAACCTTGACCTTTGACCTTAACCTTTAAGTTAAATTGAACATTTCTTTTCGACTGACTATCGCATAGACCAAATGGATATACCTGTGAAATTTTGTGAAAATCCATTGAACGGTCTAGGAGGAGTTACCGGACAGACAGACGACCGACGACGACGGACGACGACGGACAAAGTGACCTGTGGCGCACAGTATACGGGCATGATCTGTGTGTGCGATACCACTCTGCTTCGCAGAGTTGATAAACATATTTTTAGTTTAGCTCTTTCCACAACTGTCCTGTTATCGGTTCCTTATTATTTAGTCACTCTTTTGCTATACTCAGACGGAATACTGATTACCGTTGTAGAATGGATGTGAAGTGGTTGCATTGGTGCAGTTGGACAACATTAAAAATAAAGCAATTAGATTAATCAATAGCCCTGTAATCACGCAGAATCTTCCTCCACCATTCATACGAAGAGATGTTGCATTCTTTGTATTGCTCTGCAGATATATTCACGGTAAATGTTCTGAGGAACTTGCTTTAATTGTACCAACTCTTCGCATCTTTCCCCACAGAACGAGGGTAGCTGGAAATGCCCTGGAGTTCACACTCTCTCCTCCACAATGTAGAACTTCTGCTTATCAAATTAATTTATCCCTAGAACTTCTACTCTCTGGAATTCACTTCCATTGAGGTGTTTTCCACAAATTAAAAATGTACAACAGTTTAATTCCAATAGTTACAAATATTTTATGAAAGGAGAATGCCTTTAAACACATGGATTTTTTTTTTTGTATTTGTTTTTCCTTCCTCTATGCATTGTCTCTAAAATAATATGCGCCACTTTTACTTGCATTTTATTTTCACTCTTCACTTCATCCTATGACTTAGATTGCTTTAACCCATAAACAGCGAACGTCCTCATATGAGTCTGAATCCTAGGAGGGCGAGCGTTCTCATATGAGCCATGGCCTAAAAAAAGCCTTTCTAAACATCCCACTGTCACTCAAAACAAAGGAATGTGTAAATATGTGAGATAATTCCTCTCCATACATTCTATCACTACTCCAGATGTGTCCAAATTCCCCCCCCCCCCTCAATTATCTCCAATTTTTCTCTTATTCCTGTCATTATCGTTTTATTTATGGTGCCAAAACTCCCTACCCGGTTTCAAGGCCGAAAGCGAGGGGTGTGGAGGGAGGAGAGAGAGAGAGACTAGCCCACGCTATCTCCAGTCTCGCTCGAGAGCTCGTGAAGGGAGGCTGCAGTTTCGCTCTCTGTCAACTCCATGAATGAACCGCTCGGCAATATTTTGTGTTTGTTACCCCCAAATATTATTCCCACTTGTTTTATTGTTGCAACATGTAACTATCTTTATATTAACCCTTAACCATCGGCGCTCGACATAATTATGTCGAGTTAAAGAAAACGTGCCCATATGCGGGCCTCGACAGATGTCGAGTGCAATTTTGAGCACGTAATGTGCTCTGAGAGAGAGCTGAGCGGTGTGAGGAGCATAGATTGCTTCCTGACCGCTCGCCACCACCGCCGTGGGTCGACTGAAATTTATTACACCCTCCTCCACCCTCTCTCACTCGCTACACAGGGAATTATGTAAGGAAATTACCTTATTTTAGGTTTTTGCACTCGTGTTGCACGATCGTTGCAAGAGAACCAGTGGTCGTAGAAGGATGGTTCGGGTTTCATTGGAAAGCTCTGGTTACGCCCTTTCAGGAATAGATACTTGTATTACGCTCTGGGTCTTGTTTATGCATGAAAAAGAGCACGGAAACAACCCCATTTAGGGTAAAACAACCTGCATGGCGGGTAATAGAAGTTACCGACCCACCCGCTCGTAATGTGTTAACATAAAATAGGTGCATATGAATAAGTAATAACGATATTTATCGGATAATGATGATTTTCTTCAGAAATTAATGCAATAGCTTTGCCTTTCACAGCGTTTAACTAATCGGAGTCTCGCCGCGGATAGGTTAAACGCAGTGTGTCCAGAAATTTTTACTCTAACGTACCTTGTATTTGGCTCTGTATCACTCTTTCAACTTTGGGGGTTGCTTGTTACAGACAGCTTTGCCTTTTGTCTCCTTCACTCACAGTGTGACGTTGACCACTCCGTTAGAACCGCATGGCTTGTCCTACAGTGACTCACTAGGATCGCCAGGGCAGTGGATGGGGCTACAGTTTATGTATTAGAGTGTGCTTTATTTCATATGAAAGCTCGTGTCATGGGCAGTCCAGAAAGGCTCTTTGTTTTCGCCCATGTCAAGGCTTTATATATTTAATTGTAAAGTATATGTTTTGTCATTAACTAGTACTGATAGGATCTGGGAGAGAGAGAGGGAGTAGAACAGAGTGAGAGGGGGCGCGCAGTGTTTTTTGTCCCGCTCGATGACGTCACGGCTGGCTGCCTCGCGGGGGTTGGTGGAGGGAGGTCCTTACCATGCTGTGAGCTCTTGTTAGTGGCCAGATCACTTGTAACCGCTGGTTTCCCATGCGGCTCGAGCTAGTGCGAGTATATATACTGGTTCCTCGCCACTCTCTCCCTCAGATCTGGTTTCTAGAATACACCCATCTTTTTGTCCCTTGCTATCTATTCCCGCTCCGCACCTGAGAATCTTTTCCTCTGCCTATCTCTCATTTTCCATATCTTTCACCACCTTAATTAACATTATATCCCCTGTGGTTAACTCTGCAAAATCAGCTTCATGCTGGCCAGTTGTATTGTGTGTTAAGGTCTGATATAACCTGTGTATGTTAGTTGTTAAGATAAGTGGATCACGAAGCATTGGTTGGCTTTCATATTGCTGCTTCCTTTAGTTATTAATGTTCTGCTGGATTAGATAATGCTAGACTAGGAGTCTGATATAATAGGTATTGTTTCCTATGAGTGCTGGCTTCAGTTAAAAGCGGCACGACATACCTGAGAACTGGAGTTGATTGAGTAAATTCTAGTCTGTGTGCCATTGAGAGTAGAGCATGCACGAATGAGGGCTTTTTGCCTATACCATTCTGCACTGTTCTAGTCTTGATTGTTTGTCTTTGAGGTACGCCAGGAGAACGCTTAATACTTCGGTATTAAGGTTTCTCAAGAGAGCTACCCTTCATTATAACGTAATATTTGACGCACAGACTTGAGATTTGCACTAGGCTATGCAGCATGCCATGCGCACCAGTATCTCGTATCATTGACTCTAGCTAGACTTTATCAATCATAGTAGACATTAAGTATATTAACCTAATTACTCTTTTTATGCATACCCATTTATGATTACACAAGCATTTCGCAGCCTAGTTTGATGTATTGAGACACAAACGACTTAGGCTCTTTTTGTTGATAGGAATACTGCATTGTGGCGATTATTATTAGTGTTGTAGTGTTTAGGATATTCTTGGCTCCGACGGCATTATATATTCTGCCTTTTTGTGTGCATAGCCTGCACGAGCATTGTTCCGCTGCCTGCCTTTTTGGGTTCCATTTCCGATACGAGCATCTTTATAACATCTAACATTTAAAGAAGATTCCTTGTTAGTGTTGAAGGACTTTAGTGCACTTTCTTTCATGCAGGAGTGCCTGACATTTATTGATTAAAGTAACGTAAGCTGTAACTTCTCTTACCACCTTACTTTGCATACCATAACCAAGCACCTTCGGTTATAGGTAGTAATAGGCTGTTTTCACATAACATTAAGCCTAGAGTAGACGCACATTTATTGAGAGTTTGATAGCCTATTATTGCATATAGAACTCTGTAGAGTATTTGTGTTCTTTGTTCACTGGGAATATACTTCAGAGGTTGGAGCTAGCGCTTTCCGTTGTAACATTTATGCCATTACTAGTCCAATGAATAAGAGCCCTGATATATTTGAACCCCAGTCGTAACAACAGAAATACAAAAAATTGTCAGCACCGATACATGTGCCAAGGGTAGTATATATTTTGATAGTCTCCTTCATTTAACCAATCCCACCCCTACTCTGTGCAACTCTCCAACCCAAGAGTGAAATGTTATTATTATCTGATTTCTGGAACTCTCTCCCAGAATCAGTCTTTCCCTCTTCATATGACTTAAATTGTTTCAACCGCTGTGTGGCCAGGCAGTTTGGCTCGAATGTCCCTTGATTTTGGCCCTGTCACTCTTGTCAACTCTGGGGGAGGGACTTGCCACAGGCAGTTCTGCCTTTTGTCTCCCTCACTCACATAGAAAAACAAAATAATATCTGCGAGTTCCAACATTTCCATAATAATTTTGCTCGCCAGGATATGAATATATTTATATATTTCAAGGTACCAGAGCGGCCTCGATTGTAATAATTATAATTATACAGTTACAATCCTTCTCTGAAGAGTATTTTACACATTTTAATTTGCGGTTCGTCCATCCGGTTTCCTGTTAAAGCTGAGCTATGGGTGAGTTTATAACTGTGTATATGTGTGAATTTATAACTGTGTATTGTGTAGGAAGATAAACGCCAGGCATGCTGTATTTCAGTTTAACCCCTTTAACACCATAATTCTATTTTACCTTTGATCCTTGCTAGCATTAGATGATTTTATACAGTTTAAGAATGGCCTATGTTATTCAGAGAGTTTATTGAGTTGGCATTTACCTTTTTCGGTCCTAAAGGTAGATTATAAGCTAAATAAACTAGTCTAATGGTAATCAGAATATTATGATAATTATGTCATGGTACTGAAGAGGTTTAACCCTTTCACTGCAGTTGCCGTACTGGAACTTCCTGGAGTAATTTGTCCATCAAAGCCTGTGGAGATGAGCGTGGGTGATCAGGGGCGCGGCAGGCCCCCATCCACTCAGCAACAGGTCAGCTGTGGTAATGGAGCTCCCCCCCCCCCCCCCCACATGTATTGTGAGACATATGAAGTGTTGCCAAGGGGGAATATAGCGGAACATTGCTTACCTTAAACGAATATTGCTGATGTCTACAGAAAGGCTGCGGCTGAACCACTTAAAATAGAGAGGTTATTCTAGTGTCATTTGAAAGCTCATGTCTTGTAATAATTTACTGCAAACATATAATTTCATTCAGGCAATTGTTTAAACAATTAGTAGTGCCTGAGTGAGCCCTAATATAGCAGAAAATCCTCCGCACTCATAGGGTTAATATACTATATATATGCTCAGTTTTGTGTTTTACACGTTTAAGACCTAATGTGCCGTCATAATGAAAAGGAACTACAGTATTTGCTCCATTTTTCTCAAGTGTAAGACCCTTCGTGCCATTTAGGTGTCAATGTTTTCCTGGCGAATGATAGCAAACCTGTAATTTAAGAGGAACCGGCCTTTGGCCGGAATTTTTTTCTACCGAAAAATGTATAAATTTATATTGATGGGGGGTCTAGGGGATGTTTTTTAAGCTTGATGGAGCTGGAAAGGAAACTTAAAAATTAATGAAAAAATACACTAATTAGCAAATAAATAGCCTTACAGCTATTTACAGCTTGTGAGTTTGTAACTGTGTAGTGGGCAGTAAGATAAACATCATGCTTTCCCTTTTCATTTTGTTTATGGTAGACCTTATTCCATTTACAGATATACTTGGGACTTTGCTTGTGTCTGTTGTAGTAGTAGTGGTTGATGTTCCCTAGACTGCCTGGCCGAACAGTCCCGTGTGCCTGTTATTGAATAATTTGATTACTACTGAATTACTTGGGTATAACTTGTCATAGAACTCTTTGACTCATATCTCCATTTGTTCTCTATAGTTTATGATTTCACCATTTGCTGTGTCTAAGAGAAGTCATTTGTTGCTTGCCTAAG